>CM038147.1:416989520-417344404 GCA_021437245.1 Aegilops speltoides | reverse complement strand
GGCCCGAACTCGGGTAAAACATCGTGTCCCTTGTCTCCTCGTTACCATCCGCCTAGACGCACGCTCGGGACCCCCTACCCGAGATCCGCCGGTTTTGACACCGACATTGGTGCTTTCATTGAGAGTTCCTCTGTGTCGTCACCGATAGGCTTGATGGCTTCTTCAATCAACAATAACGCAGTCCAGGGTGAGACTTTTCTCCCCGGACAGATCTTCGTGTTTGGCGGCTTTGCACTGCGGGTCAATTCGCTTGGCCATCTGGAGCAGATCGAAAGCTACGCCCTTGGCCATAAGGTCAGGTTTGGAAGCCTAAACTTCACGGCTGACATCCGCGGAGACTTGATCTTCGATGGATTCGAGCCACAGCCGAGCGCACCGCACTGTCACGATGGGCACAATTTAGCTCGCCCGGACAAGACTCGAGGTCAGACATGAGTCCGCCTCGACACATAGTTCGAGCCGACCGTGCAGATCGAGGATAGGTGGCTGGACACCGCCTCGGGGGCTGCAACTTCTACGGTGATAGAGCCAACATCGACCTTGTCCTTGCAAAGCTCGTGACTCGAGGTGCCGGACTCCTTGCCGGACTCAACCTCCTCATACCGCCAATCGAATCCGATTACGCCGATCATGGAGTTCACCATCGCGACATCTTTCAAAGACTCACCCTTTGGCGACATCCTGAATTCGCTAAAGTATCTCTCGTTATCAGAGAGCCTCGCCGGATCGCGCCAGGATTGTTGGGATGCGGACGACAAAGAAATTCAAAACCCACCCACCACCCACTTTGTAGCCATCGCCGACGATCTAACCGACATGTTAGACTACGACCAAGACATCGACGGTATGGACGACGACCGGAGACGACTCAAGAACTAGCGCCACCGAAAGCAATCGGAAGGCCACCTCAACTCATGATGTATATATGGTGGACACCCCATGTGACGCCCCCGATTCAATCGTACACTAATCATGCACGCAAATGTGTACGATCAAGATCAGGGACTCACGGGAAGATATCACAACACAACTCTAAAACATAAATAAGTCATACGAGCATCATAGTACAAGCCAGGGGCCTCGAGGGCTCGAATACAATTGCTCGATCATAGACGAGTCAGCGGAAGCAACAATATCTGAGTACAGACATAAGTTAAACAAGTTTGCCTTAAGAAGGCTAGCACAAACCGATACAGATCGAAGAGGCGCAGGCCTCCCGCTCGATCCTCCTAAACTACTTCCCGGTCGCCGCCACGGGCTGCACGTAGTAGTAGGCACCTCCAAAGGTAGTAGTCGCCATCGACGGTGGCGCCCGCTTCGATTCCAAAGATCTGGTTGCGACAACCGTAAAGAAAGGAAAAGGGAAAAGGGGGAGAAAGCAACCGTGAGTACTCATCCAAAGTACTCGCAAGCAAGGAGCTACACTACATATGCATGGGTATATGTGTAAAGGGCCATATCAAGGACCGAATCGCGAATGCCGTAATAAGAGGGGATAGCTAATCCCGTCAAGACTACGCTCGCAGCCTCCGCCTCGCAGCATGTAGAAGAGAGTAGCTTGAAGTCCTCCAAATAGCATCTCCAAGTAGCATCGATAGCATATCCTACCCGCGATCCTCTCCTCGCCGCTCGTTAGAGAGCGATCACCGGGTTGTCTGTGGAACTTGGAAGGGTGTGTTTTATTAAGTATCCAGTTCTAGTTGTCATAAGGTCGAGGTACAACTCCGGTCGCCCTTTACCGAGGGACACGGCTATTCAATAGATTAAACTTCACCGCAGGGTGCACCACATAACCCAACACGCTTGATCCCATTTGGCCGACACACTTTCTCGGTCATGCCCGCCTCGAAGATCAACACGCCGCAGCCCCACCTAGGCACAACAGAGAGGTCAAGACGCCGGTCTAAACCTAAGCGCCGCAGGGTCCGGGCCCATCGCCTCGAAAGCACACCGCGCACGCTATGCGTCTGCGCCGGTGAGCGACCTAGCAACCTCCATTACAAAGGAAGTTGCGTTAACGCAGTCCAACCCGGCGCTACCCGCCCGTCGCCGACGCCAAGAAGGCTTCGGCCGATACCACGACGCCGGATACCCATAACTACTCCCACGAGATGGTTAGTGCGATAGACCAAATGGCCGACTCGATCAAATACCAAGATCTCGTTAAGCGTGTTAAGTATCCACGAACGCCGAACAGGCCAGCCCACTGCCTCCTAGGTGGTCTCAACCTGCCTGCCGCCCGTAACAAAGTAATGATCGGGGCCGCCGAGAACCCAGTGCCCACCTCTACCGGATGGAGCCACCGTCCTTTCAGCCCCTCATCGTAATCAGCTATGGTACTCAATGAGTCAACCCGACTTTAGTCACCATCTCAGATAGTATGTATGTATGTATAGTATATACCCGTGATCACCTCCCAAGTGATCACGCCCGATAGTATAGCAAGGCGATCGACAAGAATGTAGGGCCAATGATGGTAAACTAGCATCCTATACTAAGCATTTAGGATTGCGTAAGGTATCAACAGATGTAGCAACAATGTCGCTATGCATCGATTAGGATCAACGAAAAGCAAGAATATGCTACACTACTCTAATGCAAGCAGATAGAGGAGAATAGGCGATATCTCGTGATCAAGGGGGGCTTGCCTGGTTGCTCGGGCAAGAGAGAGGGTCGCCTTCGTGTAGTCGAACACACGGACATCGGCACCGGTCTCAGAGTCTACCGGAAAGAAGTAACGGAGGGGGAACACAATAAATAACATAGCAATCAAAATGTAACACAAAGCAAGACGCGGCAATATGCGGTGCTAGGTGTGCCCTAACACGGTAGTAGGTGATACCGATGAAGGGGGGAAACATCCGGGAAAGTATTCCCAAGGTTTCGCTTTACGATGAACCGGAGGGGAAAGTTGCGTTTCGGTATGCTAGGGTGTGTGGCGACTAACGGAGCGCACCTCCGGATTCGTCTCGTCGTTCTGAGCAACTTTCATGTACAAAGTTTTTCCATCCGAGCTACGGTTTATTTTATATTGATTTTAAAAGATTAAATCATTTTTAGCATTTATTTAATTATTTTAATCCAACATTATCCAGAACAATGCCTGCTGATGTCAGCAGTCAACAGAGGTGTTGACTGGGCAACTGACGTGTGGGTCCCGTTCGTCATTGACTGTTTAGTCTATTTAGGGTTTAACTAACTTAATTATTGTTTATTTAAACTAACTAGTTAATTAGACTAATTAAACAGGGTTAATTAACTTAATTAATTCACTAATTAATTAATTATTAATTTTATTAATATTATTTTAAATTCTTTTTATTCTATTTTATTTTAAACACGCTCGTGGGCGGGCCCATATGTCATAGGCCCTGTGGAGCCTAGCGGTTTGGTCGCTAGCGGGCGCCGGGCGCAAAGACGATGTAGCGCAATGGGCGCCCGCCACGCCTCGTGCTCGCCAACGGAAGGGGAGGCACGGCGAACGGGCGCGGCCGCTGGACCATGGGCACGCCAGCCAGCCACGGCGAGGCTCGCCGCCGAGCAGCAGAGAGGGCGGCGGCAGCGGGAGTGGGGAGGCCACGCACGGGCGTGTGCGCGTGAGGGCGCCGGCTGCAGGCGCGGCCCATGGCAGGTTCGGTACTGGATGCGGTCGTCGCCGACGACCGAAGGGGGAAGGGGAAGAACGGGGTCCTCACCCCACGTTGTAGATGTACGCCGGCGAGGCTTGATGAAGACGGCTCGAGGAAGGGGACGGGGAGGTCCGGCGATGGCGAGGCGACGACGGTGAGCGGGGCGACGAGCGGATGCAGACGATGGAGAACGACGTGGTCGTCACGCGGGAGGAGCTGGTGGTGCTGGCTGGTTGCTCCGATGGCCAGCGCGGCGCGGGACGCTGTTGACGAGGCAGTCGGGCAGGGGCGACGGGGAGGCGCGGAGGAAGAGGAGGAAGGGAGCCGGTGGGTGGCAGGGTAGCGAAGCATCGCTGGAGCGGCTTCCGTTCGCGGTGGTAGGAGGCACTCGCGAAGGGGACGGGCGCGGGGAGCTCCTCTCCCAGGCGTGATATGTGCGAGCACGCAGGTGGCGGCGGATGTGGGAAAGCGAGGGGGAGAGATGGGGATCGAGGAGTGCAGGATGGTGCAGCTAGGGTTGGCCGGGGGGCAGGCCATATAGGCCAGGGGCGCGAGGGGGCCAGTTGGGCCCGTTGGCCCAGTGGGGGGTTCCTTTCCTCTCTTTTTTTCTAGTTTTATTTTTTTTGTTTTTATTCTTTTCTTTGCTTTCTGTTTTCTTTTATTTCTTTAATAATTTATAGTTTTACAAAAGGTAAAACCCACACCTAAAATAGAGTTACAATTCCAACTACCGATACAAAAAGTTTTACCCCTGAACAAAATAGTTTAGTATTTTATAAAATTCAAAAGGCACTTATTAATTGTTTTAGCTACTATTTATTCATTTTAGATTATTTAACATTTTATAGAAGTGTGGTCTCTCCACCATAATTACCTATGCATTATTTGGCTCCACCCGAACATTTAGTTTTAATATTTGAAAACCTTTATTGTTTACCTGATTTTGAATTTGAATTCGAACCGGTTTCGAACTAACACGAGATTAGCAATAATAATCGAGGTGACGTGGCATCATTAGCAGAGTTTCACTGTAGCTTAAATATCCGGGCGTCACAATTCTCCCCCACTACAAGAAATCTCGTCCCGAGATTTAAGAGGTAGTGAAAGGGGGGAAGGTTTGATAACAAATCTAGCGGGTCTTCTCATCCTGGCTTGCTCTTCTCGAAGAGGTCGATCCATTATGTTGATGTCTTCATTTCTCTGCTACCGTTCATCATGATGAAGCCGTCATCCTTCCTTCGGGAACTCCATTGTACTTATGAAAGAGACAAGGGTATCTTTGAAAGAATGCACTTACAAGGTTGCTTATCCGGAGAATAATATTAAGGAGGTGGTGGAAAGTAACTCTCAATTTGAAACTTTAGAATATATCGAGAGCAAAAGTATGAAGGTCGCAAGAGAAGTTCCGAGCGGCATGCAATCGCTCGTCGCTCAAACGGAGTGAAAAGGGGTTCAGAGCAGCGAGAATAAGTATTGCGCCCGATACCGTAATAGATCACTAGGAAGGTGGCTCGTGAATTACCTACGAAACCAAGAGCAAGGGATAACTTGTCAACAAGGTGTACAGAGAGTCAGTTTCAACTCGTGGAACTGTGGGTTATGGGCCCACCATGTGGTTAAAAGTAGGAAGGTCGGTGACATCTTGTACGATCATGTAAGCCAGGCATGTCAGAGGATAGTCTGTCGGTTATGTCGGCAACAACATCGATACCAAGGGCGAGGGACGAAGAGAACCATTTTCCTGCTCGTTTAACGAGGTCGGCCAATGGGCAAGGTTCTCGTCCATCGGTGGCTACCGAAATGTTATCAACAATAGTAACAGGGTTTTGCTGACGGAATTGTGCACCGAGGTGTTTACATAAGCAGTGGATCATTACTGCTTAGATTATATAGATCACAAGAGAGGTCAAACAAAACAACGGAAAGGAAAAGGTGATCATCAGATTAAACAGAACAATGGAAAGGAAAATGTGGTCAAACACATGTTTTAGCGATATATCCTTCCCAAGGACAAATAGAGCATGATATCCAAGACAGGATAGAAAGTAGAAAACCCTTTTGATAAGAGGAGAGAAATTTCATGACATTACCCATACAACGGTAGTTTGGTATTTCAACAAGAACATTTAGCATGGTGCTTCAAATGTTCTTATTGAAAATCGGAGTACCATAGACATGCTCCAAGATAGCACTGACAAGGTCATCAGGTGAAGATCAGACTTTGGAAACAGGAAGGATCCATCAGAAAACTTGTAGAGTAAGTCTTACAATTTCTCATGGAAGAATGGATAACCTTGCTAATAAGGAAACTATAATAGCAGGTTATCCGCCAGTGTGCCGGCATGACATCACCTTACCGGTCATAAAAAGACCAGTGTTATAACTCTTGAAAATGTTCCAACCATCATATCCGATCGAGATTCAGATCTGATTGGTGTCGGATATCTCGACTCGGGAATGAACTATGGGAGTGAGTTCAAACGAGAGTTCATCATTAAACTAAGGAGAGGATGTGGAGGTGGCTGATGGACTCAAATACAACTCATCGAGATTTCCAAAAGATGTATTTCCACAATTATGTGAATAAGGAGATATCATTTGTCGATCAAATGATATAATGATTTAGGCTCGAGCAAAACATACATATTTAAACATTGGTTGAAAGTTGCACCAAATATGGGCTGGGTTGCACGACCAATGTCGTAATGGTGATTCAATAACCAATAATCTAAGAATGAACGGCCGACCATTAACTTCAAAGCAATAGGGTTGCTAGAAGTGCAGAATCCAAACAACACTCAGACACTTGTTGGTACCCGCTGAAATGAACACGAGGACCAAGAAGAATGGTGACGGTGAGAAGTATCACGATTCCAAGAATTCTTAAGAGGTGGTGAAATTCCCATGACATTCTTGACATAAAAGGTGGTAATTCTCCAAGGTAAAGAAGAACGATGATGGGTAGCAAGGAACTCAAGGTATAACACAAAATATGAACAAGTTTGTGTTGGAGGAAGGCAATAAAGTGGCTGATGATAACACAACTCATCGAGGGCAAGGATGGTATTTCTCCATGAATTCAATCGATATCCTCGAAGAGCTCAAAATGTTGATGATGATCATGACACATTTGTCGAGAGATTTCATGAAGATATAATCGCCATCGATTTACATCAAGCAAAAGGAAGGATGGAGCTAAAAGTTATTACAACAACAGATACGACATTAAACTCGAATCAAGCTTGTTGCTTGAGGTGAAACGGTAAGACAAGGAAGATCGACGTAAGCTTAGCTCATCATCGAAAGTTGTGCTCGGGAATAAGGACCAGGTAGCACTGTTAAAATCATCACGACAATGATATAGCCAAACAGGCTATGAGTGCCGTGATCGGGTACAAACTCGCACGCAAGGAAGATTACTAAGAGTTGTTGAACTCAAGAAGGCGGACTTGATTCATTTATCGGGTACTCGAGTAACTAACCACCAAAACCCGTGAAAATTGGAATCAATGAGAATGTAGTACTTGACGAAGAACTCATAAGAAGTTGTGCAATTCCGTGACAATCTCGAGATACTAGGGGGTAATACTCGACGATAAACCAAAGTAAAGGTTGGACATGTGTATTGATCCAGAGAAGACAATGCTTAAACTTGCCCGAGAAAAGGATCAAAGATGATCAATCAGGGTCGGAACCACGGTCGCAAAGGACCAACATAGATACAAGATGAACTTATAACAAGGGGACCATTATAAATACAAGAAGCTTTCATGATAGATTTCACATCGGGTCCATGGGCATGAACACAAAGTTCAAGGTCGACTCCCACTTCCTCAATGCATAACCTTCCATTCACCTCTCGTATTTCGAAAATGACATTAGTTGTTGAACGTTTTACCTGGTGCAATACCAGATAAGTATGACCCGTGAAATCTTTCGGGTTCACACAGGTTAGGGAAGGCGTTGGTTCAATCCCATCGGGGCTTTCTTACGAACATATACCATAAGCTTCAAGAGTAATTATCACCAGCTCGAAAGTAGAGCATGGTTGACAAAAGGAAAGGATACAATTTAACAAAGGCATTATGTATCGGAGAAGGACTCACAAGGTGATTAATTATAAAGGACACTGTTGGATATAATAATCCAACAGTGGATATGGCGATCCACAGTGGAGCTGAGGTGAGTATCGATACCCAATCGAGGAAGAAAGAGTGCAATGCAACAAAGTTATGGAATTATCTGAATAATTCAAAGCTTAAATGCAAAAGGAATTATGATTTGAAAACAAGGGATCGAAGCGACGCTCGATCAAGGATGGATCAAATGAATATACCAGAGGCACAATCGAAGATGAGATAGTTTTAGCGAGAACCAGCTCATGTTCAAAATGACGCCTCGAGCCGGAAAGATAATTTAAAAGGATCAATCGATGATTGCGCGCTTTCACACACATGTTGAATCGATAGGATCAAAATGATCGTGTCAAAGGATACTAATGAATATTGCTACACATATGGAAAGTATCCATATTGCAAGCGCACAAGTATTTGCCGAGCAATAGTTTGAAGAGCATACTCGAAGATCGGTTAGTATTTCCAAGTATTTTGAAAAGCATATGAACAATCGGGATGAGCGGATACTCGATAAGTGCGAGAATTATCCGTAGGGGTATTCAGTGACAAAGAACAGCAAGGCAACAAGCTCAAAGGATTATCAAACAATGACGAGTATTTCGGGTATCTTGTAATAACAAGGCCAACTGGGATGAATGTAAGAATAACGATCGCAAGTAGTTATCCATAAGGATTTGCGTGGAAGGAATTGCAAACGCGATAGGCACAAGGTCTCGAGAGAATATCGAGAGTATCTTCAAGGTCATTTGGTCCAGCAGACGATCATCAAGAATAAGGGTTCTCCGGTGAAAGTGATAACGAGATCCTAATGTTAGATTTAGCAAAATTCATTTAACCCAATAGAAGAGAGATCGAGTCCCGAGTAAAGGTCGAGGAGTAAAAGATCCTAATACCACCCAATGGCGACGTGGGCCCATAAGGCACACAGCCATGTTAGTAAAAGTTTTGCAATGTCTAGACTCGACTTCGCCAAGGAGTGTGGAAGGGGATTCCTACAGCAATGGCTCGATATCAACTTCAGACGCTTCGATTCAATCGTACACTAATCATGCACGCAAATGTGTACGATCAAGATCAGGGACTCACGGGAAGATATCACAACACAACTCTAAAACATAAATAAGTCATACGAGCATCATAGTACAAGCCAGGGGCCTCGAGGGCTCGAATACAATTGCTCGATCATAGACGGGTCAGCGGAAGCAACAATATCTGAGTACGTACATAAGTTAAACAAGTTTGCCTTAAGAAGGCTAGCACAAACCGATACAGATCGAAGAGGCGCAGCCTCCCGCCTCGATCCTCCTAAACTACTTCCCGGTCGCCGCCGGGCTGCACGTAGTAGTAGGCACCTCCAGTAGTAGTCGCCATCGACGGTGGCGCCCGCTTCGATTCCAAAGATCTGGTTGCGACAACCGTAAAGAAAGGAAAAGGGGAAAGGGGGAGAAAGCAACCGTGAGTACTCATCCAAAGTACTCGCAAGCAAGGAGCTACACTACATATGCATGGGTATATGTGTAAAGGGCCATATCGCTGGACCGAATCGCAGAATGCCGTAATAAGAGGGGATAGCTAATCCCGTCAAGACTACGCTCGCAGCCTCCGCCTCGCAAAGATGTAGAAGAGAGTAGCTTGAAGTCCTCCAAATAGCATCTCCAAGTAGCATCTCCAAGTAGCATCGCATAGCATAATCCTACCCGCGATCCTCTCTCGCCGCCTGTTAGAGAGCGATCACCGGGTTGTCTGTGGAACTTGGAAGGGTGTGTTTTATTAAGTATCCAGTTCTAGTTGTCATAAGGTCGAGGTACAACTCCGGTCGCCCTTTTACCGAGGGACACGGCTATTCAATAGATTAAACACCGCAGGGTGCACCACATAACCCAACACGCTTGATCCCATTTGGCCGACACACTTTCTCGGTCATGCCCGCCTCGAAGATCAACACGCCGCAGCCCCACCTAGGCACAACAGAGAGGTCAAGACGCCGGTCTAAACCTAAGCGCCGCAGGGTCCGGGCCCATCGCCTCGAAAGCACACTCAAGACGCTATGCGACGCTGCCGGTGAGCGACCTAGCAACCTCCATTACAAAGGAAGTTGCGTTAACGCAGTCCAACCCGGCGCGCCGCCCGTCACCGACGCCAAGAAGGCTTCGCCGATACCACGACGCCGATACCCATAACTACTCCCACGAGATGGTTAGTGCGATAGACCAAATGGCCGACTCAGATCAAATACCAAGATCTCGTTAAGCGTGTTAAGTATCCACGAACGCCGAACAGGCCAGCCCACTGCCTCCTAGGTGGTCTCAACCTGCCTGCCGCCTCGTAACAAAGTAATGGGGGCCGCGGGAACCCAGTGCCCACCTCTACCGGGATGGAGCCACCGTCCTTTCAAATTCATCGTAATCAGCCATGGTACTCAATGAGTCAATTCGACTTTAGTCACCATCTCAGATAGTATGTATGTATGTATAGTATATACCCGTGATCACCTCCCAAGTGATCACGGCCCGATAGTATAGCAAGGCGCATCGACAAGAATGTAGGGCCAATGATGGTAAACTAGCATCCTATACTAAGCATTTAGGATTGCGGTAAGGTATCAACAGATGTAGCAACAATGTCGCTATGCATCGATTAGGATCAACGAAAAGCAAGAATATGCTACACTACTCTAATGCAAGCAGATAGAGGAGAATAGGCGATATCTCGTGATCAAGGGGGGGGCTTGCCTGGTTGCTCGGCAAGAGAGAGGGTCGCCTTCGTGTAGTCGAACACACGGACATCGCACCGGTCTCGTGAGTCTACCGGAAAGAAGTAACGGAGGGGGAACACAATAAATAACATAGCAATCAAAATGTAACACAAAGCAAGACGCGGCAATATGCGGTGCTAGGTGTGCCCTAACACGGTAGTAGGTGATACCGATGAAGGGGGGGAAACATCCGGGAAAGTATTCCCAGTGTTTCGCGTTTTCGGACAGATGAACCGGAGGGGGAAAGTTGCGTGTTCGGTATGCTAGGGGTGTGTGGCGGACGAACGGAGCGCACCTCCGGATTCGTCTCGTCGTTCTGAGCAACTTTCATGTACAAAGTTTTTCCATCCGAGCTACGGTTTATTTTATATTGATTTTAAAAGATTAAATCATTTTTAGCATTTATTTAATTATTTTAATCCAACATTATCCAGAACAATGCCTGCTGATGTCAAGCAATAATGAGGTGTTGATCGGGCAACCGACGGTGGGTCCTGCTCGTCATTGATCTGTTTAGTCTATTTAGGGTTTAACTAACTTAATTATTGTTTATTTAAACTAACTAGTTAATTAGACTAATTAAACAGGGTTAATTAACTTAATTAATTCACTAATTAATTAATTATTAATTTTATTAATATTATTTTAAATTCTTTTTATTCTATTTTATTTTAAACACGTTCTGTGGGCGGGGCCCATATGTCATAGGCCCCAGGGAGCCTAGCGGGTTTGGTCGCTTAGCGGGCGTCGGGCGCAGCACGATGTAGCGCAGCGGGCGCCCGCCCGCTGCCTCAGGCTCGGCCAACGGGAAGGGGAGGCACGGCGAACCGGGGCGCGCGCTCGCTGGACCATGGGCACTGGCCCAGGCCAGCCACGGCGAGGCTCGCCGGCCGGAGCAGCAGAGGCGCGGCGCAGCGGAGTGGGGAGGCCACGACGGGCGCAGGCGCTGCGAGGGCGCCGCCGCAGCGCGCCCATGGCAGGTTCGGTACTGGATGCGGTCGTCGCCGACGACCGAAGGGGGAAGGGGAAGAACGGGGTCCTCACCCCACGTTGTAGATGTACGCCGCAGGCTTGATGAAGACGGCTCGAGGAAGGGGACGGGAGGTCCGGCGATGGCGAGGCGACGACGGTGAGCGGGCGACGAGCGGATGCAGACGATGGAGAACGACGGTCGCCACGCTGGAGGAGCTGGTGGTGCTGGCTGGTTGCTCCGATGGCTGCGCGCGCGCGGGACGCTGTTGACGAGGCAGTCGGGCAGGGGCGACGGGAGGCGCGGAGGAAGAGGAGGAAGGAGCCGGGTGGCGGCGGTAGCGGCATCGCTGAGCGGCTTGTCATGGTGGTAGGAGGCACTCGCGAAGGGGACGGGCGCGGGGAGCTCCTCTCCCAGGCGTGATATGTGCGAGCACGCAGGTGGCGGCGGATGTGGGAAAGCGAGGGGGAGAGATGGGGATCGAGGAGTGCAGGATGGTGCAGCTAGGGTTGGCCGGGGGGCAGGCCATATAGGCCAGGGGCGCGAGGGGGCCAGTTGGGCCCGTTGGCCCAGTGGGGGGTTCCTTTCCTCTCTTTTTTTCTAGTTTTATTTTTTTTTGTTTTTATTCTTTTCTTTGCTTTCTGTTTTCTTTTATTTCTTTAATAATTTATAGTTTTACAAAAGGTAAAACCCACACCTAAAATAGAGTTACAATTCCAACTACCGATACAAAAAGTTTTACCCCTGAACAAAATAGTTTAGTATTTTATAAAATTCAAAAGGCACTTATTAATTGTTTTAGCTACTATTTATTCATTTTAGATTATTTAACATTTTATAGAAGTGTGGTCTCTCCACCATAATTACCTATGCATTATTTGGCTCCACCCGAACATTTAGTTTTAATATTTGAAAACCTTTATTGTTTACCTGATTTTGAATTTGAATTCGAACCGGTTTCGAACTAACACGAGATTAGCAATAATAATCGAGGTGACGTGGCATCATTAGCAGAGGTTCACTGTAGCTTAAATATCCGGGCGTCACACCCCAAAAGGGAGCGATAACGAGGAACAACAGGACGCGGCGAAGGATAATTCCCCCGAGAAACAACCAAAACGGCAACGGAAGCGCCGCCCCAAGTCCCACCTCGATAACAACAGCACTCATAATGACTCATCCGTAAAGCAGGGCAAACCAGTGGGCGACGAACATGCAACCAAGCAACCATCCGAACAGGATGAATCGGATAATCAACCCATCCCCGGCGAAAACAACAGTTCAGACGATCTCACGCCGGACACACCACCGGAGCATAAGAACCTTCTCAAAAGTCTTGTCACCATTGCAAGAAGCTTGAAGAAGCAGAAACGGAAGCTCAAAACAGCGGAAGACACACTCAGAATGAGATGGAGCAAAGTACTCAAGACCGCGGACAAATATGGCAACAGCCACCAAACAAAGAGCTACCCGAAGCGCAAGTTGCTGCCCGAATTCGACGAGGAGGCCTTAGAGCCCCCACAGTCAAAAAGCAAAGAGGCCGCCTGGCCGGATAGATGACCAGATGATAGGCCAAGAGCGACAAGCGGTGCCGCACACAAACCGGCACATGATCCTCGCAAAACAGATGGCCCAGTCAGGTCCATTTATGGGCCAAAGAAGAGGACCCCAAGAAGCAACAAAACACGCGAGTGTTCGAAGACAATGGCACACCCAAATACAGGGGCGCCGCACACCCACTATGTTTCACCGATGAGGTACTGGATCATGAATTTCGAGCGGGATTCAAGCCCGTAAACATAGAGGCATACGACGGAACAACAGACCCCGGAGTCTGGATTGAGGATTATATCCTGCACATACACATGGCTAGAGGAGACGATCTCCATGCCATAAAATATTTGCCCCTCAAGCTCAAAGGGCCAGCTCGGCATTGGCTCAAAAGCCTCCCGTAAAATACCATTGGAAGTTGGGAAGAGCTCGAGGACGCTTAGAGCAAATTTTAGGGACTTTTGTCCGCCTCCGGATGCGACGATTTAAATCACATAACCCAACAGCCCGGAGAGTCACAAGAAATTCGAACAGGTTCCTCACTAAAAGAACCAAATAGTCGACTGTCCGGACGCCGAAGCCTTAGCAGCTTTTAAACATAACGTCCGAGACGAATGGCTCGCCGGACACCTCGGCCAAGAGAAGCCGAGAACAATAGCCGCGCTAACAAGCCTCATGACCCGCTTTTGCGTGAGGGAAGACAGCTGGCTAGCAAGATGCTGCACCAGCGACCCGAGTACATCCGACATCAGAGATGGAAACAGAAAACCATGGCGCAGAAAGGACCAGCGCCGAAATAAAGAAAAGAGCCCAAAGAACACGGCGGTCAACGCCGGATTCAAAAGCTCACGGCCGAACAACAAAGCACTGCCTCTTAAGGACAACAGTGACGAGCTATCCAACTTAAACAAAATTTTCGATCGGATATGTCAAATCCACAAGACTCGGAAGCTCGCAAACCACACCCACCGAGATTGTTGGGTCTTCAAACAGTCCGCCGACTAACGCTAAACACAAGGGGCTCGACGTGCCAAGGAGGATGACGACGAACCCCACCAAAGCAGAGCGCCGAAAACAAAAGACTTTCCCACAAGAAGTCAAAACAGAAACTCACTTCACGTGATAATACGGGACAATAGTGCAAAGACCGCTAAAGTACGGTCGCACGGTCCACCCCAAATGAACAACGAGATTGATGTCAAAACCAATTACTTTCACCACCGGACTATTCCGTAGTACTCAAAACGCAGGATGGACTGCTCTGATATTGGATCCTATAATCGACGGACTACAATTTACACAAGTCCTAATGGATGGTGGCAGCGATTTAAACCTGCTATATCCGGACACAATCCGCAAGTTGGGGATAGACCTTACTAAAAATCGCCATAGCCGCACTTCCTTCAAAGGAGTGATGCCAGGCCCTCACGCAAAGTGCACGGGCTCCTTACTACTAGAAGTTGTGCTCGTGCCACCCGACAACTTCCGACGCAAAAAGCTAACCTTCCATGTCGCCCCATTCAAAAGTAGCCATCAAGCACTATTGGGGCGTGAAGCTTTTGTCCGCTTTAACGCAATACCGCACTACGCGTCTCTTACACTTAAAATGCCCAGTCCACGCGGCATCATCTCATTAAAAGGTCGTTCAAGACCCCGGACACGGCTAGGCGAGTCCGGCATAAATAAACTAGGGGCTCCCTAGTCGCACACCCCTTCACAAGGGGCTGTGTGTATGAGCAATAAAGATCCAACAAAAGCTCAATTTTATTCATTTTTTATACTATGTTTTAATTACATTTTTTACACGATTTCTTTTCAAACTAAGTTCCTCTCTTTTACAGATGAACAGCGTGTTACACCCGGCCCAGATACAAAGACAACGGAGACACAGTGTGCGCAAGAGGGACCCGCTGCAAGGATTCTTTTCAGATTAAGACCTGCGTAAACCTTTTTACCGCTCTTGTTGCTATACATCCCCGGTCTCTCATCATAACCAGAGAGGAGGCTGACGCTTTGGCATCGGCCACGCCGAGAGGATCTCGCGTACCGACACTAGGGGTTTAGGGCATTGATCCGCCGTCATCATAAAGACCGAACACCACAGGGAGTGTTCGCGCCTCGAAGTTAGGCCTTATATGCATCAGCTCCAATCATGTCTTTGGTCAAATGTTGGGTTTTCCGGCTCGTGTTTTGCTGCCTTACGCTCCAGATCATCGGCTAACGCGCACCAGGAGAACTACTGTGATTGTGCCCCGTTCGCTGGGTGAGCACCTCAAGAGAGAAAGCCAAAACCGATCATCATGATGTAGAGAGACTGGTCAACCACTCGATCGACCTCCGTAATGTTTAGAATTCTCCGCTTGATGAAGGACCGCTTCGGTCGTGCACACACGCCGCCTAAATCCGGAGAGCGCTGGTGCCCCTAGGGGCTATATCGTAGCCCCACCTTCAACTCCTATGGCTAAGTGAAAGTGATAAAGCATTATAGTCCGGTTGCCTCATTTGCTACACTACCACCTCCTTCACAGACCAAGACGTTGGATTAAGTGTGAAAATGTGCTATTTCAAGAACACCCCGCACCATGTGCGTAATAAGTCAAGACTGCCATCTTTCAAAGTTATACACAAGTATACATTAACGGCCGCACAGGAGATATTTCAATACTTGAACGCACAAGTACCAAAAGCGCTTATATTATAAACATCGTTTTACAAACAATAAAGATCATTTGAACATGACATTTTTTGAGCACTGCGACTCTATTACACGAGCACCACACGTAACTTCCCCAAAATAGTGCTCGGCGGGTAACCGCTCGTCCGAACCCCGGTCGCAACTTCGTGGCATCCATTTCCGCCCAAAGATGTCTTCACAGGCGAGGGCCATCCGCACCTTCTATGCAGGCCGACCGCTTCATCTCCTTTATATGCGCACCGCCCCAAGGAATTGCTGCAATAAGCGAAATAACTCTTCGCTTGGGCCTATCCGCCGACATGAGCCACGATATCCGGCATGGCAAGTCCGACAATCTATTCAGCTCAGCCCACTCACCAACCGATCGGTCGCCAGGCGAACGCCCGGACTATGGAATTGAGACCAAACAAGCTCTTCCGTCTCGTGATCCTTTTGACTTCGAAAGTGCACAACAACATTTGCCGCACTCGCCGCTAAATCCATATAAGGACCCTCCGGACCCCACAGCTGGCCAAGCTGAGCATGCTTCGGATCTTTAAACCTCCTGCGTAGCAGAAAGGGCTTGCCAGCTGCAATATCTCCGGCCTGGCGCAGCTCCCCCTTTATGGCCCTCATTGCAGAACGGGCGTCCTTGGCTTCGGCGGTGGCCTTCCTCAGGTCTTCTTGCTCCGCTCGGCATTCTTTTTCAATAACCTCATAGCGGTCGGTAACATCTTTCAACTTCACGGCCATTTCGGCCATCTCCTCCCTGCTTCGGAAGTGAGCAGCCCTTTCGGCTTCTAGCTTTTCGGCCGCCTTTGAGGCAGCCACATCACCCCTTCTGGCCTGCTCCTTGGCTCGAGCAAGTTCTGCCCGAAGGCTCTCCACAGCAGCGGCACCATCTGCATTAAGCACACATGTTGTAAGGAGGGCTTCAGCCCCTTACTAGGTGACCACGGAGAAACAACCTACCTTGTGACTCGTCAAGTCGCTTATCGACCAGCGCGATGTCCGTGATCCGCAACGCCGAGTTGTCGCTTAGTTCGGCAACTCCATCATCCGGCCGCAAACAGACTATCCGCCACCTGCATAGGAAACGCGAAAATTAATACCTGCGATTTTGATCCTCGGCACGCTGTTGCTTTCGACAACATCTCGAGTCTCAGGGGCTACTATCTATACAGGGCGCACCTTATGTGCAAAACTGTCAAAAGGTATGTCATTTTTACGTACCTCAAACCCCGCCAGCAAACTTCTGACGGCATCATGCAACCCGCCTTTGGCGGACAAAATTCTTCCAATCACCGTACTCATCAATGTACGGTGACCTTCTGAGATAGACGCCCTCTCAAGCAGATCCTTCAGCTCCCCCGGCCGCACACCAGTTGGTGCCGAACTCTCCGGCCCTGCCGGACTCGGGGATACCCTCCGTGATGACACCTCAGGTTCGTCCGCCCTACCTGATGGAGCGGTAGATGGAGGTGTCTTGCTCTCCACCATCTCCGGACGAAGGTCCCCCGAAGACGAGCTCATCTGAGAAGGACGGAGATCCGAACTACAAGGTAAAAACTTCGGTTATCCTCAGAAGCAAAAATAGGGATGTCTCTTATTACAGAATCCCCCTCTTTTCTACTTACGGCTCGCTGGAGGGCTGATTCCTTAGGGGAGATAGTGCGCTGTGGCCTCCCGGACGAGGGACCCTCCGTGAAGATCTCTTCCCCTCTTCGAGGCCTTGGCCTCCGTGTTTCGAAGCGGTCCTCTTCTCCCCTTGGAAGGAGGGATTCTCGATCCCCTTTCTCAAAAGCCTCCTTGGTAGAGGCGGTAGTTCCTCTGCTTTCCCTTCGCTTCCTCTCAAGGTGCAACCTCCAAACCTGACCAAGACGGGATCCGCGCGGTCTCGTGGAGGGGGGACGACATCAGATTGGGCCATGGCGCTTATCCACTCCTATTCAAGGGACGATTTGTTAAAAAGCAGATTCAAGAAGGCGCAAACGAATGCTGTGTCTGGACTCTACTTACCTGAGCATCCGGGCGATGGCAGCTTAGACCGGCATCCTCGTTCAATTCCGGACACACTTCTTGTGATTCGAAGAACGATTTATACATCTCCATGGGTGTCGAACCCATAAAGTGTTGAAGAGCTCGTGGCCCCTCTAGATTGAACTCCCACAGACGAAGGGGGCGACGCTTGCAGGGCAGGAGACGCCGAATCAGCATGACCTGCATCACTACGACCAGATTGATCTCCCTCTCTTGGAGGACTCAACCGCCCTCGCAACAGGGTATGTCCTTTGACGACCCCCGCTTGAGCCCTTGGTCACCCATGGCATCACCGCTGTGGAGGGCCCGAGCAAAGATGGGCGACGGCTTCACTGCTGCCCCTTGGAGCGGTTATATAGAACCACCCTGTTGCCTGGCCGAGCTCCTCTGGAAAGAGCCTCGGCCATGGAGCATCATCCTCCTGCTTATAGCCGCCTCACCAAGATTCTACTTGACGCCTCGATCATATTCGCTCCACGTTGAAGGTCTTGAGCCACAAACCGGCGGGGGTAGTGCGGAGGAAGGCCTCGCAGACGACAATGAATGATGAGATGTGGAGGATGGACTCGAGCCAAGTCGTGGAATTCCAACCCATAGTAAAACATAAGCCCTCTCACAAAGGATCGGGAAGCCTAAACCCCGACGAAGGTGGGACACAAACACGACGCTTTCGCGGGCTCGGAGTGGAGGACTTGCCCTTCAAGGGCAACCTATGTGAAATCTCGTAAGTCAGGTACTTGGCTTCTCTCAGCTTTTGCACGTCCTCTTCCTAACGGAGGAGGGCATCCACCGGCCCTGTTGGTCGAGGACGGACATTGTTGAAGGTCCGGGGAGCTTGGATCTGAGGCTCTGGGTGTTGGAACTCGGGGCGAGGGGCAGATTCGATTGAGGGTTGAAGAAAAGGAACGAGCCTTGGTCTCATTATAAAGAGGGAGAATACCAAGAGCCGTCCTCGTGACCGTTTGGGACTCGCCTTCGATAGAGGGGGCGTGGCAATGGGCGCGGTTGGGTTACCCACGTCCGTATTGATGGGAATCCCGGAATAAGGGGAACACGATCTCTGCTTCGACAAGACGTGCCAAGGAAACCGCTTCGCTAAACGCGCTGAGGTGGTATAATAAAAACGATTCAAGTAAAGGCTTGGTAGTGGTGTGACATCATGCCACAAAATGCGTCAGCAGATTGAACTTGTGCACATATTATTCTCTCTACGGTGGAATGTGGAATTTATTTTGTAGAGCTGGACACTATCCTGGTGTTCACAATCTTTTATGAATTATTCGGAGGAGGAACCCGCCTTGCAATGCCGAACAATATGTGCGCCGGACTCATCGTCATTCAAGCCTGGTTCAGGGGCTACTAAGGGAGTCCTGGACTAGGGGGTGTCCGGATAGCCGGACTATCATCATCGGCCGGACTCCAAGACTATGAAGACTAGAAGAACACCCGTGCGTTGCAACGGGGCCACATTAACTTTAAGAGTTCAATATCAATTATGTTAATATTACATTTAATATTCTCATACATATCAAGTGACAATGGCGACCTTTTTACCATCAAATTCTCACACACACTCTCTCCCTCCCTCCTCCTCACTCTCTCTCCCCCTCTCCCTCTCTCTCTCTCCCTCTCTCTCTCTCTCTCTCTCTCTCTCTCTCTAACACACACACATATCCATCTTATAGGGTACGGGACCATAATCCATCTATTTCACACGCACACGCGCTAGTGCATAACAATATGGATCATAAAACAGGTTCAAGGTAGTAACAAGGATTCTTCTCATGCATTAATAAACAAATGTTCTGCACTGAAGACAAGATAAACTATTCCCAAAGTGCATCAGAGCATCACAGAACATTACTGGCAAGATAAATGCACGATGATACACCGACTCATTTAATTAATATAATTAAATTATCAAGAATTAGTCAGCAAACTGCTCGGATGAACCGGAACAGAGCCAACATATATCATCCTAGACAAACGCCAACCATTTACCTTGGTACTTTAGGGACCGACAGGAGGATGCATGTAGAAGCGCTTCTTGCCTGCGAATCCACAGTCAGAGAGAGAAATTGGAACCTATTCCCATCACCAACTGATAAAGAAAGCATGTAAGAAAATTGATATCGGGCCAACTTGGATCTTCGGTGATTTTCCGCCCGTATGGAGAATTTAGGAGGGTGGGTGCAGGGAGTGGCCTTGTGGATGATGGATGGAGGCGCGGAGGGATGTGGTCACCGGAAGGTCGAAAGCGGAGAGGGTCGGGCATGTTAGGTGGAGCCGGTGGTGTGCGACAAACGGACGCGGCCCAATCATGGGCGGCGAACCGACGATAGCCTCGGCCCATCTCTCGATGCAGCCAAGATAGAGAGGTTGGCACTGCCGGTGCTGGAGGCCGCCGCTCGGCACCGGGGAAAGAGAGGCGAGAAAGCGATAGGGTGATGCGGGGCTAGGGATTGCGGAGGAGGGTGGGGGTGTCCGATTTGAATGGATGGTTCTGCCCACCATTTTCTTGTACGTGGCGCTGGAGACGGCGGCGGCCAGCCATGCAGGCGAGGCATGGGTCGAGCCAGGCACACGGCGAGGCGCAGTAGCAAAGCCGGGGGCAATTTTTTGCTACTGAGATGCAGAGTGTGGGATTGATCGTTCATGTTCTCTTTTCCTTTTTAACCAGAGATGGATGCGATTTTTTCACGAGGGGAGAGATGCGACCACGTACAGATTCCATAATAAATTAATTAGGTCCATAACGGGATTTCTTTACAATGCTAAGATTTACGTGTTAGTTTTTTAATAAAGAAATGCACCGATGTAGGGATCGATTGATTCGGTAAGGAAGATAGATTCGTGATCTTTTGTATGTTAGGAAATTAGTGGCTTGCAAGGAAAGAGTGGAGAGAAAAGAACCAATGCGACCACGATAGATTCCATAATAAATTAATTAGGTCCATAATGGGATTTGTTTGCAATGCGTTAAGATTTACGTGTTAGTTTTCAGAATAAAGAAATGCACCGATGTAGAGCGCGATTGGTTCGGGTAAGGAAAGATAGATTCGTGATCTTTTGTATGTTAGGAAATTATTGGTTTGCAAGGAAAGAGTGGAGAGAAAAAGAACCAGTACGAGGGGGTGGTGGGAGGTGGGACGAATAAAAGCCGGACGAAATTGGGAGGTGGGAGAGGGCGAGTAAAAACCGACGAAAAAAACCAATGAAATTGGGACGTGGGAGGGACGATGAAAAAAAAACCAGGGGAGGTGGGAGGAGGACAAAAATAAACCGTACGAGGCTACCAACTGCTCCATTAGGAGTAGAGATTGTTTGTGAAAATAACGTGCGACGACGACTTAGCGAGCGGATCCCCTTAAAAAAGACATAGCGAGCAGATTCTCTTAAAACTGGTAGAATGGATACGATTGATGACGTTGATAAATAGTGGTGAATGTTGGCATAATTTACTATCATCATGCATGGAAACGAATCATCAAGAAAAAGAATACTTCCTATTACTACACTCATAGGAAGCTTCCTAATCTCTGCTACCAAACAGTTTCTGCCCAAACAAGGAAGGAAAATTATGGACGTGATTCGAAAGGAAACAAACGTTATGAAGATTAATTAATTTAGATTTGATCTTTAGAGATTGATTGTGATTGATTCTTTTACATAAAGACATTACTAAATAATTTGCGTCGGTATGGAAAGTTCTGATCCGTTCAGTTTTTTTTGTTGTGTGAGAGGGTGAAGTGAAAATAAACCGATGAAGTGGGGAGGCGATTTAAAAAATCTCTGACGGTTAACCTCTGAAAAAAACAGGACGAAAGTGGTGGGACGAAAATTGACCGGCGGAGACTACCAACTGCTCCATTAGGAGTAGACATTGGTTGGTTCGATTTTTTTTTGCATGGAGGGAACTACCTGGGAGGTGGGAGGGAGTACGAAAATAAACTGTCTCGGCTGAGCGGGAGGTGGGAGCAAGTACCAAAGAAGTACCAAAAAAGACCGGGTGAGGTGGGACGAAAATAAAACCCGAACGCGACCTACCAACCGAGACATTAGGAGTAGAGATATTAACAAAAGTGCAGATCCGCCCCACTCTTCACTTTTTGACAAAAACTTCCGATTAGCAATCTTGGTGAGTGATCTCGACCGGTTCGATCGGCATGGCGTGTCGCTCCTCCAGGAGTGGGTGCTGAGAGGAAGGATGGCAAACCTCCATTGTCAATCGGCCGGAGCTGCATCGCCATTTGGATCGAGCATGGACGAAATCGAGATGTTAGAGGTTGAGGAATTTGTAGGACGTGAGGGTTTAGGGTGGGCAGCACGAGAACTCACCCATATCTTGGGAGACGGCAGACCCAAGGTGCAGTCGTGTTCGTGCTTCAGGGGCTGCCACGTGCTGTCCTCGCCGCCATCGCCTATCGATGCCACTTCAGCGCCACGAGCATGGGACTGAGGGACGAAGGGAAGAGAAGGGAAGGAAGCAAGCTAATGACGTACCTATGTTTGGTATGTAATACCCTCCATTAAGAGTAGATATTTTCTTAAAATCGGTTATTTTGTTTCCTAATTAATGTGATTGAGCAATTTAAGGTAAGGTTAATTAATTTAGATTTGATATTTAGAGATTGATCGTGATTGGTTCTTTCACATAAAGACATTACTAAAAATAACCTGCACCAGCATGGAAAGTTATGATCCATTAAGATTTTTTTCGTTGTGTGAGAGGGTGACGCGAAACTAAACCGGTGGGGTGGGGGAGGGACGAAAAAAAATAGCGAAATAAAACGGGTGGGAGGTGGGAGGAAGTACCAAAGAAGTACAAAAAAAGACCGGGTGAGGTGGGACGAAAATAAAACCCGGAACGTGACCTACCAACTGAGACATTAGGAGTAGAGATACAAGATTGAAGACTTCGTCCCGTGTCCGGATGGGACTTTCCTTGGCGTGGAAGGCAAGCTTGGCGATACAGATATGTAGATCTCCTACCATTGTAACCGACTCTGTGTAACCCTAGCCCTCTCCGGTGTCTATATAAACCGGAGGGTTTTAGTCCGTGGGACTAACAACGATACAAACAATCATACCATAGGCTAGCTTCTAGGGTTTAGCCTCCTTGATCTCGTGGTAGATCCACTCTTGTACTACCCATATCATCAATATCAATCAAGCAGGAGTAGGGTTTTACCTCCATCGAGAGGGCCCAAACCTGGGTAAAACATCGTGTCCCTTGTCTCCTGTTACCATCCGCCTAGACGCACAGTTCGGGACCCCCTACCCGAGATCCGCCGGTTTTGACACCGACAAAGATCTTGAGAAGCTAAGAGTGAGTTATGAAGATCTTCAGAAGGAGCGCGATTCATTACTTGCTCAACAAATCAGCGCTACTCAGGAAGAATTTGATCCTCCATGCTTAAAGTGCATTGAACGTGAATCTGCTAATTCTTCACCTGATTGTTCAAATGCTTCAAATGTTACAAATTCTTCACCTGCCTCTGCTATTACTAATTCCTCATCTGAGGACATTGCTAGTATCACTGACAATGCAGGGCTGAAGGAATTGTATATGACAGGCATGTACAAAAGCCTCAAAGGGCATCAGACTCTTTGTGATGTGCTTAAAAAGCAGATCCTCAGCAGAAACCCTAGGAAAGAGGGTATTGCCTTTGAGAGGAAACTCAATGCTGATGGAACATAGTGGAAGCCTGAGCAGTACCCTAAAACCTCATGGGTTGCTGCAAAGGGACCTCCAGTTGATCCATCTAACTTATCTGGCTTTACATGTGAATCTCCTCATTCTTCTGATGAGTCATTTGACTCCAACTATAAACTGTTCAAAAATCGAATGGTGAAGTATTTGCTAGATATGTTGGCACTAATCAAGGAACGGTTCCCCTATGAAGAAAATCTGGGTTCCCAAAAGTTATGTTGAAAGTCTTCAGGTGAATGTCCTCATGACACCACCAGTGAAGAATAGGAACCCCAGATCAAACTCTTCATATGGACCAAATTTTTCATATGGATCCAAGTCCTCATCTGCACCAAATTCCTCACATGGATCAAATTCCTCAAAAGGATCAAAGTCCTCATATGAACATCATCGTGCTAACAACTCTGTTTTCAAAGGTTAGAGCTAAGGGCTATGAATATGTGCATTATTCTTCAAATCATTATGTTCATAAGTCCTCGAAGAATTTCTCTGCTTATTCATATGCTTACCCTAACCCCTCTTATGTGAAACGAAATGGTTTGGCATCTTTGCCACCTTTCTCGTATGGTGCTCGCAGAGTGATGAACTGTTTGCCACCCCTTCAGATGTGGGTGGTGAAGAAAAAGAACTAATCTCTTATGCAGGGTCAGGTCTCCAGTCGTGCTCAAAACGACTGAAGAATTTGCTGGAGACCTAAACAGTGCCTGGAAGGACGCAGGCGAATCATGATGAAATGAACTTTCATTTCACACGTCCTCACACTGCTTATCTGTGCTATTGCTTGATGAAATTGAACTGATGATACTGATGTCATATTCTTCACTGATGAAGTATATGAGTTTGTAAGCTACACTAATTCATCTGCAGGATGATCAACCCAAAGCAAACGAGTGGGTCCTCGATAGTGGATGTACAAATCACATGACTGGTGACAAGAATCTATTGATGGATGCTCCCTTAACACCGTCACATCTGAAGCATATCATCTTCGCTGACAAAGGCAAAAGTCAGGTATTGGGTCTAGGTAAGGTTGCGATCTCTAAGGATTGACCCATGGACAAAGTCATGCTTGTCGAGTCCTTAGGGTACAACCTCATGTCTATCTCAATGCTTTGTGATCTTGATATGGTTGTTGTCTTTGGCAAGTATCGTTGTGTTGTGATCATGGAAGCTGACAACTCCAAAGTCTTCGAAGGCTTTAGGGGAGGAGACTTGTACATTGTTGATTTCTCTACAGGACCACAACCTGCCGTGTGCTTACTTGCAAAAGCTTCAGAAGGCTGGCTATGGCATCGACGACTTGGTCACGCAGGCATGAGTAATTTGCACACACTTGCGACGAAGAAGCATGTCATTGGCATTGAGAATGTCAAATTCCTCAAGGATCACTTGTGTGGTGCCTGTGAAGCTGGGAAGATGACTAAGGCCAAGCATCCAGCGAAGACTATCATGACCACCACTCGACCATTTGAATTGCTTCGCATGGATCTCTTCGGTCCTAATCATTATTCTGCTGTGACTAATGATGCATCTCTATATGTCTTTGTTATTGTTGATGATTACTCTTGTTAGACATGGGTACACATTGTTACTTACAAACATGAAGTGCAGGAAGTCTTCAAACGATTTTCCTCGAGGGCTTCAACCAACTTTGGTGTGAAGATCAAGCACATCAGGAGTGACAATGGAACTGAGTTCAAGAATTCCGGTCTTAATGACTATCTTGATGAACTTGGTATTACTCATGAGTTATCTGCTCCTTATACTCCTCAGCAAAATGGCGTCGTGGAGCGCAAGAATAGAACTCTTGTTGAGATGGCTCGCACTATGCTTGATGAATACAAAACACCTCATCGTTTTTGGATTGATGCAATTGATACCGCGTGCCACAACATCAACAGAGTATATCTTCACAAATTCTTCAAGAAGACTGCCTATGAACTCCTCACTGACAAGAAACCCAATGTGAGTTATTTCAATGTCTTCCGTGCTAAATGTTGGATTAGGGATCCTCATCACAATGCTAAATTCGCACCGAAAGCACATGAAGGTTTTATGCTTGGTTACGGAAAGGACTCGCACACCTACAGAGTCTTCAACATCGCTCTTCACAAGATTGTTGAAATCAGAGATGTGCGGTTCGATGAAACTAATGGCTCGCAAAGAGAGCACCTACCTTCTGTGATAGATGAACCAGCACCAAGATTCTATCAAGTTCAAGGCTACCGAGGATGTCATTCCTCTCAAGAATCTCATCAAGAATTCATTCCGAACGCCAAGATCGTCGAGCTGATGTACCGAGGAAAATGTCAAGAAAATGGTATCAAGAAAATGCTGATCAAATTCCTCGACGACAACCAGCTCATCCTCGCGTTGCAAAAGAAGTGCAAGTTGAAAAGATCATCGATGACACTGAAGCACCAGGTCCTCTCACCCGCTCAAAAGCTTCACATTTATCTAAGTTTTGTGGGCACTATGCTTTTGTCTCTATCACAGAGCCCACTAAGGTAGATGAAGCATTTCTGGAGCCTGAGTGGATTCAGGCCATGCAAGAAGAATTACATCAGTTCGAGCTCAACAATGTCTGGGAAATGGTCAAACGTCCAGATCCTCGCAAGCATAATATCATTGGCACAAAGTGGATCTACCGCAACAAGCAAGATGAAAATGGCCTTGAGGTGAGGAATAAGGCACGACTTGTAGCTCAAGACTACACACAAGTTTTGAAGATCCAAAGAATCCTGACAAAGTCTTCAGACTCAACAAGGCCCTCTATGGCCTCAAGCAGGCCCCTCGGGCGTGGTATGATACTTTGAAGGAATTCTTTGTGAAGAATGGCTTCACACCCGGTTCACTCGACCCTACTCTCTTTACTAAATCTTATGATGGTGAACTGTTTGTGTGTCAAATATACGTTGATGATATTATCTTTGGCTTTACTGACCAACGTTATAGTGATGAATTTTCCTATATGATGAGTGAAGAATATGAAATGTCTATGATGGGAGAGTTGAAATTCTTCTTAGGTCTTCAAATTCTTCAACAACACAATGGCATATTCATATCTCAAGAGAAATACCTCAAGGATGTTCTGAGGAAATTCGGCATGCAAAATTGCAAAGGAGTCAAAATTCCTATGCCCACAAATGGCCATCTATGCACCGATGAAAACGGTATTGACTTCGATCACAAGGTATACCGCTCCATGATTGGTTCTTTATTGTACTTATGTGCATCTAGGCCAGATATAATGCTTAGTGTTTGCATGTGTGCCCGATTTCAAGCTACACCGAAGGAATCACACCATAAGGCTATGAAGCATATTCTTCGATATCTAGCTCACACACCAACACTAGGATTATGGTACCCCAAGGGCTCTACTTTTGATCTCATTGGATATTCTGACTCTGACTATGCTGGTGATCGTGTGGACCACAAGTCAACATCTGGTACTTGTCATTTCCTCGGACGATCTCTGGTCTGTTGGTCTTCAAGAAACAGAATCTGCGATCACCGCTCATCTGCGGAGCTGAGTACATTGCTGTTGGTGCTTGCTGTGCTCAATTGCTGTGGATGAAGCAAACTCTCAAGGACTACAGCATCAACATGAAGAATGTGCCTCTCTACTGTGACAATGAGAGTGCCATCAAGATTGCTCACAACCCGCTTCAGACTCAAGACAAAGCACATTTAGATTCGTCATCATTTTCTTCGTGATCATGTGTTGAAGGGCTTACATTTCTATTGAGCATGTGAAGACTGAAGAACAGCTAGCCGATATCTTCACAAAGCCCTTGGATGAGAAGAGGTTTAGCAAGTTGCGGTGTGAGCTAAATATCTTAGAGTCTTCGAATGTTCTTTGAAAAGGACACACATCCTAACACTTATGCAAAATTGATGACTTAGATGTGCAACACATGAAGAAACGTTTTTCTTCAATCAATGAAGAATAACACTCTAATTGTGAAGAAATTAATGAAGAATTTGATTCTCAGAACCCTACGACAATTGTACGCGGTGTCTGAAATCATCATTCTTATACGGTGGGTCACGCCACCACCAAAGTTGAAAATCTTCAATTTGAGTTTTTCCTTAGTTTTGAAATTCTTCAATTTTTCAAATTCTTCAACTTTGCAAAATCTTCACTATTTCCGTCATTTTTCTTCATTGGCTATATATATATGGGTTTATGTCCTCTATAGCATTCACTTATAGCTATTTCTTCAAGTTGCATTTTCTGCTAAGTGAATGTGATCGGACCCTTCCCCCTCTATGCTATACTCAACCCAATCTATTCACAGATTCTTCATGTGTGTTCTATCTGAAACTCATTCAAAATCTTCACTGTGTCCTTGTCAGCTGAAGAAATTGCGAACGAAACTTTAAACTAATCTTATCCAAATTTCCGACTTTGCCGCTCAAACCATCACGTATCCCACGATAAACTTATCCATTCACCCATGATCTAACACCATCTCCACTTTTCAGTACGTGGGTGATACATGTCAAGCGAATGAGAAGGGCCAGGGGCACGTTCGTCCTAAATCTTCGGGCGAACAGTTTTTCACTACGACTATAAATACCCCCTCTCCCTTCCTCACTTCCTTTACTCCGCTCGACTGCTCTCTCTCTCTCTCGCTCGACCTTCTCAAACCCTAGCGCCGCCGCTACTCCATCGTTGCCAGTGAGGAAGAGCTTCACTGCCTCGACCTCGTCGCCGTCGTACTCGCGCCGGCCGCGAAAATCTTCACTCCGTCGCCGCCGTAGCTGTCTTCCTTCGCCAAGTTAGGGCGTGGAAGATCGGAGCTGACGAGCTTCAAATCTACACTTCTCAGTTCGTCGTGTTCTTCATTAAGGGTAATTAAAAGTTACTTTTACTGCCCTCTTTGATTCAAATTTTCTCCACAAAATCTTCAAAGGTGTTTTATTCTTCAAATCCTCACACACAAAACACCTCACTAGTCATCTGTTCTTGATTCGTTTCCCTAAGCATCATTTTTCTTCAAGATTCCTCAATAGTGTGGATCGTCGATCTATACAACTCTGGAACCTAAGACAAAGTACGCTTAGTGAAATTCTTCAAGACTCAACTAGTCAAATTCCTCAAACTTGTTCATTTTGAAAACCTTCTGAGAACGCATATGACCTCTTCAAATTCCTCGCAACCATACTCTGTTCACAGGTACTCATGTCCGCTGCTGAATCACTAGGTTCTCATCAACTTAACTCATTTGCAGCGTTCCTTGAAGAAAAGTTGAATACTTCTTCAGAGAATTCAATTGTTCAAATTCCTCAACTGAAGAATGTGGCAGAAGGTAAGAAACCACAGAAAGGAGGAAAGAAGCCTGAGGTCATGACTCCATTTGAAATTCCTGAGGACATCTATGCTGACTATTGCACACCTGATGAGGCTAAGTTTGGAAAAGAGAACAAAAATCAGCGCAAGGTGCGCATACAGAGGATTGAAAGGAGATGGGCAAGAGAATGGAGGGAGTACAGATATGTAACTCCAAAGTATATGAAGAAATTCGCTCTAAATCCTCCATGCCCAAGAGCTCCATTGGCACCTGGTCAAGAAGCTGATCCCACCAGCATCAAGCGCGGTGAGGATTTTCCTGAAGAATGGGCCAAACGCCAAGCCAAGTTGGCAAGACAAGCCAAAGAAGCAGTGAGGAAATTAAATGAAGACTCTGCTGCTGCTGCTGCCACAAAAGCCTCTGACAAGCCTAGAAAATCAATGGCAAAGAAGCCTGCTCACAAGCCAAGTGCTTCATCAACTGTGCCCTCACGGCCAAGTTTCTCAGCAATGCCCTCATGGCCAGAATCTTCAAAGCCCTCACGTCCAATTCCTCATGCTCCTCCAAAGTCCTCAGTTGCTCCAGCAAAGTCCTCAACACCTATACATTTGGCCACATGCCAAAGGACTACAGACATGTCCACTGCCTCTGGTGTCTCAGCAAGTTCCTCAGCTGCACCAAATTCTTCATCAGGCCCCACTCTGCTGAAGACCAAGGCCACTGATGGACGAGGTCCTCAGCCTAGTCCAAAGAAGAAACAAGTTGCCTTCCAAGTGCCATCTGACGATGAAGCTGATGATGATGAACTTGCAGAAATCATCAGAGACAGGCAAGAAAGGGCCGCTAGAGCCAAAGGCACAAATGTGCCACTACTTTTGGATCCAAAGGTGATCCTCAACTACATTGATCTCTGGCACAAGGACCCAAACACTCCTATGCCTGATTTTCATTTGACTCCTGGGCAAAGTCATGTGCTGACCCATTTCATCAATGAAGAGAAATGGAAATTTGAGAAGGCCAGGCAAATCAAGAAGGCTCTGTTTAGGAAAGAGAAGTTCCTGAGGAACAACGTTTTCAAAATGACAACTGATGAAATCCTCACGATCCAGTCTGAAATCAAAGCCCTCAGCGATGATTTCAATGCTTATTATGCTGATTGGCAAGGAGCCAAAGTCAGGTTCATTAAACTGACTGAGAAGTTCACCAATGTTGCAGCCCCATCGCAACAAGAAATTCCTCAAGCTGAAGCCTCTACTCAGCAAACTGAAGAACATTCCAGCACCGCTGATGACTTTCAGGCTTCTGATGAAAATGCTAGTTCCAGGGCTGATGACTCCATCCCAGCCACTGAAGACATTGCCAGGGCATCCACTAGTGGTGCGCCTGAAGAAAATGAAGAAGTCAGGGCAACTACATCAGTTGCACCTGAGGAAATACAAACAGATTCCTCAGCTCCTCCTGCGCCTACCCCAACTCCTATCCTTCCATCTGCATCAGATGTGAGGAAGACCAAGGCTGTAGAGAAAGCTGCAGTGAAGAAAAGGAAAGCATCATCTGCTTCAGATTCTTCAGCTCCGAAGAAAATGAAGACTATGACCAGCTCACTTGAGAATCCAATTGATGCGGTTCCGATTTTCACCATGCCATCAAAGGACCTTGTTCCTTATGGTGAAGAATATGTGATCACTAGCGGATCTGATGAAGAAAATCATTCTGCTGCTTCGTCAGAGCAGATTGATGAAGAAATTGAAGTGGATGCGATCCCTTCAACACCTGTTGCTTCCTCGCCCATGCCTCAGTTCACAGTTGAAGAGGATGGCGTTGAAGAAATTGAAGATGAAGACGTGGATATTGGATGCACCACGCCTGTGATGAATGATGACTTTTGGGAAAGTCAGCATCCCAATTCTCCACACTTCACCCGACTACAAAGAAATACCTCACCCATTGCACCAACCGCTCAAATGAGCTCTGAAGAAACTCATCCCAACTCATCTGTGAATGAAGAAATTCCAGCCACTAGTGCTGAAGAAACTGCTGCTGCTGATACTTTGAACATGCAGACTGCCACTGAAGAGGAACCAGAAATTCCTCAGCCTGAAGAACCGGAGATTGCGATTCCTGAGGTTGTGATGCAACTCACTGACACTCCTGTGCCCAAGCCAAAGGATCCATTCTCAAAGAAGCAAAAGTTCAAGGCTGCTGATTTCGTCAACGAGCATGTGTTCTTCACTGACTACAATCCCTATGATTCTGCTCGCATAAGGAAGAGGTGTTTCTGGACTGCTAGTCAAGCAAATTTCTATTCCTCTGTGCTACTCGACAAAGACAAAGTCTTCGATCATGCACACATTCCTCACGTGGACATGGAATCTCTGCCGTGCTTCGAGCCAGTCCTCAGTGTTCTTCACGATGCTGGATTGCTAAATTTCTGCACTGACATCTATGATTGGAATGAAGAACTCATTCTTCAATTCTATGCGATGCTGCACGTCACAGGAAATTCTGAAGATGTGAACTCATGGGTGCTGGACTGGATGTCAGAAAATACTCACTACAAGACACCAGTAACTGAATTGCTTCGTGCCCTTCCACTCAGTCCTCCCCTTGATGGTGCTCATTGCATCTACAATGAACCTGAGCTTACAAATCATTACATGCAAGTGCTGATGAAGCCTTTGAAGCTAGGGCAGGCCCCACGAACCAAATTCCTTGTCAAGGAATTACTATATGTGCCTCGGACTGTCTATCGCATTCTGACGAAGACAATGAGTCCTATCAAAGGCCACAACTCAAATGATCAAGAAGTCGTTGGCATCATGAAGAATATGCTTTTCAATATCATTCATGGCATTCCCGTCAACTTCCATGATTTCTTCATGATGACTCTGGCAAATATTGCTATGTCACCATTTGAGCTGAAGCCTTATGCGCCATGGATTATGATGTTCATCAGGACAAGGTCTTCACTCAACTACAAGGCTGATACTCTGAACCATGGCAGTTTCTTGCCTCCAATTAAAGTCCTCAAACGGACTTTTTCCTCAGCTGATGACAAAGGCAAGACAACTGCTGTGATAGAGGAAGGCATTCATCCATTGGATGGTCAATTTCGCAAGGCTGCATCCTACTCCACCAATGATGACTCTGCCACACATGATTCTGCCGCCAACACCTCTGCCAAGCAAATTCCTCAAGCCACAGCACCCAGGGTGATGACTGATCGTGAGTTACTCCTCAGTCTTCATCAGAAAGTTGATCGCAATCATAAATGGGTCAATCGTCAGTTTGGTTCCATTCTTTACAACATGACCTCAACCCACAATGCTGTGAAGAAAAACCAATACTATCTCCATGAAACCTTCAACCGTACCTGGACTGTTTTATCTCATATCTACAGCGCAGAAGATCTGAATAGCATGGGTCTCAAGGAAGAATTTGACTGGTCTGCACCTCCACCGAAGAAATTCAAGAAGGTCAAGGTTCCTTCCTTGGTGGCCAGCTCCTTTTCTTCATCATGCGACACTGATGAAAATGAGGACTTGGATGACACTGCGGCAGGCCCTACTACGACAACCGACCCCGACAACGCTGGCGCTCCTTCATCAACTTGATATTCTTCAGGGGCGTTAGTCCTCAGTTTCGATCCTTTTGGTCATTCGATGACAAAGGGGGAGAAAACCTGAGTTAGTCTTCAAGCGGGTCTATTATATGGGCATTTTTTTGCTAAGTTACAACTCTCGCTCTTCCAAAACTTTTATTGGATCGAGTTGTAATCTTAAAACCAATGGTGCTCTGATACTTTTGATGCACTGTGCTCTGATTCTGCATGCTTGTTCCTCGTTAATATTATTGCACGCATGCTGAATTTCTTCAGGCACCATATTTCATCATGCATTTCAAATTCTTCATAGTATATGTCAAATGCATGTATGAATTACAAGATATAGGGGGAGATCTCCATGATTCAACACTTCAAGTGTCCATTGCTTCAAAAGCAAATTCCTCACTATGCACATCTTCAGGGGGAGTTCTTCTATATGTTGCAATCAAATTCCTCAATATTAGTACTTACACTTCATATGTTTATCCCCGTTGAAAACTTAATCTATATTGTCATCAATCACCAAAAAGGGGGAGATTGTAAGTGCATCTAGTGCCCCTTAGTGATTTTGGTGTATTGAAGACTTATAGGTTAAGGGACTAATGTGTTTATGAGTGTACACAGGTCTATAAGTCTATGAGGAGTTTGATATTTACAGAGAAAGTCGACCCCTAAAAATGAATATCTTCGACTGAAGATTTTGGTATTCCTGTTGACTTTCATGAAGACTTTGAAAGTGAAGAAATTGGTGTGTCCGTGAAGACTTGATATTCATGCAAGGAATATGAAGCTTGAAGACTTTCATTTTCATAGTTTTGTTTTTCTCTTTCTTGAGTCGTAGGAAACACCGTACTGTTAAAGGGGGTCGAGGAAATACTAAGGAAAATTTTCCATGTGATGCTCAACTCAAAATCCTACACCTACCAATCCCATTGAGTGAAGCCATTGAAATCTCATATAGTTCACCAATTTCTTCATGTGATGAGACGAAGTTCTTACGGTCACGAGAATTTGTTCGACCGAGGAGTTAGGAATTCGCCAAGGCGGATTGCCTACACAGTGAGGAACATGATAGCCCTGAGGAATTTGAGAGTCAAATTTCCGACCGTTGCTGTGCTACGTGCCAGCAGTCCCAAAATATCTTATCCACATAACAGTCATATCATTGAAGGGCATTTATGTCTTATCATGTCGGGCTGCTCCCTAGGCTATAAATAGCCGCCCCCTACAACCACTAGCTGGTTGGCTGCTCCGAGAGAAACTGACACTTGTCATTTGAGAGCAACCCATCCTCCGAGGACTTTGAGCGAAAATCATCGAGTGAGGAAAATCCAAACCCAAACACCCACAAACCCAAAGTGATTGAGCATCACTGAAGAGATTGATCCTGCGTGGATCCGATGCTTGTTACCTTTGAGGACTGTGCTTCTTCCAGACGGTTAGGCGTCATGGTCTAGAGCATCCAAGAGGAATTGTGGATCGCCGAGTGACCAAGTCTGTGAAGGTTTGGAAGTCGCCTGAAGACTTACCACGAGTGATTGGACGAGGTCTGTGTGACCTTAGTTCAAGGAGAATACGGTGAGGACTTGGTGTCCTGAGCTGCGTGCTCAGCGACTGGGTGTCCGGGACTGTGTGTCCTCGAGTTTAAATACTCAGCCGCTCCAACCAGACATACAACTAAGACAGCAGTTGGAACTGGTCTACCAAATCATTGTCTTCACCAACCTTACTGGTTCTATTTCGTCAACTCATTCATTTCCTCATTACTGTGTTGAGTGATTGTTCATATCTGTGTTTGAAGACTTTGACTGAAGACTTTCTCAATTTCCTCAGTTCAATTTCTTTAGTCTGTTTGTCTTCATCTTGTGTTATCCTGTGTTTACGCTTTCTGTACTCTGTGTTTGTCTTCATTTCATCATGATGACTATGTGTGTATTCTGTTATGCTTACTTCTGAGTACTTATTCCGCTGCAAGTATTTCTTCGCTAAGGAATTTCCTCACCGGCAAATTTCTCAGTGAAGAATTCATAAAAATCACCTATTCACCCCCCCTCTAGTCGATATAACGCACTTTCAATATCCCCCACTATTACATGCAAGATACAATCAGGAGGCACACATCGCCATTCCTCGCACAATTCGTCACCTACAGCTAGCTTGGCTAAGATATGAGCCGCGCGGTTTGCTGAACATCGCCTCCACGTAACTTTGCATCCCTACCAACCCTACATCATGCCTTTAATATCTTCGACAATTGGCCCCGCCGCCGAGAGGTTTTTGCTTGAGTTATTGATCATCCTAACAGCTTCGCAGCAATCCAATTCAACATGGATCTCCGGGATCCCTAGCACACGACCAAGGAGGAGAGCTCTCTAGCAAGCCTTCAGCTCCCCAAATTCTAGGTTCGATTCATTTGGGAAGAAGTGAGTTCCAGTGCCTCTAATGGAACCATCATGATCACGAAGGACCACCCCTTCTCCTCACTTGCTTGCATTCTTTGATTCAACACCATCGGCGTTTGCAAGAATCCATCCATTGTCCGGTGGCACCCACTTCTCACGTGTAGGCTGTCCTACAGGTCTTGCTTTCCTCTGCGACACCTCGAGCCATTCATCCATGAACTTGCAGACCGAGACTGATATTTCATGTGAATATTGGATCCGCTTGCCGTCCCTAGCATCATTCCTCGTGAGCCAAAGGCCATACACACCCTGCATCAACATATCCCTTTGGTCATCATGAGCTTCGGCCACCCAATGGAGCAGCCATGTACCCACTTCCCAGTTGGTTTGGATGCAGTCAGGAGGGAAACAAGCTGGGATGCCCCTTCTATCAGAGAGATCCTTCCAAAAGCATTGAGAATGAGGGCATGCCCAGAACCTTTGAACAATTGTCTCCTCTCTACCACAAGTCATGCAAAAAAAACTCCAGGTTTGATCTTCCTTCTATTCAACTTGGAACCAACAGCCAGACCATTCCTCATGAGACGCCAAGAATGCACTTTGACCTTATTGGGTACATGAGCACCCCATAGCGCCAGCCATCTCCTATGGGTTTGCACAGTTGAGTAGGGTTCCGGCCATCCGGTTTGTGCCCCTCTTTTCGATCATCAATAGGTGATACGCCGACCGAACAGTGAAAACACCATCCTTGGTGTAGTTCCAAGCCAAGACATAATCCACACCATGGGCACCAACTGGAATTTGCTTGATATCCTTGGCATCTTCCATGGAGAACATGGCATCAACCTTGGAATGGTCACAAGTGTCCCCGGTGGCTGAAAGAACATCACTCACATGGGTAGTGCCATGCAAATAAATTTGGCCCAGTGACCTTAGACAACCCTTGCGCAGAATCCAATTATCATGGTGAATATGCACTTTAGATCCATCGCCAATCCAACAAATAAGGCCCTCTCTGGGAAGGTCCCGACCATAAAGAATACTCCAAAAGGTGCATGACCCTCCCGAAGGGCAGGTTGCATTCATGATTGACCCCTCATTAATGTACCTAGCTTGAAGAACACAGACACATAAGGATTGAGGTGCATGCAAGGTTCTCCAAGCTTGTTTTGCAAGCAATGCCTGATTGAACACTTCATAGTTCCCGAACCCCATACCCCCATCTCTTTTTGAAAAGCACATCTTGTCCCAAGCCACCCAGTGCACCTTCTTTTCACCATTTGCTGAACCCCGGCAGAAGTTAGAGGGGATAGCAGTCAGGTTCTGGCACATTTTCTTTGAGAGTTGAAAACAGCTCATGGTGAGTGCTACCTCTTGAGCACTGTGTTGGTTTTCCCTTGAAGAGGAAAGGGTGATGCAGCAAAGTAGCGTAAGTATTTCCTTCAGTTTTTGAGAACCAAGGTATCAATCCAGTAGGAGGCTCCTCAGAAGTCCTACGCACCTACACAAATAAACAAGAACCTCACAACCAACGCGATAAAGGGGTTGTCAATCCCTTCACGGAAACTTGCGAAAGTGAGATCTGATAGAGATAATAAGATAAGATAAATATTTTTGGTATTTTTATGATATAGATTGGAAGGTAAAGATGCAAATAAAAGTAGATGGGAAACTTATATTATAAAAGATAGACCCAGGGGCCATAGGTTTCACTAGTGGCTTCTCTCAAGATAGCATAAGTATTACGGTGGGTGAACAAATTATTGTCTAGCATTTGATAGAAAAGTGCATAGTTATGACAATATCTAGGCATGATCATGTATATAGGCATCACGTCCGTGACAAGTAGACTGACTCCTGCCTGCATCTAGAGTATTAAGTTCATGAAGAACAGAGTAATGCATTAAGAAAGATGACATGATGTAGAGGGATAAACTCATGTAATATGATATAAACCCCATCTTTTTATCCTCGATGGCAACAATACAATATGTGCCTTGCTGCCCCTGTTGTCACTGGGAAAGGACACCGCAAGATTGAACCCAAAGCTAAGCACTTCTCCCATTGCAAGAAAGGTCAATCTAGTAGGCCAAACCAAACTGATAATTCGAAGAGACTTGCAAAGATAACCAATCACACATAAAAGAATTCAGAGAAGATTCAATTATTTCTCATAGATAAACTTGATCATAAACCCACAATTCATCGGATCTCGACAAACACACCACAAAAAGAGTTACATCGAAGAGATCTCCAAGAAGATCGAGGAGAACTTGGTATTGAGATTCAAAGAGAGAGAAGAAGCCATCTAGCTAATAACTATGGACCCGAAGGTCTGTGGTAAACTACTCACAACTCACCGGAGAGGCCATGGAGATGATGTAGAGGCCCTCCATGATCGATTCCCCCTCTGGCGGAGCATCGGCGAAGGCTCCAAGATGGGATCTCGCGGATACAGAAGGTTGCGGCGGTGGAATTAATTTTTCGTGGTGCTCTCCGGCGTTTTCAGGGTACGGGGGTATATATAGGCGAAAGAAGTACATCGGTGGAGCCTCGAAGGGGCCCATGAGGGTGGGGGGGGGGGGCGCCGGGCACCCTCGTGGCCGCCTCGTTTGTTGCGTGACGTCCACACCAAGTCTCCTGGTTGGCATTTGTTCCAAAAAGATCGCTCCCAAAGGTTTCATCCCGTTTGGACTCCGTTTGATATTCCTTTTCTTCGAAACACTGAATAGGCACACAAAAACAGCAATTCGGGCTGGGCCTCCGGTTAGTTGGTTAGTCCCAAAAATTATATAAAAGTGTAAAGTAAAGCCCATAAACATCCAAAACAGGTAATATAATAGCATGGAACAATCAAAAATTATAGATACGTTGGAGACGTATCAAGCATCCCAAGCTTAATTCTCGCTCGTCCTCGAGTAGGTAAATGATAAAAACAGAATTTTTGATGTGGAATGCTACCTAGCATAATTTTCAATGTAATTTTCTTTATTGTGGCATGAATGTTCAGATCCAAATGATTCAAAATAAAAGTTCATATTGACATGAAAACAATAATACTTCAAGCATACTAACAGAGCAATCATGTCTTCTCAAAATAACATGGCTAAAGAAAGTTATCCCTACAAAATCATATAGTCTGGCTATGCTCTATCTTCATCACACAAAGTATTTAATCATGCACAACCCCTATGACAAGCCAAGCAATTGTTTCATACTTTAGTATTCCCAAACTTTTTCAACTTTCACGCAATACATGAGCGTGAGCCATGGACATAGCACTATATGTGGAATAGAATGGTGGTTGTGGAGAAGACAAAAAAGGAGAAGATAGTCTCACATCGACTAGGTGTATCAACGGGCTATGGAGATGCCCATTAATAGATATCAATGTGAGTGAGTAGGGATTGCCATGAAACGGATGCACTAGAGCTATAAATGTATGAAAGCTCAACAAAAGAAACTAAGTGGGTGTGCATCCAACTTGCTTGCTCATGAAGACCTAGGGCGTTTTGAAGAAGCCCATCATTGGAATATACAAGCCAAGTTATATAATGAAAAATTCCCACTAGTATATGAAAGTGACAACACAGGAGACTCTCTATCATGAATATGATGGTGCTACTTTGAAGCACAAGTGTGGTAAAAGGATAGTAGCATTGTCCGTTCTCTCTTTGTCTCTCATTTTTTCATTTGGCCTTTCTTTTTTTTTATTTGGCCTTTCTCTCTCTTTTTTTTGTAAAGTCCAAAGTCTCATCCCGACTTGTGGGGGAATCATAGTCTCCATCATCCTTTCCTCACTTGGGACAATGCTCTAATAATGAAGATCATCACACTTTTATTTACTTACAACTCGAGATTACAACTCGATACTTATAACAAAATATGACTCTATATGAATGCCTCCGGCGGTGTACCGGGATATGCAATGAATCAAGAGCGACATGTATGGAATTATGAAGGTGGATTGGCCACAAATACGATGTCAACTACATGATCATGCAAAGAGCAATATGACAATGATGATGCGTGTCATAATAAATGGAATGGTGGAAAGTTGCATGGCAATATATCTCGGAATGGCTATGGAAATGCCATAATAGGTAGGTATGGTGGCTGTTTTGAGGAAGGTATATGGTGGGTGTATGGTACCGGCGAAAGTTGCGCGGCACAAGAGAAGCTAGCAATGTGGAAGGGTGAGAGTGCGTATAATCCATACTCAACATTAGTCATAAAGAACTCATATACTTATTGCAAAAATCTACAAGCCATTGAAAACAAAGTACTACGTGCATGCTCCTAGGGGGATAGATTGGTAGGAAAAGACCATCGCTCGTCCCCGACCGCCACTCATAAGGAAGAAAATCAATAAATAAATCATGCTCCAACTTCATCACAAAGCGGTTCACCATACGTGCATGCTACGGGAATCACAAACTTCAACACAAGTATTCCTCAAATTCATAATTACCCCACTAGCATGACTCTAATATCACCATCCTCATATCTCAAAACAATTATCAAGCATCAAGTTGATCATAACATCCAATTCACTTTCTATGATAGTTTTTATTATACCCAACTTGGATGCCCATCATTCTAGGACCAATTATTTAACCATAGCAAATACCATGCTGTTATAAAAGATTCTAAAAATAATATAAGTGAAGCATGAGAGATCAACAATTTCTACAAAATTAAACCACCGCCGTGCTCTAAAAGATATAAGTGAAGCACCAGAGCAAAATTATCTAGCTCAAAAGATATAAGTGAAGCACATAGAGTATTCTAATAAATTCCAGAGCATATGGATTTCTCCCAAAAGGTGTGTAAAGAAAGGATGATTGTGGTAATATAAAAAGCAAAGACTAATATCATACAAGACACTCCAAGCAAAACACATATCATGTGGCGAATAAAAATATAGCTCCAAGTAAAGTTACCGATAGACGAAGACGAAAGAGGGGATACCTTCCGGGGCATCCCCAAGCTTAGGATTTTGGTTGTCCTTGGATATCTTGGGGTGCCATGGTCATCCCCAAGCTTAGGCTCTTGCCACTCCTTATTCCATAGTCCATCAAATCTTTACCCAAAACTTGAAAACTTCACAACACAAAACTCAACAGGAAATCTCATAAGCTCCGTTAGTGCAAGAAAGAAAAACCACCACATAAGGTACTGTAATGAACCCATTATTTATTTGTATTGGTATTAAACCTACTGTATTCCAACTTCTCTATAGCTCATACCCCCCGATACTAGCCATAGATGCATCAAGATAAGCAAACAACACACGAAAAACAGAATCTGTCAAAAACAGAATAGTCTGTAGAAATCTATAACTTTTGAATACTTCTGGAACTCTAAAAATCCTACAAAAATAGGAAGTCCTGGGAAATTTGTCTATTGATCTACATAAAAAATAATAGACGCAAAATCACGTTTCTGTGATTTATTAAAATTATTCTCGTGCATGCAAAAGTTTCTGTTTTTCAGCAGAATCAAATTAACTATCACCGTAGGTTATCCTATAGGTTCTACTGGGCACAAACACTAATTAAAACATAAAACCACATCTAACAGAAGCTAGATGAAATATTTATTACTAAACAGAAGCAAAAAGCAAGAAACAAAAATAAAATTGGGTTGCCTCCCAACAAGCGCTATCGTTTGACGCCCCTAGCTATGCATAAAAGATAGAATAGATCTAAGTATTGCCATCTTTGGTATTCAATTCATAAGTGGATCTCATAATAGATTCATAAGGTTATTTGATTTTCTTTCTAGGAAAGTGTTCCATGGCTTTCCTTAATGGAAATTGGAATCTAATATTCCCTTCCTTCATATCAATAATTGTACCAATCGTTCTAAGGAAAGGTCCACCAAGAATAATAGGACATGAAAGATTGCAATCTATATCAAGAACGATGAAATCTACGGGCACATAATTCCTATTTGCAATAATAAAAAACATCATTGATCCTTCCCATAGGTTTCTTAATGGTGGAATCCCCAAGGTGCAAATTTAAAGAACAATCATCAAAATCATGGAAACCTAGCACATCACATAGAGTTTTCGAAATCGTGGAAACACTAGCACCCAAATCACACAAAGCATAACATTCATGATCTTTAATTTTAATTTTTATAGTAGGTTCCCACTCATCATAAAGTTTTCTAGGTATAGAAACTTCCAATTCAAGTTTTTCCTCATAAGATTGCATCAAAGCATCAACAATATGTTCGGTAAAAGCTTTATTTTGACTATAAGCATGTGGGGAACTCAAAACAGATTGCAACAAGGAAATACAATCTATTAAAGAACAATTATCATAATTAAATTCCTTGAAATCCATAATAGTGGGTTCATTGCTATGTAAAGTTTTGACCTCTCCAATCCCACTTTTACCAAATTTAGCATCAAGATCTAAAAACTCCGAATCATTGGGACACCTTTTAAATAAAGTTGACTCATCTCCAGTCCCATCATTATCAAGATTCATATTGCAAAACAAAGATTTAATAGGGGACACATCAATAACTTTTAGATCTTCATCATTATTTTCATGGAAACTAGAAGAACACGCTTTTACAAAGCAATCTTTCTTAGCATGCAACCTAGCGGTTCTTTCTTTGCACTCATCAATGGAAATTCTCATGGCTTTGAGAGACTCGTTGATATCATGCTTCGGTGGAATATATCTAAGTTTCAAAGAATCAACATCAAGCGAAAGCCTATCAACGTTCGTAGCCAAATCATCAACTTTAAGCAATTTTTCTTCAAGCAAAGCATTAAAATTCTTTTGAGAGATCATAAATTCTTTAACACTATTCTCAAAATAAGAGGGCATCTTATTAAAATTTCCATAAGAGTTTTTGTAGGAATTACCATAATTATTAGAGGAATTACTAGGGAACGACCTAGGATTAAAGTTTCCTCTATACGCGTTGTTAGCAAAATTATTCCTACCAACAAAATTCATATCCATAGATTCATTATTATTCTCAATCAAAGTAGACAAAGGCATATCATTAGGATCAATAGGAGAACTCTTAGTAGCAAACAATTTCATAAGTTCATCCATCTTTCCACTCAAAACATTAATTTCTTCTATAGCATGCACTTTTTTACTAGTAGATCTTTTGGTGTGCCATTGAGAATAATTAACCATAACGTTATCAAGGAGTTTTGTAGCTTCTCCTAAAGTGATATTCATAAAAGTGCCTCCCGTGGCCGAATCTAAAAGATTTCTAGAAGCAAAATTCAATCCGGCATAAATATTTTGTATGATCATCCATAAATTAAAACCATGAGCAGGGCAATTGCGAATCATTAATTTCATTCTTTCCAAGATTGGGCAACATGCTCATGATCAAGTTGTTTAAAATTCATAATATCGTTTCTAAGAGAGATGATCTTAGCGGGAGGAAAATACTTAGAGATAAAAGCATCTTTGCACTTATTCCATGAATCAATACTATTTTTAGGCAAAGACGAAAACCAAGTTTTAGCACGATCTCTAAGTGAAAACGGAAATAACTTCAATTTAACAATATCATTATCCGGATCTTTCTTATTTTGCATATCACACAAATCCACAAAGTTGTTTAGATGAGTAGCGGCATCTTCACTAGGAAGGCCGGAGAATTGATCTTTCATAACAAGATTCAACAAAGCAGCATTGATTTCACAAGATTAAACATCATTAAGAGGAGAAATAGGAGTGCTAAGGAAATCATTATTATTGGTATTGGAAAAGTCACACAATTTGGTATTATCTTGCGCTGTGACGCCCGGATAATTAAGCTACAGTAATCCCAAGTTAATAGTGCCACGTCACCACTCTTACTGTTGCGGATCCTGGATTGATCCAAATCGCAATCCAAAATCAAAGTCCAGAATTCAAATTGCCAAACATGAAAACTAAAATGTTCATCATGTGGCAAATATCCTTTTGGCAATATTGGTGGTGAACCAACATTTTTGCAAAGTGTTTAAATGCCCTAAACAAATTAAAAACAATGGTTAAAACATTGTTTAAATGCCTTTTGTTTTATAAAGATGCTGAGCTAATTTATTTAACTACCATACTAATTGTGGCAGTAGTCTAAATTATAATAACAATTTAGGTTCAAGCTTGGTATTCTATAAAACACTTTTGCCTTTTGAAATTAAAAGAAAACAAAGAAGTTTCAAAAAAAGAAAAGAAAAGAAAAGCCCCCCCCCACTGGGCCAACCAGCCCAGCTGACCACCAGGCCGACTAGGCCGGCCCACCCCACTCCCCTTAACCACCTCCCGGTCCACACCAAACCCTAACCCCGGACTGCCTCGCCCCCATCGCCTCGTCTTCGTCTCCTCCCCAGCGTCGTCATTGCGCCTCGACGCCCCCCTGTTCATCTACAACGGGGGTGAGAACCCCTCCTCTCTCCCCCTTGCTCTTGTCACCGTAGTGTGCGCCTCGCGCCATCTCGTGATCGCCAGCTCTGGTCCATCGTGGCAGCCCTGCCGGCCTCTCAGGCCGCTGCCGCCCTTTTCTGAGTGCGCCCACGCCCGCACCCGCTTTCTTTGTCCCGCTAAGGCCCCACACTCTCGACATTAGGGACCCACGCCCCTGTTAAAAAGAGAACAAAAAGAAATGTGTATAAATAAAAATTAAAAATAATAATAATTAAAAGTAATTAATTAATTAATTAATCCTGTTAATTAACCTAATTAACTTATTAACTAATTAAACTATTAATTAGTGTTAGTCAATGACAACCGGGACCCATGTGCTAGTTTGACCAGTCAAACAGGCTGTTGACTGATGACATCATGCTGATGTCATGCTGACACAGTAATGGCTTTTATCTATTTAAATTAACTCTGTTAATTCCGAAAACCATTTTAAAACTTTGAAAAATCATTTAAAATAAACCGTAACTCGGATCGAAAAACTTTGTACATGAAAGTTGCTCAGAACGACGAGACGAGTCCGAATACGTGGTCTGTTCGCCCGCCACACATCCCTAGCATAGCAAACATCCAACTTTTCCCATCCGGTTCATCTGTCTGACAGACGTCCGGAACCAGGAAAACTTTCCCGGATGTTTCCCCCTTCGCCAGTAACGCCTAGCACTGCGTTAGAACACCTCTAGCCCCGCTTATATTCATGTTGTGCATATGTTTGCGTGTATTTACCGTTTCTTCCCCCTCTTCTCTTTGGTAGACCCCGTGACCGCTGCTGATGCCACTGTGATCGACTACGTCACCGACGACCCTCCTTGTCTGAGCAACCAGGCAAGCCCCCCTGATCATCCCGATATCGCCCATTCCATTATCTCATGCTTGCATTAGATTTTGCTACTGTTATTGTTTGCTCCTATTCTGATGCATAGCCTACTTTTGTAACCTGCTCATTGTACCTTACCTGCTTATCCTAAACTGCTTAGTATAGGTTGGTTAGTGATCCATTAGTGACCCCCGTACTTGTCCTTGTTGCCCCTGCCTCATCATCAACGACTCGATCAGCGTGATCGACGACCAGAGCCCGACACCTCACATCACATCACGCCCCTTTAGTTGCTCGACTCTACAGAGCTACTATCGAGTGCCGAGGGTGATCCCTCATAACGCACTCCTGATGATAATTCTGTAGTGTAGCTATTCGGTCCTGGTCATCGAGGGTGATTTCCTCTTTCCCCATTCCCGATACGGCTCTGTCGTTCAACACCTCAAGTGTGAACCTCGAGGGTGGTCTCTCTTACGTTCACCTTGATGATTACATTGAGTGGAATCCACCGGGGGTGATTCCTCGGGTTTTCCCCTTGATGTCTGGACACACGATTACAATTGACTTTACTTGAGACCTTGGTGAAAGTCGGGTGGGCCCGGAGAGCACCCGCAAGATAATGACGTGGCACGGTCGGGCAATCTGAGCCCTTGTCGTAAGTCCACCAGACGGGGCGACGGGGTCACTTTCGATCGTGAGTCTCTGCTTGTCTCCGCAAGCTAATAATACACTATGGTTTGGGTATTTGTTCTGAGTTGGCCTTTGGCCTTTACGCACCAACCACCACGTGAGAATAGTTATGGGCCTCGACGTCGCGATGTCGGCCAAGCTTTGTCGACGTCGATTCAAGATTGTGGGCTGTCGGGCGGTGCCATCCAGTATGGGGTGGTGCTCATCCTGGCTCGTCGCACAACGACCCGGAGTGCAACGGGCGATGGGCCCAGACCCCGGAGTGCTTAGGAGGTAGACCGGCGGGGACCTCTCTGTTGAGCCTAGGTCGGGCTGCGACGTGTTGATCTTCCGAGGACGAGCATTGACCCCAGAAAGGTGTGTCCAGCCAGAGTGATCGAGCGTGTTGGGTAACGTGGTGCACCGCTGCAGGGAAGTTATATATTCGAATACCGTGTCCACGGTAATGGACGTTCAGACTTATATCCTGATCTTATAGAACTACAAATGGATACTTGAGATATGTGGCTCCGGGATTGCTTTCTCGCAGGGAGTCGAGGAAGGATCTCTGGGCATTAATGTTACAACATGTTTGTTAATTATAAGCTGTTATTCTTTAATCTTCTACATGCTGCAAGATGCTCGGAGCTGCGTGAAGATGCTAGTCTTCGATAGGCTAGGCCCTCCCCCTCTATTCTGGCATTTTGCAGTTCAGTCCACAGATACAAACCTTCCATTTGATACCAGTGCATACTTAGTATAGATCTGATGCTTGCAAGTACTTCGGATGAGTACTCACGGTTGCTTTGCTACCCCTTTTCCCCCTTCTTTCTTCTTTCCGGTTGATGCAACCAGATGGTGGATCCATGGAGCCAGATGCCACCGCTGACGGATGCTGCTACGTGAAGACCGCTGACGACCAGGAGTAGTTAGGAGGTCCCAGGCAGGAGGCCTTGCCTATTTGATCGTTGTTGCTTTTGTGCTAGCCTTCTTAAGGCATCCTTGTTTAACTTATGTCTGTACTCAGATATTGTCGCTTCCGCTGACGCTTGTGTATAGAGCTTATGTATTCGAGCCCTCGAGGCCCCCGGCTTGTAACATAAAGCTTGTATTATTTTATTTGTGTCTAGAGTTGTGTTGTGATATCTTCCCGTGAGTCCCTGATCTTGATCGTACACATTTGCGTGTATGATTAGTGTACGATTGAATCAGGGGCGTCACATGCGCCATCTTGACAAGCAATCCAACACACAAGCACACAAGAAGGAAAGCGAAAAAGTGAGCGAACGGGAATGAGAGGGCGAATAAAATGACAAGGGTGAAACGGCGGAGAGGAAAACAAGAGGCAAATGGCAAATAATGTAATGCGAGGGAGATGAGTTTGTGATGGGTACTAGGTATGTCTTGACTTTAGCGAAGACTGATACGTCCATTTTGCATCATGCTTTTATATCAATATTTATTGCATTATGGGCTGTTATTACACGTTATATCTCAATACTTATGGCTATTCTCTCTTATTTTACAAGGTTTACCATCAAGAGGGGGAATGATGGCAGCTGGAATTCTGGCTGGAAAAGGAGCAAACGTTGGAAACCTATTCTGCACAACTCCAAAAATCCTGAAACTCCATGAAACAACTTTTTGGATTTTATAAGAATTTATGAGCAAAAGAAATAGGCCAGGGGGCCCACACCCTGTCTAGGAGATAGGAGGGCGCGCCCCCCCTATAGGGCGCGGCCCCCTATCTCCTGGGCCCCCTGGTGGGCTTCTGGCATCCATCTTTTTCTTATGAAGGGTTTTGTCCTGGAAAAAAATCATGGGCAAGCTTACGGGACGAAACTCCGCCGCCACGAGGCGGAACCTTGGCGGAATCAATCTAGGGCTCTGGCAGAGCTGTTCTGCCGGGGACACTTCCCTCCAAGAGGGGGAAATCATCACCAACGATCCTCTCATCGAGAGGGGGTCAATCTTCATCAACATCTTCACCAGCACCATCTCATCTCAAAACCCTAGTTCATCTCTTGTATCCAATCTTGTATCAAAACCACAAATTGGTACCTGTGGGTTGCTAGTAGTGTTGATTACTCCTTGTTGTTGATGCTATTTGGTTTACTTGGTGGAAGATCATATGTTCAGATCCTTTATGCATATTATTACTCCTCTGATTATGAACATGAATATGCTTTGTGATTAGTTATGTTTGTTCCTGAGGACATGGGTGAAGTCTTGCTATTAGTAGTCATGTGAATTTGGTATTCGTTCGATATTCTGATGAGATGTATATTGTCTTTCCTCTAGTGGTGTTATGTGAACGTCGACTACATGACACTTCACCATTATTTGGGCCTAGAGGAAGGCATAGGGAAGTAATAAGTAGATGATGGGTTTCTAGAGTGACAGAAGCTTAAACCCTAGTTTATGCGTTGCTTCGTTAGGGGTTGATATGGACCCATATGTTTAATGATGTGGTTAGGTTTACTTTAATACTCCTTTTGTAGTTGCGGATGCTTGCAATAGGGGTTAATCATAAGTGGGATGCTTGTCCATGTTAGGGCAGTACCCAAGTGCTGGTCCACCCACATATCAAATTATCAAAGTACCGAACGCGAATCTTATGAACGCGATTAAAATTATCTTGACAATAATTCCCAATTTGTCCAGGCTTATCCTTTGCTACATAAAGGATTGGGCCACCTTGCTGCACTTTATTTACTTTATTTACTTTTTGCTCGTTACTATTTATCTTATCACAAAACTATCTATCACCTACTAATTCAGTGCTTGCAGAGAAAACCTTACTGAAAACTGCTTATCATTTCCTTCTGCTCCTCGTTGGGTTCGACACTCTTACTTATCGAAAGGACTACGATAGATCCCCTATACTTGTGGGCCATCAAGACTCTTTTCTGGCACCGTTGCCGGGGAGCGTAGCGCTCTTGGTGAGTGGAACTTGGTAAGGAAACATTTATACAGTGTGCTGAAATTTTCTGTTACTTGTCACTATGGAAACTAAACCTTTGAGGGGCTTGTTTGGGGTATCTTCACCCCAACCAGAAGAGAAAAGAGATGCTCCTCAACCTACTGAACTTTATGAAAATATTCACTTTGAGATTCCTTCGGGTATGATAGAAAAACTGCTACCTAATCCTTTTGCAGGAGACGGAACATTGCATCCCGACTTACATCTTATCTTTGTGGATGAAGTTTGTGGATTATTTAAGCTTGCAGGTATTCCCGATGATGTTGTTAAAAGGAAGGTCTTCCCTTTATCTTTGAAGGGGGGTGCAGTGACATGGTATAGGCTATGTGATGATACAAGATCTTGGAATTATAAGCGATTGAAATTGGAATTTCACCAGAAGTTCTATCCTATGCATCTTGTTCATCGTGATCGTAATTACATATATAATTTCGGCCTCATGAAGGAGAAAGCATCGCTCAAGCTTGGGGAGGCTTAAGTCAATGTTATATTCATGCCCCAATCATGAGCTCTCTCGAAATGATTATTCAGAATTTTATGCTTGGCTTTCTCTTGATAATCGCAACTTGCTCGATACTTCCGTGTTTGGTTCCTATATGTCAAGACTATTGATTTCAAATGGGACTTATTGGAAAGAATTAAATGCAACTCAAGATTGGGGTTCGGCGATGGTAAGGAGTCAGCTATGACACCTAAGTTCGATTGTGTTAAATCTTTTATGGATACCGATGCTTTCTGTGGATTTAGCTCTAAGTATGGACTTGACTCTGAGATAGTAGCTACTTTTTGTGAAACTTTTGCTACTCACATTGACCTCCCTAAAGAAAAGTGGTTTAAATATAATCCTCCTGTTCAAGTGAAAGTAGTTGCACCTATTACAGTCGAAGGGAAGACTATTACATATAGTGATCCTATTATTCCTACTGCTTATGTTGAAAAACCTCCTTTTCCTGTTAGGATAAAAGATCATGTTAAAGCTTCGACTGTTGTTCGTAAGAGTAATACTAGGACTTATACACCTCCTGAGCAAATTAATGTTGAACCTAGTATTGCTATGGTTAAAGATCTCTTGGATGAGGACTTAGATGGGCATGTTATCTTCTTCTTGGGTGAAATTGCTAATATTGCTAGACCCGATACTAAGACACGTAGACCTGTTGTAGGCACGCCTGTTATTTCTGTTAAAATAGGAGATCATTGTTATCATGGTTTATGTGATATGGGTGCTAGTGCTAGTGCGATACCTTATGACCTTTATAAAGAAATTATGCGATATATTGCACTGTTGAATTAGAAGACATTGATGTTACTATTAAGCTTGCTAATAGGGACACCATTGAACCTATTGGGATTGTTAGAGATGTTGAAGTCTTGTGTGGGAAGATTAAATACCCTGCTGATTTTCTTGTTCTTGGTTCCCCACAAGATGATTTTTGTCCCATTATTTTTCGTAGACCCTTCTTGAATACTGCTAGTGCTAAGATTAATTGTGAAAAGAATATTGTCACTGTTGGCATAGATGTTATGTCTCATGAGTTTAATTTTGCTAAGTTTAGTAGACAACCTCGTGAAAGGGAACCACCTAGTAAGGATGAAATTATTGGTCTTGCTTCCATTGCTGTCCCTCCAACTGATCCGTTAGAACAATATTTGCTAGACCACGAAAACGATATGTTTATGAAGGAAAGGGAAGAAATAGATGAAGTGTTCCTTAAACAGGAACCTATGCTGAAACATAACCGTCCCATTGAAATTCTTGGGGATCCCCCTCCACCCAAGGGTGATCCCGTGTTTGAACTCAAGCCATTACCTGATAATCTTAAGTATGCTTATCTTGATGAAAAAGAAATATATCCTGTTATTATTAGTGCTAACCTTTCAGAGAAAGAAGAAGATAGATTATTGAAAACTCTGAAGAAGCACAGAGCTGCTATTGGATATACTCTGGATGATTTTAAGGGCATTAGTTCCACATTATGTCAACACAAAATTTCAGTGGAGAAAGATGCCAAACCAATTAGAGACCCTCAAAGACGATTAAATCCCAAAATGAAGGAAGTGGTAAGAAAGGAGATACTAAAGCTCCTTGAGGCAGGTATTATTTATCCCGTTGCTGATAGTGAATGGGTAAGCCCTGTCCATTGTGTCGTGGTTCTAAGTCTGACAGTAGAATGGGGGGTAGGTATGGAGAGGCAAGATCCTAGCTATGGAGTAGTTGAACAGGCAAGGGATATACAAGTTCAGGCCCTTCTCGGAGGAAGTAACAGCCCTACGTCTCGGAGCCCGGAGGCGGTCGACTGGATTATGTGTGTGTAGGTTACAGGGGTGCGAACCCTTTACACTGAGGAGGGGGGTGGCTTATATAGTGTCCGCCAGACCCCTCCGGCCCTCAGTTATGCAGGGTTTAAAGTACATTAAGGTCTGGCGTTACTGGTAACGCCTTACATAAAGTGTCATCATGGCCATAAAGACTACTTAATTACAGACTGTTGGATGCAGAGTGGCTCTTGATCTCCTGGTGGTCGAGTGAGTCTTCATGGTCGAGTCCATCGAGTTCGTCGAGTGGATTCCCTCTTGGTCGACTGGAAGGCAGCTTCTTCTGAGGATGTCCTTGGGAAGGGTACATAAGACAGGTCTGTGACCCTACCCTAGGTACATGACTTCATCATTAGCCCCCGAATGGATTGAGGTTTGAGTGAGGAAGGAGTTGATAATATTTCCGACCAGTTTTTGTGTTCTGAACATGTCTCATTTTGGACCAATAATCTTTTTGTTGACGGCGGCAACTTTTCTTTCAGTCGCCTTGATCCATTCCTTTCTTCTGTCGAGTGAACTTTTGAACTTAGTAAACTTCTGAGCGATGGATCGCCGGAAATCCATCGTCTGACAGATTGATCTGCTGTTAGCGGATTTTGTGCGATCCGAATTTCGGGAAGCGCGCGAAGCGGGGCGGACCGCGACGCTCGGATGGGATAAGGCGTAGACGACTCGATTTCCGCGCCGCCTTTTTCGCCACGTATCACCCGTGCGCGACTGTTTCAGGATGTGATAGGATCGCCCGGGCCTACCTGTCAGCCACTCGGAAGTGCCCTTATATAAAGCGCCGGGCGAGGGTTTTTGAACAGTGTCTCCCATTTCCCCCTCCGCCCTCTTCATCTCCGCCCGCAGTGCTTGCTCTCGCCTCCGCCCATCCACTCGCGCGCTTCGCCAGTGACAATGGTGAAGGAGAAGATGGCGGCCTTGGAGCACGCGAAGAAGGCGACGGTGACGGGGAAAGCGAAGGGAAGGGCGTCCAGTCGGGGCGGATCTTCGTCAAGGTCCCGCCTGCCGCAAGGTTGGGTCCAAGGGGATTGGATCCGCTCGACCATCACTGAGACGGATCTCAATGACCTGGCCAACCAGGGCCTGATCCCCCACGGGGCAGCAAGGCTCCCGGGGACCGAGTGGCAACCGCAGCCGCAGGAGGGTGAGTGCGTTCTTCTAGCTACTCACGTAGACCGTGGGTTCTCTCTGCCGCCGAGTGTTTTCTTCCGAGGGTTCCTGAATTTCTTTGGGGCGCAACTCCATCATTTCAATCCAAATTCCATTGCCTACCTTGCTGCCTTCGTGTCCATGTGCGAGAACTTCCTAGGCTGTCGACCACACTGGGGTCTCTTTAAGCACATATTCACCTGTCGCTCACAGACAGTGAAAAAGGCGAGTCCGGATGACGATAGGACTAAGGTTATTCAGATGTGCGGGGGTCTTGGGATTCAGATGAGGAGCAAGAGTACTTTTCCGGCCATGACCCTTCCTGAGTCGGTCAGAGGATGGCAGTCGACTTGGTTCTACTGCCAAGACGAGTCGACGCCGGGGCAGTCGACTGGTCTCCCTCCGTTTTCCATGGACCGAGTGAACAAGCCCTCTTCTTTGAAGGTGCTTCCTGAGGAGAAAGCCCAAGTAAAAATGTTGATGGAGCGTGTAGTCCAGCTCGTTCGGGATGGAGTGACGGGCATGGACCTTCTGGAGGTCTTCCTTAGACGACGCATCCAACCGCTTCAGTACCGAGGCCACCCGATGTGGCTGTACTGTGGTACCGAGGATGAGACTCGGGTCCATCCAGAAGCAGTCGACGACGCTACACTGGAGAGGTGGATGACTGCAATCACAGGGAATAAGGACAACCCTCGAGGGGCCAGGTGGATACCACCACTCGACCATACCTACACACCGGACACGGTACGCCTACTTAACCTCAATTATAATCTTGCTTCATTCATTCTGCTTTGCTGCAAATCAGTCGATTGACCTTTGTTTTGTTTTGTTGTTAGGCCACCACTGAGTTATACTCGATGCCTAATGGAGCGCAGACGCCGACTGAGGAGGAGGAAGGAAGTGGGGGCGAAAGCCAGGAGGAGTGGGACTCGGATGCTGATGATGATGATGAGGGTGATGACTCTGGTGAGGAGGAAAAGGTGGAGGAGGAGGAAGTTGCACATCCTCGCTCAAAAAGACGCTCGAAGCTCGTCCACGACCCTGCAATCGAGCATAGTAAGGGGGTCGCGACTGTCGCGCAGTCGACTAAGCGCCGTCGGACCACTTCTCCGGTGCCGACTGAGAAAGCTCCGAAGCAATCTCGAGTAGCGCCGTCGAAGCCGGCGAAGGTCTTGCCGAAGATGAAGATTGTGATTCCCACTATCTCAGGGTAATGATGCTACTTGAGTTTTTCTGTTCCACATGAACTTATTCTTGGTCGACTCATGAGTCAACCGACTGACTTCTGGAATTGCAGTGTTGCTACTTCTGATATCTCGGCCAGGGCTGAGGATCATGAGATGGAAAACGCCGCTACTTCAAAACCTAGTATGACTTTTATAGTTCCGTCTTCAGTCGATTGGCTCCTTGTCTCTAATTTTGATTCTTTTCTGTAGCTCCGTCTAATGTCGTTATTAACCTTCCTGACGACGACGATGAGGAACCACTGAGGCAAAGGAGGAGCAGGAAAGCGTCTGCCGGCAAGGCGACTCAGGACGTGCCAGCACCCGAGACACTGGTCGCGGAGGGAGAGAACATCAACCGACCTACCGTATCTTTTGCGGTGCCGTTGACGAGTGCTCGCCCCTCATCGTCGAGTGCTGCACAGCCTTCACTTTTCTCGACCCACTACGTCCCAGAGGACCAAGCCAGTGCTGCAAAAGAAGCAATACGCCAGGAGGGAGTCATGATGGAGCAAGTGAAGGCCATCTAAGACGCCAGCCAAGCAGCCTATGACGCCAGTTCAGCTCTTCAGAGTAATGTTCAGTCGACCGATTACCACTGCTCATTAGGGATATGATATCTAAAGATTCTTCTTTCTGAAATTCCTAGTGATTGTCCTACACCCACTGGGTGTGTCGGTTGAAATTCCGGGTTAGTGGGGGCACGCTGAGTGCACCCACTGGGTGTAGTCCCCAAGGCTATGGTGGACTGCTGGCAGTCGACCATAGTCTTTATATCTTAAGTTTTTCCTTTACTCGACTAGGTCGAATAGATTCATAGACCGGTGGGGGCACGCTGAGTGCACCCACTGGGTGTAGTCCCCGAGACGTGGTCGATCACTGGCGATTGACTACAGCAAGAAGAACTCTCCTGTTTTTTTTGTTGGTCGATCGGTCGACTCTAACTTGATAGAACTAGTGGGGGCACGCTGAGTGCACCCACTGGGTGTAGTCCCCGAGACTATGGTCGAATGTTTGTATTCGGCCGTAGTCTTAGAAACGTATGATTTTTCCTTAGTCACTCGGAAGTGAATTGTCTTTGACATCTGTCGATTGGTTCTTCGTAGAAATCCTGCGACCTTGCGGCTCGTTATACTGAGTTGGAGAACAAACACATCCAGCTCGAGCTTGATCTGAAGCTGGCCCAAGAGAACTTAACGAAAGCGAAGGAGGAAGCTAAAGGTATGTTTGGTGAGGCCTTCGACGACTGCCTTTGCCCCTCGTTTGTTTCAAAGTCTGACCTCATTGTAACTTTGCAGGCAAAATGAGGGATGCCCTGAAGAAGAAAGACCTTGAGTTGGCTGAAATGCGGAAAGCGGCTTTAGAGAAAACCAAGCTCGCAGATGAGAAGCTGGCTTCGGTCACCAAGCTTGAAGAAGAAAACACCAATCTGAAAGCTGCTCTTGATGCTGCCAACAAAGAGGTCACCGACCGAAAAGTGATAAGATTGCCACAGTGACAAGGCCTGAGTTGGTGGGAAAGAAGAACGATCTGGAGGCTTATCTGGGCGGACTTGCCAAGAAGCTATTCCTCATGCTCGAAGGTAATCTTTTGTACCAAACAAATATTTTAGCAGTGATCTTTCCATTCGACTGTTGTCTTGACTCGGTGGTGGTGCTTGCAGAATTTTGCCAGAACATGGAAGAGGAGACTGGTCGACTGGAAGCAAACTTGGATCCTATCAACTCTCCTATGAAGGATGAAGTCGCCATGAACGTGCTCCGGCTCGAATCTCGTGTTGCTGCCGTCGTTGATTATCTCGCAAGGCTGAAGGTCGCCACTTCCCGCATCTACACCACACTCTGGCCCAGAGAGACGCTCCAGAATGACCTCGAGTCTCTGATGACTCGACTGAACACGGTCCCAAGTCGAGTGCAGGAGTGGAAGAAGTCTTCTGCCAGGTGTGGCGCAGCCGTTGCCCTATCTCTGGCTCGCGTTCACTGCAAGGATGCACGAGAGGACAAGCTGGCGGCTCTTAGGGTTGCTAATACCAAGAAGCACGATTTTCGGTCTTTCATGGAAACCTTCATCGCCGCTGCCACTCGGATTGGAGATGGAATCGACCTGGATGAGTTTGTTGCTCCTTCCAGCCCTCCACAGGAGGGGTAAAAAACTTCTGAGCTTGATTCTTTAAATTTGCCTCGGTATGCCGAGTGATTTTTGTAACCAACAGACCTTAACAGGCTTAGCGCCTGAGCACTTTCAGTTCCGTTAGGTGTTATCTGAACTTGGATTCGACGTTTAAATATGCTTGCATTTGGTTTGAGGTGTCTTTTGCAGGTTAAAGCGAGGTGCTTATTGCAATCGACTTGTTCCCCAATAAACTTAGGCAGGCACTGGGCTGCAGCTAAGCCCCCGAGTGGGAGGTCTGCTCTCCACTCGGTAGGATTTTCGAAACTTAGGCGAGCACTGGGCTGCAGCTAAGCCTCCATGTGGGAGGTCTGCTCTCCACTCGGTAGGATTTTCAAAACTTAGGCGAGCACTGGGCTGCAGCTAAGCCTCCGAGTGGGAGGTCCGCTCTCCACTTGGTAGGATTTTCAAAACTTAGGCGAGCACTGGGCTGCAGCTAAGCCTCCGAGTTGGAGATCTGCTCTCCACTCGATAGGATTTTCAAAACTTAGACGAGCACTGGGCTGCAGCTAAGCCCCCGAGTGGGAGGTCTGCTCTCCACTCGGTAGGATTTTTACGGCGTCTCTCTGAAAAATAAGGTGTTAATCGACCTTGTCTTTCTTATGGAGAACACATTATACTTGTGGCGTAGCTCGGAAGGAGAGGGTGGCGGTCAACCCACCCCTCGTCCTCCTTGCGGAGTGCACGTTGTACTTGTGGCATAGCTCGGAGGAGAGGGTAGCAGTCGACCTGCACCTCGTCCTCCTTGCGGAGCACACGTTGTACTTGTGGCGTAGCTCGGAGGAGAGGGTAGCGTCGACCTGCACCTCTTCCTCCTTGCGGAGCGCACGTTGTACTTGTGGCGTAGCTCGGAGGAGAGGGTAGCAGTCGACCTGCACCTCTTCCCCTTTGCGGAGCGCATGTTTGAATTTGAACTTAGGCGAGTGTTTAGACTGCAGCTAAGCCTCCGAGTGGGAGGCTGGCTCTCCACTCGGTAGGATTTTCGAAACTTAGGCGAGTACTTGGACTGCAGCTAAGCCCCCGAGTGAGAGGCTGGCTCACCACTCGGTAGGATTTTATTGGAACTTAGGCGAGTACTTGGACTGCAGCTAAGCCTCCGGGTGGGAGGCTGGCTCACCACTCGGTAGGATTTTATTGGAACTTAGGCGAGTACTTAGACTGCAGCTAAGCCTTCGAGTGGGAGGCTGGCTCTCCACTCGGTAGGATTTTCGAAACTTAGGCGAGTACTTGGACTGCAGCTAAGCCCCGTGTGAGAGGCTGGCTCACCACTCGGTAGGATTTTATTGAAACTTAGGCGAAACAGATTCGCAGCTAAGCCCCAAAGTGGGAGGCTGGCTCTCCACTCGGCAAGGATTTTTTTTACAAACTTAGGCGAAATGGATTCGCAGCTAAGCCACCCACTGAGGGGGAATTTTATTGAACAAATAAAAATGACATCAATCATTGGGGAAATTATGACACTATTATCTTGTGAAACATGAACTACAGAAGTACTTTTATTACAACTCATCCGAGTGAATTCTGAGGTGTAAAAGGGGCGGAGTAGCTCCGCATTCCAAGCTCGGGGCTCGTCGATGTTGTGCTCGACGTTGTAAAGACGGTATGCTCCGTTATGGAGAACCTTGGTGACGATGAAGGGACCTTCCCAAGAAGGAGCAAGCTTGTGTGGTTTCTGCTGATCCACTCGGAGAACCAAATCTCCTTCCTGGAAGGCTCGACTCTTCACATTTTTGGCGTGGAAGCGACGCAAGTCTTGTTGGTAAATGGTCGATCGGATCAGATCCATCTCTCTTTCTTCCTCTAAAAGGTCGACTGCATCCTGCCGCACTTGTTCTGCTTCAGCTTCGGTGTAGAGCTCGACCCGAGGAGCGTTGTGGAGCAGGTCACTCGGCAAGACCGCTTCAGCTCCGTAGACCAAGAAGAAAGGAGTTCTTCCGGTCGACCGGTTAGGCGTGGTCCTTAGACCCCAAAGCACCGAGGGAAGTTCGTCGACCCATGCTCTAGCCGCATGCTTGAGATCACGCATCAGTCGGGGTTTCAACCCTTTGAGAATCAAGCCATTGGCCCGCTCCGCTTGTCCGTTCGACTGGGGATGGGCGACTGAAGCATAGTCGACTTGTGTGCCCTGTGATATGCAGAACGCCCTGAATTCCTCCGAATCGAAGTTTGATCCATTGTCAGTGATGATGTTGTGTGGGACTCCATATCTGAATATCAATTCTCTGATGAAGTTGACAGCAGTACCGGCGTCAAGGTTCTTGATGGGTTTAGCCTCGATCCACTTGGTGAACTTGTCGACTGCTACCAGCACATGTGTAAAACCGCTTCGGCCTGTTCTCAAGGGCCCAACCATATCCAATCCCCATACTGCGAAGGGCCAGACGAGCGGTATGGTCTTCAGAGCTGATGCAGGCTTGTGTGACATGTTGGAGTAAAATTCACATCCCTCACACTTGTCGACTATCTCTTTTGCCATTTCGTTTGCTCTTGGCCAGTAAAATCCGGCTCGGTATGCTTTGGCCACGATGGTCCGAGAGGACGCATGATGGCCACAGGTCCCAGAGTGGATGTCATCAAGCATTATCCGACCTTCTTATGGTGTTATGCACTTCTGACCCACTCCAGTCGCGCTCTCTCTGTACAGCTGCCCTTTGATCACAGTAAAGGCCTTGGATCGGCGGACGATCTGTCGAGCCTCTTCCTCGTCCTCCGGGAGCTCTTTTCTCAAGATGTACGCGATATATGGTACTGTCCAATCGGGAGTGATCACTAAAGCTTCCATGATCAGGTCGACCACTGCTGGAACTTCAACCTCAGTCGGATCTGTGATACTCTTGGGCTGCGGAGCTTCTTCTGTAAAAGGATCTTCTTTGACTGACGGGGTATGGATATGCTCCAGGAACACATCACTGGGAATTGCTTCTCTCTTGGATCCTATCTTTGCCAAATCGTCAGCCGCTTGATTTTTCAGTCGGGGTATATGATGGAGCTCTAACCCTTCGAACTTCTTTTCAAGCTTTCTCACTGCATTGCAAGATCCAAATATGGCTGGGCTTCTAACGTCCCACTCCATCACCGATTGACCACCAAATCTCATCGCCATAAACCATAAGGCGACGGACGCCGAGTGAAATGGCCATGCGCAACCCATATAAAAGTGCCTCGTATTCTGCTTCATTGTTGAAGGAGTCAAAGTGAATCTGGAGCACATATCTAAGCTTATCTCCTCTGGGGGAAACCAAAACTACCCCAGCACCGGAACCATTTAACATCTTAGAACCATCAAAGAACATGGTCCAATGCTCTGAATGAACTTGAGTCGGCTGTTGTTGTTCGATCCACTCGGCAAGGAAATCTGCTATTGCTTGGGACTGAATGTCTTTCTTTGCCTCAAACTTGATATCAAGGGGAAGGAGTTCAATCGCCCATTTTGCCACTCGACCCGCTTGCATCTCACAGTGTAATCTCTGAAAGTGAGGCGTCGCTGACGACTGTAATGGAATGATCAAAGAAATAATGAGCAACCTTCTTTGTGGTCATGTAGATCGCATACACAAGCTTCTGATAATGAGGATATCTTTGCTTTGATGGAGTCGAAACTTCAGAGAAATAATACACTGGGCGCTGAACTTTGAAGGCTTTCCCTTCTTCTTCCCGCTTGACCGTAAGTACTGTACTGACGACTTGTCCTGTGGCTGCAACATAAAGCAACAGAGGATCTTTGCTGATTGGAGCAGCAAGCACCGGCTGGGTGGAGAGCAGAGCTTTTAGCTCGGCAAACGCTGCATCTGCTTCTGGAGTCCACTCGAACTTGTCTGCCTTCTTCATGAGTCGGTAAAGAGGCAATGCCTTTTCACCGAGGCGAGAGATGAATCGACTTAACGCGCCAAGCATCTAGTAAGCTCGACATCGTGCACTCAAGATGTATGCGTTTCATTGGAGTATAGTGCCAACTTTTTCGGGTTAGCATCGATTCCTCGCTCGAAACGAAAACCGAGTAACTTTCCACCTGGAACTCCGAATGTGCACTTTGATGGATTGAGCTTGATATCATACCTCCTGAGATTGGCAAAGGTTTCAGCGAGGTCAGTCAACAGGTCGGAACCCTTTCGCGATTTAACCACAATATCATCCATGTATGCTTCCACGTTCTGACTGATTTGAGTGAGTAAACACTTCTGAATCATCCTCATGAACGTGGCTCCGGCATTCTTGAGGCCAAATGGCATGGTGACATAGCAGAAGCACCCGAATGGAGTGATGAAAGCTGTTTTGATCTCATCGGGTCCATACAGATGGATCTGATGGTATCTGGAATAAGCGTCCAGAAAGGACAATCTCTCACATCCCGCAGTCGAGTCGGCAATTTGGTCGATGCAAGGGAGAGGGAAATGATCTTTCGGGCAGGCCCGATTGATGTGTTTGAAATCAATGCATGCGGAGTGACTTGTCCTTCTTGGGAACCATGACGACATTGGCGAGCCACTCGGAGTGGTATATCTCTCGGATAAACTCTGCCGCCAACAGTCGAGCCACCTCCTCGCCAATGGCCTTTCTCTTACGACGGCGGACCATCAAGATGTTCTTTGACAGGTTTTGCCTTTGAGTCGACTCTAAGGCGATGCTCAGCCAGCCCCACAGAACACCCGCATGTCGTGAGCTTCCATGCAAAGATGTCCCAGTTCTCACGGAGGAACTGGATGAGCGCTTCTTCCTATTTAGGGTCGAGTGTTGTGGAAATATGGGTTGGTGCTGCATTGGGGTCGGTCGGGTGAATGTGAATGGGCTTCCTTTCACCGGACGACTGAAACGCTGATTCTATGGCAGGCTTCTTGGCCCGCAACAAATCACTCGGATCTGCATTTTTCCTGTACCCCTCCAGTTCTACCATTGTTATCTGGGAATTGGCAATTTTCGAGCCTCTCTGAAAACACTCTTCTCCCTTCTTCCGGTTGCCAGTGATAGTGATCACGCCCTTGGGGCCAGGCATCTTCAGTTTGAGGTACACGTAACATGGTCGAGCCATGAACCGTGCGTAAGCTGGTCTTCCCAAAATAGCGTGATAAGAGCTCTGAAAATCCACGACTTCAAATGTCAGCCTCTCTTTGCGGAAATGCTTCGAGTCGCTAAACACCACGTCTAGAGTTATTTGGCCAAGTGACTCAGCCTTCTTTCCAGGTATAACTCCATGAAAACTCATGTTGCTGGCGCTCAGTCTGGACATCGGAATGCCCATTCCTTTTAGCGTCCCTGCATACAGTATGTTCAGCCCACTACCGCCATCCATTAGCACCTTCATCAGTCGAGTGCCTTCGACGACCGGGTCGACCACCAAAGCTTGCCTCCCAGGGGTAGCTATATGAGTCGGGTGATCGGACTGGTCTAATGTAATGGGAGTTTGGGACCATCTAGAATAGCTAGGCGTCGCCGGGGCGACCATATTCACCTCACGGTTGATAAACTTCAATCGGCTTTTGCTTTCCACATCAGCAAAGATCATCAGAGTGGAGTTAACATGAGGATATCCTTCATCACTGTCCTCCTTGTCCTCAGCTTTGTCCGACTCCTTTTCCTTGTCCTTGGGCTGTTTACCTTGGAACTGCTAGATCAAGAGCCGACACTGGCGAGTGGTATGCTTCGGGTAGATGAAATTACCCTCCTCGTCTTTCTTCATGTGGATGTGGCACGGCAGATCCATCACGTCATTTCCTTCTTTATCCTTCACCTTCTTGGGGTTCCAGATCCTTTGGGTTTTCCTTGAACTTGCCACGAGTCACGGCGAGCCTCTCCAGAGCCGCTGGCTCGGCCTTCCGCTTCTGCTTTCGACTGGAATTTCCTTTCTCCGACTGACTCGGCTTGTACTTGCCACTCCGGAGTCGGTCCTCCTCTTCACCATTGGCGTACTTGGTGGCAATTTCCATCATTTGACTCAGGGTCATATCTCCAGTTCGACCAAACTTCAAACTTAACTCTCTGTTCTTAACACCATCCTTGAAGGCACAGACTGCCTGATGGTCAGACACGTTCTCCACCGTATGATGCAAAGTAATCCATCTCTGAATGTAATCTCTTAAGGTTTCATTCGACTTCTGCTTGCAAGTTCCCTCGAATGTCCTGACGAACACTCGGGAAAGATCTTCCCAAGTGTAAATGCTGCTAGGAGCTAACTGATTCAACCACGCCCTGGCTGAACCTTCCAGCATGAGTGGTATATGCTTCATAGGTACCTCATCATTCCTGCCGCCAATCTGTACCGCCACTCGGTAGTCTTCAAGCCAGGTTTCAGGTTTAGACTCACCGGTGAACTTACTTACTCCAGTCGCCAACCTGAAGTTGGGGGGAATCACTGCAGCTCGATAGCCTCTTTGAAACATTCGGACCAAACATGGATTCGATCGCTAGGGCGATCTCGTCATGACCACCTCGATGAGCCCTGTTCCGATCGACTAGACCTTGCACGATGATGGATCGCGCGTCAAAGCCTGGTTCCCTGGGGTCGACCGGAACTCTTCGCCCAACACTGAGCTGGCGCCTGTCATCTTGCTGTCGATGGGCGTAAGACCCACCTCTTGGGGGAGAAGCGGGCACTCGACGCCTATCATCACGATCGAATCGCTCACCATATTGGTCACATCAACCTTCATGTCCCTCGCGCCGCGGAGGCGATCTTGGGCTATGAGCCGACTGAACTGTATTTGCGGCGACGGATCGACTGTGAATCCTGTTGCGTGACTGTGACACAGCTGAATTTTGATCTCCTGCTGCTCGGAGCAAATCTCTGATCTGCATCAAGCCTCTGCCAGCCTCCGACTGAGAGGGCTGAATTGACTCTGCTATACGGGCTACAGCTGCTAAATTCTGAATCGGGGTTCGATATACCTGAGTCGGCTGCGGGAAGAGTTGACGCCGATCGAGTCGGTATTCGTTGCCACAAGACGCTGCCGAGTGCTCGCTGGAGGTTCTCGGTCGAGTGTGTTCGACCAAGTTATTAAACGTGCCTCCTCCGGCGCTGCCGTCGGGGTTTCTCTCGCGATGGGAGTATGCAGGGCATCCACGTTCCGGCGACGACGATCTTCTCTTTGCAGGGAAGTAAGTGGCTCGGGCTGATATTACTCGTGGGCCTGAGCGGGGTCGCCTCCGCCGTCTACCCCATCGGCGTGGGGGAAACTGGGAGGGCTACGAGGCCCATTGACCATCGTAACCTCACCGCGGATCATCTTCTTTGTCAGACTGGATGCGGTTCTCGGAGCCGGTCGGCGATCGAACAGGCCGTAGAGAGATTCGTCGGGATTGATTGCCGCAACTTGGGTGGTGGCCGATTGGCGAGCCACTGCGTGCCTCACCCACCGCTGCAGCCTCGACCGACCAGAGCGCTTGCGCTGGCGGGAGACAGGGAGGGAGGACGACAGGGGAGTCGGCCAATATGGAGTCGACGGTTGTCGTAGTAGAACGCCGCGGACACACGCCCGAAAATGCGTCGCACCGCGGACGGGGAGCACGTCGATGTCGAGTGGAGCCTCTTGGAGCCAAGCGGAGTCGTCGGCGATGAAGGTGAGCGCGCCGAGACAGATCTCGCGGCCCTCGACCAAAACTCCAGTAGAAACCATGATAAAGGCAATCGGAACAATTGCCACTTCTCCAAAAATCGCTAAGACACCTGCCCCACGGTGGGCGCCAACCGTCGTGGTTCTAAGTCTGACAGTAGAATGGGGGGTAGGTATGGAGAGGCAAGATCCTAGCTATGGAGCAGTTATGCAGACAAGGGATATACGAGTTCAGCCCTTCTGAGGAAGTAACAGCCCCACGCCTCGGAGCCCGGAGGCGGTCGATCGGATTATGTGTGTGTAGGTTACAGGGTGCGAACCCTTTACACCGAGGAGGGGTGGCTTATATAGTGTCCGCTGCACCCTCCGCCCTCGCTATGCAGGTTTAAAGTACATTAAGGTCCAGCGTTCATCGTAACGCCTTACATAAAGTGTCATCATGGCCATAAAGACTACTTAATTACAGACTGTTGGATGCAGAGTGGCTCTTGATCTCCTGGTGGTCGAGTGAGTCTTCATGGTTGAGTCCTTCGAGTCCGTCGAGTTCGTCGAGTGGATTCCCTCTTGGTCGACTGGAAGGCAGCTTTTTCTGAGGATGTCCTTGGGAAGCGTACTTAAGACAGGTCTGTGACCCTACCCTAGGTACATGACTTCATCACATTGTGTCCATAAAAAGGGAGGTATTACCGTTGTTCCTAATGATAAAAATGAATTGATCCCGCAAAGAATTATTACAGGCTATAGGATGGTAATTGATTTTCGTAAGTTAAATAAAGCTACTAAGAAAGATCATTGCCCTTTACCTTTCATCGATCAAATGCTAGAAAGGCTATCCAAACACACACATTTTTGCTTTCTAGATGGTTATTCTGGCTTCTCTCAAATACCAGTGTCCGCGCAGGATCAATCTAAAACTATATTTACTTGCCCTTTTGGTACTTTTGCTTATAGACGTATGCCTTTTGCTTTATGTAATGCACCTGCTACCTTTCAAATATGCATGATGGGTATATTCTCTGATTTTTGTGAAAAGATTTGTGAGGTATTCATGGATGACTTCTCCGTCTATGGATCCTCTTTTGATGACTGTTTGAGCAACCTTGATCGAGTTTTGCAGAGATGCAAAGACACTAGTCTCGTCCTGAATTGGGAAAAGTGTCACTTTATGGTTAATGAAGGCATTGTTGAGGGAGTCCTGGACTAGGGGGTGTCCGGACAGCCGGACTATCAATATCCGCCGGACTCCCAGACTACGAAGATACAAGATTGAAGACTCCAGCTCGTGTCCGGATGGTACTTTCCTTGGCGTGGAAGGCAAGCTTGGCAATACGGATATGTAGATCTCCTACCATTGTAACCGTAGCCCTCTCCGGTGTCTATATAAACCGGAGGGCTTTAGTCCGTAGGACGACATACATCTCTACAATCATGCCATAGGCTAGCTTCTAGGGTTTAGCCTCCTTGATCTCGTGGTAGATCTACTCTTGTACTACCCATATCATCAATATTAATCAAGCAGACGAGGGTTTTACCTCCATCGAGAGGGCCCAACTCAGGTAAAAACATTGTGTCCTCGTCTCTTGTTACCATCCGCCTAGACGCATAGTTCGGGACCCCCTACCCGAGATCCGCCAGTTTGACACCGACATTGGTGCTTTCATTGAGTTCCTCCGTGTCGCCACCGATAGGCTTGATGGCATCTTCAACCAAAGAACGCTGTCCGTGGTGAGACTTTCCTCCCGGACAGATCTTCAGATTCGGCGGCTTCGCCTGCGGGCCAATTCACTTGGCCATCCGAGTAGATCGAAGCTACGCCCTTGGCCGTCAGTCAGATTTGGAAGCTTAAACTTCACGGCCGATGTCCGCGGAGACTTGATCTTCGACGGACTCGAGCCACAGCCAAGCGCGCCGCACTGTGACGATGGGCACGATCTAGCTCTGCCGCCGAACAGTGCTCTGGTGGCCGCACTTGGATCTGCTTCGGCCATTAGCCTAGAGCCGATCACCCAGATTGAGGGCCGGTGGATAGACGCCGCCCCGGGGGCTTCAACATCCACGGCGATGGAGACGAACACTGATCTTGTCCCCTGCAAAGCCCGTGATTCCGAGGCGCCGGACTCCTCGCCGGACTCCGAACCTCCCGCTCCCCTACCAATCAATCCGGATTGGGCGCCGGTTATGGAATTCACCGCCGCGGACATATTCCAACACTCGCCTTTTGGCGATATCCTAAACTCATTAAAGCATCTCTCGATATCGGAAGAGTCCTGGCCGGACTATGGCCAGGATGGTTGGAGTACGGACGACGAAGAAATTCAGAGCCCACCCACCACCCACTTTGTAGCCACTGTCGAGGATTTAACCGACATGCTAGACTACGACTCCAAAGACATCGACGCTAGGGACGACGATGTCAAGATTTACAGAACCAGCGCCTACGAGGGCAATCGAAGGCCACCTCGTCATATGACGATACATGGTGGATACCCCAAAAGAAGGGGATGGCGAAGAAGCGCGAGGCAGACTCTTTAAAAAAGCAGCCCAAGCGCCGGCGTCGTGGCGCTTTCTAAATCCCGCCACAGCAAAAATGGAGATTCCGCACAGAGACAATAACACTCCGAGAGCGCCAAGACAATCCCCTCCAAAGAAGACTCAAACAGCAGGAGGATGCGAAGCAAGCCCCACGAGAGGGCGGCATTTAAGGGGTTGAGGATGATAACTATATGCCTCCCTCCGAAGACGGCAAGCCTCAACGATGACGAATTCGCTCATACCCGAGGATCCCGTCGAACAAGAGCGCTTCAACGCAGCTTATTGCCACAAAGAAACAGCCTAAAGAAAAAGCAGCAAGAGCTTCAAGCTGATCAGACCTCTCGGTCGATCGATGGACCGAGGTCCTCACGGCGAAGAGTATAAACTCGACGCCCCTCCAAAGTTACCTAAGACGCAAGCTGCTCCCCGATTAGAGGAGGAAGCGTACATACCTTCATCACCAACAAGACGACATGGCTGACCGACCACCCGTGGTCGTGACGAGAGGCATCCAGCCCCCAGCCAAGACCGTACCCGCATCGCTCCAAAAGTACGGGCCAAGAGGGAACGCTACCGGACTTATAGACATATTGGAGGACAAAGCAAGGCAAACTAGATCCATCTATGGATCACGTGGGCGCCCTACGACCCACGGCAAATACCGTCGCGCCGGACATAATGACACCAGCCGGGCCGAACACAACAGACAGCGCTCTCTCGAGCTGCGTCGCGATATTGCTCAATACAGGGGCGCCGCACACCCTCTATGCTTCACTGACGAAGTAATGGATCATCGATCCCGAAGGGTTTAAACCCAGAACATCGAATCTTACGATGGCACAACAGACCCTGCGGTGTGGATCGAAGACTATCTTCTCCACATCCATATGGCCCGCGACGACGATCTACATGCCATCAAGTATCTCCCACTCAAGCTTAAAGGACCAGCTCGGCATTGGCTTAACAGCTTGCCCGCAGAGTCAATTGGGTGTTGGGAAGACCTGGAGGCCGCATTCCTTGATAACTTCCAAGGCACATATGTGCGACCACCAGACGCCGATGACCTAAGCCACATCATTCAGCAGCCTGATTTAATCGGCCGCACAATTACGACACGGTTCTTGACGAAGAAAAATCAAATCGCCGACCGTCCGGATGCAGAGGCCCTTGCAGCCTTCAAACATAACATCCGGGACGAATGGCTAGCCCGCACAGGGCAGGAAAAGCGAAATCCATGGCAGCCCTCACATCGTTAATGACCCGCTTTTGTGCGGGAGAGGACAGCTGGCTAGCCCGTAGCAACAATCTCCGTAAAAATTCTGGCAGTCCGGATACTAAGGACAACAACGGTAGGTCACGTCGAATCAAAAACAAGCGCCGCATTAACGGCGACGATAAGGAGGATACGGTAGTCAATGCCGGATTCCGAGGCTCTAAACCCGGTCAGCGGAAGAAGCCATTTAAAAGAACCACTCCGGGTCCGTCCAATCTGGACCGAATACTCAACCGCTTATGCCAGGTACATGGCACCTCTGAAAAGCCAACTAACCACACCAATAGAGATTGCTGGGTGTTCAAGCAGGCCGGCAAGTTAATTGCCGAAAACAATGACAAGGGGCTAAATAGCGACGACGAGGAAGAGACTCGGCCGCCGAACAATAGAGGACAGAAGGGTTTTCCCCCACAAGTGCGGACGGTGAATATGATATACGCGACCCATATACCCAAGAGGGAGAGGAAGCGCGCACTACGGGACGTCTATGCGATGGAGCCAGTCGCCCCAAAGTTCAATCCATGGTCCTCTTGTCCGATCACCTTCGATCGAAGAGACCATCCGACCAGCATACGCCATGGCGGATTCGCCGCATTGGTTTTAGACCCAATCGTTGACGGATTTCACCTCACAAGAGTCCTGATGGACGGCGGTAGCAGCCTGAACCTGCTTTATCAGGATACAGTGCGCAAAATGGGCATAGACCCATCAAGGATTAAACCTACAAAGACAACCTTTAAAGGTGTCATTCCAGAGTGGAGGCCAACCATGCAGGCTCGGTCACACCGAAGTGGTCTTCGGATCCCGGATAATTTCCGCGAAGAGTTAATCTTCGACATAGTCCCGTTCGCAGCGCTATCATGCTCGCTTTCGACGAACCGCGTTTGCAAAATTCAACGCGGTGCTGCATTACGCATACCTAAAGCTCAAGATGCTAGGCCCTCGTGGAGTCATCACGGTCAATGGAAATACGGAACGCTCCCTCCGAACGGAGGAACACACAACGCTCGCGTCGGCATGAGCAGCCTTCTCGGGCAATTCTCAAGTCCGGCAGTTAGAAAGCCGGATACAGCAAAGCGCGCCCGGAGCAATAACAACCAAGACCACCTGGCGTGATCAGAGCACGCGTAGCAATGCGGCCCCAACCCTCGCCCGCACATGATCGCAAGAATAATACTCCGCGTACATCATTACGCTTTGGAGATACCATAGGCGCAGGGAAAGGGGCACGATCACAATGGACCTAGAGTGCGGCTCGACCACACCAGGGGCTCACACGAGTGCCCCCCTTCTTTTTATTTTTATATTTTCTTCTTTTATGTACACAGACTCTGTTAACTGTAAGCCCCGTCCGATGGCTTAACTTGCCGAACTCATGATGCAACAGATCAGGGACTAAAGAAGGCCGCGACGAACACCCAGGTGGTCTCAATTACGAGCATTAAATTCAATTATATACACCAAGTCTGCAGCTCATCCCTGGAGGGGGACATGTTTATTTAGTCCAAATCCCTTGCTTACCGCACTAGCAGACTTTCTTTCATAAATAATGCAGCACCTCTTTTTTGCAAATGCATTATCTTTTATATATATGTTCATTATATGACATCTTGCACCCGTATATTTTGGTACGGCCGAATACGCCAGGGGCTTCTGTTCCCCAAATTATGGTGTGATAAAGTCCAAACACTTTCACAAGTGCGGCACCCCGAACTTATTGCATTATATGAATCGGCTCTGAATCATGTCTTGGGTCAATAGTTGGGTTTGCCCGGCTCCCATGTTTTGGTGCCTTACGCCCCGCTCCGCCGGCTAAGGTAGCATCTGGAGAACCATCGCGATTGCACCCGGTTGAGCCGGTTAACGCCCATGGAGAAAGCTAAAATTGATCGCATGATAAGGCGAGACCGGTCGCTGTTCGAGAGGTTCTTTCGGGTCCTTAAAGACTCATGCCGCTTGACGAAGTTCGGATGATGTCCGAAGGCGTGGATAGCGCCCCGGATTCGGTCTTCCGAATACCAGGGGCTTCGCCGAAATTTAAAATTATAGAATTCTATGGCTAAGTGAGAGTGTTCAAGCATTATAAGTCCGGTTGCCTTGTTCGTCGTGTTGAGCGCCTCCCTAGACGGACCCAACATTGGGAACAAGAGTGCTCAAGTCTATCACCGAACACCCCAGCACTTGTGGCTTGGGGCTTGAAGCCAACGACTTGCCATCTCTCAGATTTTACAAAATGGCCGCACAGAAGGTAATATTTTAAATTAAACAAGCGTTGCTCATGGCGCATATAAACGAAGTTTTCAGCGCACAGGATAAATACACAGCGAGTTCACTCAAAGATTACATTTCGGGAGCACTCATCTGCAATATCGCAGGCTCCCTTCAGGACAACTTTATAATACCGCTCCGGCGTGCGATGCTCCTTGCCCGGCGGCGGTGGGTCCGTGAGAAGCTTCTCCGCATCCAGTTTGCCCCATTGCACCTTTATGCGGGCAAGGGCCCGACGAGCGCCTTCGATACAGGCGGAGCGCTTGACTACATCAAGCCTGGGGCACGCATCCACCAGCCGCCGCACGAGGCCAAAGTAGCTGCCAGCATGGCTGTCCGAGCCACAATGGACTATGAGACCCTTCATGGCCTCCTCGGCTACCTTGTGGAGTTCGACCAGCTGCTCCACTGGTCGCTTGGGGGCACTGGATGGCGGCCTCAGAGCATTGAGACCAAGACCTTCTCCGTCGAGCTCCCCTCCTCGCCACGATAGAATGCGGCGGCATCGACGCCTTTCACGCAGATCTGCAAACGCCCCTGGAGAGCTCCGAATTCGGGTAAGTGTTAGGTAGTTCACACTAACATGCCTGCTTTGCATGAAAAATGCCTTACCCGCCGCTATCTTCTTTATGTCCTCAACCTCTTGAAGGGCCTTACGGGCCTCGGCCTTGGCGGACTTGGCACTTTCGAGAGCCGAGGAAAGCTCGGACTCTCGAGTCTTAGAGTCACGCTCCAAACCCTCATGCTTTTCCATGAGAGCCTGGAGCTCTTGCCGAACCTCCGCCACCAGCGCCTCTTGCTTTTCTCGCTCAGCCCGTTCCGTGGCCGCATTGCGTTCGGCCGCGGACACGGCATCCTTCAGGGCTGCCACCTCATTAGTGGCCCCTGCAATACACATATTATCCTTGTTAATTTTTATTTGCAACCAAAATCCTTTTCTGTAAGGTACTTATTTAAAGTGGTGTTTCTCACCTTCTTTTTCCTCGAGCTGCCTCTTGGCATGGCCGAGCTCTTGCTCGGACCGCCGAGATCCTTCTTCAACACCTCGACCTCCGCCGTTAATGCACGCGGCGAGAGGTCGGCAGCGCAGCCTACAAACCCATATTGACATATTTTAGGCAACCCTGCGTATATCTTGTTAGATCCTCAGTCCAGCTTTTCTTCCCGAACATCGAACTAAGCATCAGGGGCTACTGTCTATGCGGTATTACATTACATAATTTTAACTTCTTACCTCGAAGCCTGTTAGAAGGCTGCTGCAGGCTTTGGTCAGCCCGCTCTTGGCAAGCTGAACCTTCTCAATCACCGCACTCATGATAGTGCGGTGTTCTTCCTTGATGGAAGCGCCTTTAAGCGCCTCCAATAGGTTATCCGGCACCTCTGGTTGGACGGAGGCCGCCGGCGTCACGGTCCTGCCCTTCTTTCGAAGGGGCCGCTTGCCGGACTCTGGAACCACTACGGGTTCCGATGTAGAGTCCGGCGCAAAGTCCGGGAGGTCGCCTAACGGCGCCTCTGGAGCCTCCTCCTGATGGGTCCTCTCTTGGGATCCCACCTTGGCGTCCTCGTCGGCGCGTGGGGTAGAGGCGGTCGGGACGGAATTTACGTCCGACGAGGCCAACGACCCGCTCATTGAGTCGGGGAGATCATCATCAACCGGACTACGGACAGAATGCGGCGTTAGAAGGATACTACGTGACATGAAAGGTACGGCATATAAATGATCCGAATACTTACGATCCGGCCGGACGCCTGGCCCTTGGAGGCCACTCATCCTCGCCAACGTTGATGTTGGCGAAACTGTCCGGGGGGATAGTTCTCCCCCTCTTGGACCCTTTGGCCGCCCCGATTGGGGAAGCCTTCCTCTTCTTCTCTCCCTCCTCCGGGAGAGAGTACACCTCCTCCTCGTCCTCAGGGGAGGAGTCCTCGTCGTCGTCGACGCCTTTGATTCTGGAACTCTTTGAGTCCCCGCGCCACCTTCTTGGTTTTCTTCTCCGCACCACGTGCGGTGCCGGAACCAGCAGCCCTACTAAGCGGGCGTCCACTGGGTCTTCTGGCATGGGAGCCGGGCTGATGAGCAGCTTGGCCTTCTCCATCCATTCCTGTCAAAGGAAGAGGCAGATTAAAACCTCACTAGAGTTAATCTAATTATCACAAGTGTCCCATAATGGGGTTGAATCACTTACCTCGTCAGTCGGAGACTGCGAGCTGAATCCGCGGTCTTCGGTCACGGATGCAGGGGCTTCGGCGCCCTTGAACAGCACCCTCCAGGCGCCTTCGTGAGTTGTATCGAAGAGCCCGCTTAGCACCTGGTGCTGTTCCGGATTGAACTCCCACAAATTGAATGCCTGTTCTTGGCATGGGAGAATCCGCCGGAGGAGCATGACTTGGACCACGTCGACGAGACGGAGCCTATTACTCACCATCTTCTTGATGCAGGCTCGGAGTCCCGTCACCTCCACCGGATTGCCCCACTGCAAGCCCTTCTCTTTCCAGGAGGTGAGCTGCGTGGGGATTCCAGATCTAAACTCGGGGCCGCCGCCCATGTGGGCTTGCGCGGCTCGGTGATGTAGAACCACCCCGATTGCCACCCCTTGACGGAGTCCACGAAGGTCCCTTCTAGCCAAGGGACGTTGGGCAATTTTCCCAACATGGCGCCTCCGCATTCCGCTTGCGTGCCCTTCACAACCTTCGGCTTGACGTTGAAGGTCTTGAGCCACAGGACGAAGTGGGGCTGGATGCAGAGAAAGGCCTCGCACACGACGATAAACGCCGAGATGTTGAGGATGAAGTTCGGCGCCAGATCGTGGAAATCCAAGCCATAGTAAAACATGAGCCCCCGGACAAATGGATGGAGCGGAAAGCCCAGTCCACGGAGGAAGTGGGGGAGGAAGACGACCCTCTCATGAGGCCCGGGGGTAGGGATGAGCTGCCCCTCGCCGGGCAGCCGATGCGCAATATCGCTGGAAAGGTATCCGGCGTCGCGCAGCTTGGTGATGTCCTCCTCCTTAGCGGTGGAGGTCAACCATTTGCCTCCCGCTCCGGACATATTCGGAGAAGGTCGAGCGAGATCTGCGACTTAGGCGTTGGAGCTTGAGTTCGCAGGGATGGATAAGCAAAGGAGGAAGAAGGCGTAGGTGAGAAGGTGAATCCTTATCCCTTATATATAGGCGGACAAAACTACGCGTCCCACACCGGCCTGGTAAAACTCGCTTATCTCCCAAGCGCCACCATCAATGGCGCAGTTGGGTTACCCACGCATGTATTGATGAGAATCCCGGAATAAGGGGAACATGATCTCTGCTTCGACAGGACGTGCCAAGGAAACCGCTTCGCTAAACGTGCTGATGTGGTATAGTAAAAAACGATTCAAAGGCTTGGTAGCGGTGTGATGACACGCCGCGTAATACGTCAGCAGATTGAACTAAGTGTACATTTTATTCTCTCTACGGTGGAATGTGGAAATTATTTTTGCAGAGCCGGACACTATCCTGGTGTTCATTATCTTCTCTGGATTATTCAAGGGAGGAACCCGCCTTGCAATGCCGAACGCTATGCACGCCGGACTTATCGCCATTGAAGACTGGTTCAGGGGCTACTGAGGGAGTCCTGGACTAGGGGGTGTCTGGACAGCCGGACTATCAATATCCGCCGGACTCCCAGACTACGAAGATACAAGATTGAAGACTCCGGCTCGTGTCCGGATGGTACTTTCCTTGGCGTGGAAGGCAAGCTTGGCAATACGGATATGTAGATCTCCTACCATTGTAACCGACTCTGTGTAACCCTAGCCCTCTCCGGTGCCTATATAAACCGGAGGGCTTTAGTCCGTAGGACGACATACATCTCTACAATCATACCATAGGCTAGCTTCTAGGGTTTAGCCTCCTTGATCTCGTGGTAGATCTACTCTTGTACTACCCATATCATCAATATTAATCAAGCAGGACGTAGGGTTTTACCTCCATCGAGAGGGCCCAACCAGGTAAAACATTGTGTCCCTCGTCTCTTGTTACCATCCGCCTAGACGCACAGTTCGGGACCCCCTACCCGAGATCCGCCGGTTTTGACACTGACACTTGTCTTGGGGCACAAGATCTCCGAGAGAGGTATTGAAGTTGATAAAGCCAAAGTTGATGGTATTGAAAAGATGCCATGTCCCAAGGACATAAAAGGTATAAGAAGTTTCCTTGGTCATGCCGGTTTTTATAGGAGGTTCATTAAGGACTTCTCTAAAATCTCTAGGCCTCTGAATAATTTATTGCAAAAAGATATTCCTTTTCTCTTTGATGATGATTGTTTACAAGCATTTGAAACACTTAAGAAAGCTTTAATCACTGCACCTATTGTTCAGCCACCTGATTGGAATTTACCTTTTGAAATTATGTGCGATGCTAGTGATTATGTTGTAGGTGCTGTTTTAGGGCAAAGAGTCAATAAGAAATTGAATGTTATCCAGTATGCTAGTAAGACTGTTGATACTGCCCAAAGAAATTATGCTACTACTGAAAAAGAGTTCTTAGCAGTTGTGTTTGCATGTGATAAGTTTAGACCTTATATTGTTGATTCAAAAGTTACTATTCACACTGATCATGCTGCTATTAAATATCTTATGGAAAAGATAGATGCTAAGCCTAGACTCATTAGATGGGTTCTCTTGCTCCAAGAATTTGACTTGCATATTATTGATAGAAAGGGAGCTGAGAACCCCGTTGCAGACAACTTGTCTAGGTTAGAGAATGTTCTTGATGACCCACTACCTACTAATAATAGCTTTCCTGATGAACAATTAGCGGTTGTCAATGCTTCTCGTAATGCTCCTTGGTATGCTGATTATGCTAATTACATTGTTGCTAAATATATACCGCCTAGTTTCACATACCAGCAAAAGAAAAAGTTCTTTTATGATTTAAGACATTACTTCTGGGATGATCCACACCTTTATAAAGAAGGAGTAGGTGGTATTATTAGACGTTGTGTGCCTGAGCATGAACAGGAACAAATCCTACGCAAGTGTCACTCTGAATCCTATGGAGGACACCACGCTGGAGATAGAACTGCACACAAGGTACTACAATCTGGTTTTATTGGCCTACTCTCTTCAAAGATGCTCGTAAGTTTGTCTTATCTTGTGATGAATGTCAAAGAATAGGTAACATCGAGAGACGCCAAGAAATGCCTATGAATTAATCTCTTGTTATTGAACCGCTTGATGTTTGGGGCTTTGATTATATGGGACCTTTTCCTGCCTCCAATGGTTATACACATATTCTAGTTGCTGTTGATTATGTTACTAAGTGGGTAGAAGTTATTCCAACTAGTAGTGCTGATCATAACACTTCTATTAAAATGCTTAAAGAAGTTATTTTTCCGAGGTTTGGAGTCCCTAGATATCTTATGACTGATGGTGGTTCACACTTTATTCATGGTGCTTTCCGTAAGATGCTCGCTAAGTATGATGTCAATCATAGAATCGCATCTCCTTATCATCCGCAGTCTTGTGGTCAAGTAGAGTTGAGCAATAGAGAGCTCAAATTAATTTTGCAAAAGATTGTGAATAGATCTAGAAAGAACTGGTCCAAAAAACTTGATGATGCATTATGGGCCTATAGAACTGCATAAAAAAATCCTATGAGTATGTCTCCATATAAGATGGTTTATGGAAAAGCATGTCATTTACCTCTTGAACTTGAACATAAAGCTTATTGGGCTATTAAAGAGATCAACTATGATTTCAAACTTGCTGGTGAGAAAAGGTTATTTGATATTAGTTCACTTGAGGAATGGAGAACCCAAGCATATGAAAATGCCAAGCTTTTCAAAGAAAAAGTCAAACGCTGGCATCATAAGAGAATACAAAAGCGTGAGTTTAACGTAGGAGATTATGTGTTATTATTCAACTCTTGTTTAAGATTTTTTGCAGGAAAACTTCTCTCAAAATGGGAAGGTCCCTACGTTATCGAGGAGGTCTATCGTTCTGGTGCTATAAAAATCAACAACTTCGAAGGCACAAATCCGAGGGTGGTAAATGGTCAAAGAATTAAACATTATATTTCAGGTAATCCTATCAATGTTGAAACTAATATTATTGAAACCATAACCCCGAGGAATACATAAGAGACACTTTCGAACGCCCGGACTCGAAAAGGCATAGGTATTGGTACGGTAAGTAAACCGACTCCAAAACAACTCTAATGGCAATTTTTATCAGTTTTGGATTATTTAAGAATTTAGGAAGAAAGAAGTAGTCCGAAAGGGACACGAGGCTCCCACGAGAGAGGAGCCCCCCCCTCGGAGGGCACGCCCCCTGTCTCGTGGGCACCTCGTGTGCCTCCCGGACTCCGTTTTCTTGTATGTTATGTATTTTGGTCGGTAAAAATTCATTATATATACTGCCGAAGGTTTTGACCACCGTATCAGGAAAATATCCTCTGTTTTCGTTTCGAGTTGTTCTTGTTGCGGAATAAAGCAAGATGTTGTCCCAAGATTCAGAGGGAGAGAGCTACATGGTTGATTATATTGCAAACCCAAAAGTATATGGAGATGTGGAACATTATGGCTGGACCACAGAGGAAGAAGAAGACTATGATCCAAAGAGGAAGGAGGAGACAAGCTCCGATGAAGAGGACGATCCACTACCTCAACCTGGTGATATGCATGTTGAGTTCAAGAAGTCAGGCCTCCCTAAGGTCCAATCTATCCCACCATGTTTTTTGCAGGACAGCAAGGCAACACTATGCAAAAATATAATGAAACTTGAGCTCGAGAATGAGGATCTAAGGGAGGAAAATTTTAGCCTCGGACGCAAGCTAGAGAAGAAAAATGCAACAACTCCTACTTCACCACCTCCGACGAAATAATCACATGGGTATGGGCACTCCCCTTGGCAACTGCCAAGCTTGGGGGAGGTGCCCCGGTACCGTATCACCATCACACTCCTATTTTTACCGCTTTATTTAGTTCGATCCTTTTAGTAGTATCTTGATCTATTAGTTTGAAGTTTTGATATCAAGTAGTTTTGAGTTTTGCTTTGTGATCTCTTTTTGTAATCGAGTCTGTGTGCTATCTATAATAAATATTAGTGTTGAGTCAAGGGCTTTGCTATGTTGCTATGATCTTGAGAAAGTAGAAAGAACGAAAGAGTTCATATTGATCTTATGGATAGTGATAACTTCACACATAGAAAGTATGAGGCATAAAAATTGTTGAGAGTTGATGTATGTAGCCTTGGTCATCGTTGCAATTAATAGAAAGTGATAAGGAAAGAGGGGTTCACATACAAATATATTATCTTGGACATCTTTTATGATTGTGAAGCACTCATTAAGTATGACATGCTAAAAGAGTTGATGTTGGACAAGGAAGACAACGTCATGGTTTATGTTTTCCGACATCTCAGTTAAAGTGTATTGTCATTGACCTTACAAACATGTTGAGCTTGCCTTTCCCCCTCATGCTAGCCAAATTCCTTGCACCAAGTAGAGATACTACTTGTGCTTCCAAATATCCTTAAACCCAGTTTTGCCATGAGAGTCCACCATACCTACCTATGGATTGAGTAAGATCCTTCAAGTAAGTTGTCATCGATGCAAGCAATAAAAATTGCTCTCTAAATATGTATGACTTATTAGTGCAGAGAAAATAAACTTTGTACGAACTTGCTATGGAAGTAATAAAAGCGACGGACTGCATAATAAAGGTCCACATACAAGGGGCAATATAAAGTGACGTTCTTTTGCACTAAGATTTTATGCATCAACCCTAAACGCGCATGACAACCTCTGCTTCCCTCTGCGAAGGGCCTATCTTATGTTTTTACTTTATGCTTGAGTCAAGGTGATCCTCACCTTTCCCTTTTTATTTTTTCCTTTGGCAAGCTCTTCGTGTTTGAAAGATCATGATACATATATCCAACTGGATGTAAGTTGGCATAGGCTATTATTATTGACATCACCTAAACGTGAATACGTTAGGAGGCAACACCATAAGCCCCTATCTTTCTCAGTGTCCGGCTGAAACTCTATAACCACAAGTATTGCGTGAGTGTTAACAATTATAGGAGACTACGAGATAGTTGAGTATGTGAGGTTGCTGAAAAGCTCTATTATTGACTCTTTCTGATGTTGCGATAAATTGCAATTGCTTCAATGAATGAGATTATAGTTTGTTAGTTCCCAATGAAGTTTTTGAACCGTACTTGACATTGTGAATTTCTTATTACTTGAACATAGGAAATCATATGACAAAATCCATATATGTTGTTGTTATTAGAATGATAATGATGCCCTCATGTCCATATTTTATTTTTATCGACACCTCTATCTCTAAACATGTGGACATATTTTTCGATTCGGCTTCCGCTTGAGGACAAGCGAGGTCTAAGCGTGGGGGAGTTGATACGTCCATTTTGCATCATGCTTTTATATCAATATTTATTGCATTATGGGATGTTATTACACATTATATCTCAATACTTATGGCTATTCTCTCTTATTTTACAAGGTTTACCATGAAGAGGGGGAATGCTGGCAGTTGAAATTCTGGCTGGAAAAGGAGCAAACGTTGGAAACCTATTCTGCACAACTCCAAAAATCCTGAAACTCCACGAAACAACTTTTTGGATTTTATAAGAATTTATGAGCAAAAGAAATAGGCCAGGGGCCCACACCCTGTCCAGGAGACAGAGGGCGCGCCCCTGTAGGGCGCGGCCCCCTATCTCCTGGGCCCCCTGGTGGGCTTCCGGCGTCCATCTTCTGCTATATGAAGGGTTTTATCCTGGAAAAAATCATGGGCAAGCTTATGGGATGAAACTCCGCCGCCATGAGGCGGAACCTTGGCGGAATCAATCTAGGGCTCTAGCGGAGCTGTTCTGCCGGGGACACTTCCCTCCGAGAGGGGGAAATCATCACCAACGCCATCACCAATGATCCTCTCATCGAGAGGGGGTCAATCTTCATCAACATCTTCACCAGCACCATCTCCTCTCAAAACCCTAGTTCATCTCTTGTATCCAATCTTGTATCAAAACCACAAATTGGTACCTGTGGGTTGCTAGTAGTGTTGATTACTCCTTGTAGTTGATGCTATTTGGTGTACTTGGTGGAAGATCATATATTCAGATCCTTTATGCATATTATTACTCCTCTGATTATCAACATGAATATGCTTTGTCAGTAGTTACGTTTGTTCCTTAGGACATGGGTGAATTCTTGCTATTAGTAGTCATGTGAATTTGGTCTTCGTTCGATATTCTGATGAGATGTATGTTGTCTTTCCTCTAGTGGTGTTATGTGAACGTCGACTACATGACACTTCACCATTATTTGGGCCTAGAGGAAGGCATAGGGAAGTAATAAGTAGATGATCGGTTGCTAGAGTGACAGAAGCTTAAACCCTAGTTTATGCATTGCTTCGTTAGGGGTTGATATGGACCCATATGTTTAATGATGTGGTTAGGTTTACCTTAATACTCCTTTTTGTAGTTGCGGATGCTTGCAATAGGGGTTAATCATAAGTGGGATGCTTGTCCATGTTAGGGCAGTACCCAAGTGCCGGTCCACCCACATATCAAATTATCAAAGTACCGAACGCGAATCTTATGAACGTGATGAAAACTAACTTGATGATAATTCCCAATGTGTCCTCGAGAGCTCCTTCTTCATTATTAGAATTTGTCCAGGCTTATCCTTTGCTACATAAAGGATTGGGCCAACTTGCTGCACTTTATTTACTTTATTTACTTCTTGCTCGTTACTATTTATCTTATCACAAAACTATCTATCACCTACTAATTCAGTGCTTGCAGAGAAAACCTTACTGAAAACCGCTTCATTTCCTTTTGCTGCTCGTTGGGTTCGACACTTGTCGGTGTCAAAACCGGCGGATCTCGGGTAGGGGGTCCCGAACTGTGCGTCTAGGCGGATGGTAACAGGAGACAAGGGACACGATGTTTTACCCAGGTTCGGGCCCTCTTGATGGAGGTAAAACCCTACGTCCTGCTTGATTAATATTGATTATATGGGTAGTACAAGAGTGGATCTACCATGAGATTAAGGAGGCTAAACCCTAAAAGCTAGCCTATGGTATGATTGTTGTAATGGAGGTTATGTCCTACGGACTAAAGCCCTCCGGTTTATATAGAAACCGGAGAGGGCTAGGGTTACATAGAGTTGGTTACAATGGTAGGAGATCTACATATCCGTATCGTCAAGCTTGCCTTCCACGCCAAGGAAAGTCCCATCCGGACACGGGACAGAGTCTTCAATCTTGTATCTTCGTGGTCTTGGAGTCCGACGGACGATGATAGTCCGGCTGTCCGGACACCCCCTAGTCCAGGACTCCCTCAGTAGCCCCTGAACCTGGCTTCAATGACGATGAGTCCGGCGCGCATAATGTTCGGCCTTGCAAGGCGGGTTCCTCCTTAGAATAATCCAGAGAAGATTGTGAACACCAGGATAGTGTCCGGCTCTGCAAAATAAATTCCACATTCCCCTGTAGTGAGAATAAAATGTACACAAGTTCAATCTGGCGGATTCGCACTGCGGCGTGACGTCCACACCACTACCAAGCCTTTACTTGAATCGTTTTTTATTATACCGCCTCGGTAGCGTTTAGCGGCGCGTTTCCTTGGCACATCTTGTCAAAGCAAAGATCGTGTTCCCCTTATTCCGGGATTCTCATCAATACGGACGTGGGTAACCCAACCGCACCATTGATGGTGGCGCTTGGGAGATAAGCGAGTTTTACCAGGCCGGTGGGGACGTATAGTCTTCGTCCTCCTATATATAAGGGATAAGGATTCACCTTCTCACCTACGCCTTCTTCCTCCTTTGCTTATCCATCTCCGCAAGACTGAGCTCCAGCGCCCAAGTTCGCAAGATCTCGTCTCAACCTTCTCCGACCATGTCCGGAGCGGGAGGCAAGTGGTTGGCCTCCACCGTTAAGGAGGAGCACATCACAAAGCTGCGCAGCGCCGGATACCTCTCCGGCGACATCGCGCACCGGCTGCCCGACGAGGGGCAGCTCATCCCCACCCCCAGGCCCCATGAGAGGGTCGTTTTCCTCCCCCACTTACTCCTCGGACTGGGCTTTCCACTTCACCCCTTTGTCCGGGGGCTCATGTTCTACTATGGCCTGGATTTCCATGATCTGGCGCCGAACTTCATCCTCAACATCTCGGCGTTTATCGTCGTGTGCGAGGCATTCCTCTGCATCCAGCCCCACTTCGGCTTGTGGCTCAAGACCTTCAATGTCAAGCCGAAGGTAGTGAAGGGCACTCAAGCGGAGTGCGGAGGCGCCATGTTGGGCAAGATGCCCAACGTCCTTTGGTTCGAAGGGGACTTCGTGGAATCCGTCAAGGGGTGGCAGTCGGGGTGGTTCTATATCACCGAGTCGCGCGACCCTAAGTGGGCGGCGGCCCCCGAGTTCAGATCTAGTATCCCTACGCATCTCACCTCCTGGAAAGAGAAGGGCTTGTGTGGGGTAATTCAAGGAGCCGACAGACTCCAAGCCTGTATCCGTAAGCCGGTGAACAAGAAGCTCAGGCTGGTTAACGTGGTCCAAGTCATGCTCGTCCGCCGGATTCTCCCATGCCAAGAACGGGCATTTAATCTGTGGGAGTTCGATCCGGAACAGCACCAGGCGTTGAGCGGGCTCTTCGACACGACGTACGAAGGCGCCTGGAGGGTGCTGTTTAAGGGCGCCGAAGCCCCCGCATCCGCGACGGAAGATCGCAGATTTCACTCGCAGCGTCCAGCTGACGAGATAAGTGATTCTACGCCTTTACGGGACACTTATTGTTAATAGATTGATTCTAAGCGGGTTTCAATCTCCCTTTTCCTTTGACAGGAATGGACGAAGAAGGCCGAGCAGCTCATCTGCCCGGCTCCCATGCCAGAAGACCCGGTGGACGCCCGTCTAGCGGGCTGCTGATTCCGGCACCGCACATGGTGCCGGAGAAGAAGGCCAAGAAGGTGGCCACGGGCACTCGAAAGAGTTCCCGTTTTCAGGTCTCTGACGACTCCGAGGCGGACTCCTCCCCCGAAGATGAGGAGGAGGAAGAAGACTCTCTCCCAGAGGAGGGAGAGAGGAAGAGGAAGGCTTCCCCAATAGGGGAAGCCGAAGGGTCCAAGAGGGGAAGAACTATTCCCCCGGACAGCTCCGCCAACACCAACGTTGGCGACGAAGAGTGGCCCTCAAGGGCCAGGCCTCAGGCGAGATTGTAAGTATCTGGATCCCCGAATGATCTGCAACTTCTTTTATGTCACATAGTGTCCTTCTAATGCCGCATGCTGCCTGCAGTCCGGCCGATGATGATCTCCCCGCTTCATCGAGCGGGTCGTTGGCTCCGTCGGATGTGGATTCCATCCCGACTGCCTCCACCCCTCGCGCCGATGAGGACGCCGAGGTGGGATCCCAGAAAGGGACCCATCAGGAGGAGGCTCCGGAGGCGCCGCAAGGCAGCCTCCCGGACTTTGCGCCGGACTCTACGACGGAACCTGCAGTGGTTCCGGAGTCCGGCAAGCGGCCCCTTCGCAAGAAGGGCAAGACCATGACGCCGGCGGCCTCCGTCCAACCGGAGGCGTCGGACAACTTGCTGGAGGCGCTCCAAGGTGCCTCCATTGAGGAAGAACATCGCACTGTTATGAGTGCGGTGATTCAGAAGGTTCAGCTTGCCAAGAGCGGGCTGACCGAAGCCTGCAGTAGCCTTCTAACAGTCTTTGAGGTGAGAAGTTAAAATTATGTAATGTAATACCGCATAGACAGTAGCCCCTGATGCTCAGTTCGGCGTTCGGAAAGAAAAGCCGGACTGAGGATCTAAACAGATATACGCAGGGTTGCTAAAAAGTATGTCAATATGGGTTTGCAGGCTGTGCTGCTGACTTCTGCCGCACTAACGGCGGAGGTTGGTGCATTGAAGCAAGATCTCGAGCGGTCCGAGCGAGAGCTCGGCCATGCCAAGAGGCAGCTCGAGGACAAAGAAGGTGAGTAGCGCCACTTTGAATATTTACCTTACAGAAAAGGATTTCGGTTGCAATAAAATTAACAAGGATAACGTGGGTACTGCAGGGGCCACGAACGAGGTGGCGACCCTGAAGGAGGTTGTGTCCGCGGCCAAACGCAATGCGGCCGCGGAACAGGCAGAGTGAGAGAAGCAGGAGGCGCTGGTGGCGGAGGTGCGGCAAGAGCTCCAGGCTCTCATGGAAAAGCATGAGAGTTTGGAGCGCGACTCAAAGACTCGAGAGTCCGAGCTCGCCTCGGCTCTCGAAAGTGCCAAGTCCGCCAAGGCCGAGGCCCGTAAGGCCCTTCAGGAGATTGAGGATATGAAGAAAATAGCAGCGGGTAAGGCATTTTTCATGCAAAGCAAGCATGTTAATGTAAACTACCTGACACTTACCCGGATTCGGAGCTCTCCAGGGGCGTTTGCAGATCTGCCTCGTAGTGTGTCCGATGCCGCCGCATTCTATCGTGGCGAGGAGGGGAGCTCAACGGAGAAGGTCTTCTGGGTTCAGTGTGCTGAGGCCGGCCATCCGGTGCCCCCGAGCGACCAGCTGAAGCAGCTGGTCGAGCTCCACAAGGTAGCTGAGGAGGCCATGAAGGGCCTTATAGTCCGGCTGTGGCCTGGACAGGCCATGTCTGGGAGCTACTTCGGCCTCGCGCGGCGGCTGGTGGATGCGTGCCCCTGGGTGGATGTCATCAAGAGCTCCGCCTGTATTGAGGGTGCTCGTCGGGCCCTTGCCTGCGACTAGGTGCACTGGGGCAGGCTGGATGCGGAGAAGCTTATCACCGACGCGCCGCCAGCGGGCAAGGAGTATCGTACGCCCGAGATGTACTATAAGACTGTCCTGAAGGGTGCCCGCAAGATTGCGGATGAGTGCCCCAGAGATGTAATTATTGAGTAGACTCACTATGTATTATCCTGTGCGCTGAAAACTTTGTTCATATGCGCGAAGCAACGCTTGTTTGATTTAAAATATTACCTTCAGGCGGCCGCTTATAAAATCGAGAGATGGCAAGTCGTCGGCTTCAGCCCCAAGCCATGAGTGCTGGGGTGTTCGGATAAACTTGAGCACTCTTGTTCCCATTTTGGGTCCATCTAGGAGGCGCCAACACAACGAACAAGGCAACCGGACTTATAATGCTTGAACACTCTCACTTAGCCATAGAATTCTATAATTTTAAATTTCGTCGAAGCCCCTTGTTCGGAAGACCGAATTCGGGGCGCTATCCACGCCTTCGTCGGACATTATCCGGTACTTCGCTCGAAGCGGCATAAGTCTTTAGGGACCCGAAAAGACCTCTCGAACAGCGACTAGTCTCTCGCCTTATCATGCCAGTCAGTTTTAGCTTTCTCCACTGAGGCGCTCGCCCAGCTCAACCGGGGCGCAATCGCAGTGGTTCTCCCAGTGCCACCTTAGCCGGCTGAATGGAACGTAAGGCACCAAAACGTGGGAGCCGGGCAAACCCAACTATTGACCCAAGACATGATTCGGAGCCGATTCATATAATGCTATAAGTTCGGGGTGCCGCACTTGTGAAAGTGTTCGGACTTATCACACCATAATGCGGGGAACATAAGCCCGTAGTGTATTTGGCCGTACCAAAATATACGGGTGCAAGATGTCATTAATGAACATATGTGTAAAGTAATGCAATAATAGGCAAAAAATGCTGCATTATTTATTGAAGGAATTCTGCTATGAGTGCGGAATGATACAAAGAGTGCGGTAAGCGAGGGATTGGACTAATTAAACATGTCCCCCTCCAGGGGTGGGCTGCGGACTGGTGTATATAATCAAATTTAGTGCTCGTAATGGAGACCACCTAAGTGTTCATCGCAGCCTTCTTTCTTCCCTGGCTGTTGCATCGTGAGTTTGGCGGGTTCACCGCTGGACAGGGCCTCTAGTGAACGGAGTCCTGTGTATACAAAGAAGGAAAAATATAAATAAAAAAGAGTGACACACTAGTTAGCCCCTGGTGTGGTCGAGCCGCACTCTGGGTCCGTTGTGCTCGTGCCCCTCCCCTAGGCCCATGGTATCTCCAGAGCGTAATGATGTACGCGGAGGGTTGGTCTTGCAATCATGCGAGGGCCAGGTCGGGGCCGCATTGCTACGCGTGCTCGGATCGTGCTAGGTGGTCTTGGTTGATGTTGCTCCGGGCCCGTTTGGCCGTGTAGAATTGCCTTAGAAGGCTGCTCTATACTTTTGCCGCGAGAGCCGCTGTATGTTCCTCCGTTCGGAGGGAGCGTTCTGTATTCCCGTTGACCATGATGACTCCACGAGGGCCTGGCATCTTGAGCTTGAGGTATGCGTAATGCGGCACCGCGTTGAACTTTGCAAACGCGGTTCGTCCGAGCAGAGCGTGATAGCCTCTGTGGAATGGGACTATGTCGAAGATTAACTCCTCGCCCGAAATTATCCGGGATCCCAAGACCACTTCCAGCAGACCGAGCTGCATAATTGGCCTCAACACCTGGTATAACACCTTTGAAGGTCGTTTTGTAGGTTTAATCCTTGAGGGTCTATGCCCATCTTGCGACCGTATCCCGATAAAGCAGGTTCAGAGCTCTGCCGCCGTCCATCGGGACTCTCGTGAGGTGAAATCCATCGACGATTGGGTCTAAAACCAATGCGCGAATCCGCCATGGCGGATATCGGTCGATGGTCTCTTCGATCGAAAGTGATCGGACAAGAGGACCATGGATTGAACTTCGGGGCGACTGGCTCCATCGCATATACGTCCCTTAGTGCACGCTTCCGCTCCCTCTTGGGTATATGGGTTGCGTATATCATGTTCACCGTCCGCACTTGTGAGGGGAAACCCTTCTGTCCTCTACTGTTCGGCGGCCGGGTCTCTTCCTCGTCATCCCTATGCAGCCCCTTGTCATTGTTTTCGGCAATTAACTTGCATGCCTGCTTGAATACCCAACAGTCTCTGTTGGTGTGATTAGCTGGCTTTTCGGGGGTGCCATGTATCTGGCATAAGCGGTCGAGTATGCGGTCCAGATTGGACGGACTCGGAGTTGGAGTAAGCGGTCGAGTATTTCGGGGGTATATGGCTTCTTCTGCTGACCGGGTTTAGAGCCTCGGAATCCGGCGTTGACTGTCGTATCCTTCTTTTCGTCGCCGTTAATGCGGCGTTTATTTTGCTTCGACGCGACCTACCATTGTGGTCCTCTGTATCCGGGCTGCCAGAATTTTTACTGAGGTTGTTGCTGCGAGCTAGCCAGCTGTCCTCTCCCGCACAGAAGCGGGTCATTAGAGATGTGAGGGCTGCCATGGATTTCGGCTTTTCCTGTCCTAGGTGCCGGGCTAGCCACTCGTCGCGGATGTTATGTTTGAAGGCTGCGAGGGCCTCTGATCCGGACAATCGACAATTTGTTTTTTTTTTAAGAACCGTGTCCGAACTGTGCGGGCGATTCGTCTGCTGCTGAATTATGTGGCTTAGGTCATCGGCGTCCGGTGGTCGCACATATGTGCCTGGAAGTTGTCGAGGAATGCGGCTTCCGTGTCTTCCCAACACCCAATTGACTCTGCGGGCAAGCTGTTAAGCCAATGCCGAGCTGGTCCTTTAAGCTTGAGTGGGAGATACTTGATGGCGTGGAGATCGTCGCCGCGGGCCATATGGATGTGAAGGATATAATCTTCGATCCAAACCGCGGGGTCTGTTGTTCCGTCGTAGGATTCGATGTTTACGGGTTTAAACCCTTCAGGGATCTGATGATCCATTACTTCGTCAGTGAAGCATAGCGGGTGTGCGGCGCCTCTATATTGAGCAATATCATGACGTAGCTCGAGCGAGCGTTGTCTGCTGTGTTCGGCCCGGCTGGAGTTGTTGTATCCGGCGCGACGGTATTCGTCGTGGGTCGTGGGGCGCCCACGTGATCCGTAGATGGATCTAGATTGCCTTACTTTGTCCTCCAATATATCTCGCAAGTCCGGCGCGTTCCCTCTTGGCTTCGCACTTTTAGAGCGATGCCGGGGTATGGCCTTGGTGGAGGGCTTGGATGCCTCTCTGTCGCGACCACGGGATGGTCGGTCGGCCGTATTGTGCGCTGGTGATGAAGGTATGTATGCTTCCTCCTCTAATCGGGGGAGCAACTTGCGCTTTGGGTAGCTTTTGGAGGGGCGTTCGAGTTCGTACTCTTCGGCCGCGAGGACCTCGGTCCATCGATCGGCCAGCAGGTCTTGATTAGCTTGAAGCTGCTGCTGCTTTTTCTTTAGGCTATTTGCCGTGGCGATAAGCCTACGTTTAAAACGCTCTTGTTCGACGGGATCCTCTGGCACGATGAATTCGCCGTCATTGAGGCTTGCCTCGTCTTCGGAGGGAGGCATGTAATTATCATCCTCGACCTCTTCGTCTGCCGCTCTCTCGTGAGGGCTTGCTTCTGCATCCTCCTGCGCTGAATCTTGCTGGAGGGGATTGTCTTCGGCACTGTCTGGGGTGTTATTATCTCCTGTGCCGGAATCTCCATCCTTGCTGTGGCGAGATTTAGAGCGGCGCCGTTGACATTGGTGCTTGGGCTGTTTCTTTAGGGAATCTGCCTCCGCTGCGTCCCCATCTTTTGGGGTGTCCACCATGTATATGTCATATGACGAGGTGGCCTTCCAGTGCCCTTTAGGCGCTGGTTCTTGTTCGTCTCCGGCATCGTCGTCCATACCGTCGATGTCTTCGGAGTCATAGTCTAGCATGTCGGTTAGATCGTCGACAGTGGCTACGAAGTGGGAGGTGGGTGGGCTTTGAATTTCTTCGTTGTCCGCATCCCAACCATCCTGGCTGTAATCCGGCCAGGGCTCTCCGGATAGCGAGAGATGCTTTAGCGAATTTAGGATATCGCCAAAGGGTGAGTATTGGAAGATATCCGCGGCAGTGAACTCCATGATCGGCGCCCAATCAGATTTGACTGGCAGGGGCGCGGGAGGTTCGGAGTCCGGAAGGGAGTCCGGCACCTCAGAGTCACGAGCTTTACAAGGGACAAGGTTAGTGTTCGGCTCCATCGCCATGGAAGGTGCAGCCCCCGAGGCGGTGTCCAGCCACCGGTCCTCGATCTGCGCTATCGGCTCTGGACTAAGGGCCGGAGCGGATTCATGTGCGGCCACCAAGGCACTGTCCGGCGGCAGAGCTAAATCATGCCCATCGAGACAGCACGGCACGCTCGGCTGTGGCTCGAGTCCATCGAAGATCAAGTCCCCGTGGATGTCGGCCGTGAAGTTTAGACTTCCGAACCTGACCTGATGGCTAGGGGCATAGCTTTCGATCTGCTCCAGATGGCCAAGTGAACTATCCCGCAGTGCGAAGCCGCCGAATACGAAGATCTGTCCGGGGAGAAAAGTCTCACCCTGGACGGCGTTGTTGTTGATTGAAGGAGCCATCAAGCCTATCGGTGACGACACAGAGGAACTCTCAATGAAAGCACCAATGTCGGTGTCAAAACCGACGGATCTCGGTAGGGGGTCCCGAATCAAGCGCCTAGGCGGATGGTAACAGGAGACAAGGGACACGATGTTTTACCCAGGTTCGGGCCCTCTTGATGGAGGTAAAACCCTACGTCCTTCTTGATTAATATTGATGATATGGGTAGTACAAGAGTGGATCTACCACGAGATCAAGGAGGCTAAACCCTAAAAGCTAGCCTATGGTATGATTGTTGTAATGGAGGTTATGTCCTACGGACTAAAGCCCTCCAGTTTATATAGACACCGGAGAGGGCTAGGGTTACACAGAGTCGGTTACAATGGTAGGAGATCTACATATCCGTATCGTCAAACTTGCCTTCCACGCCAAGGAAAGTCCCATCCGGACATGGGACGGAGTCTTCAATCTTGTATCTTCATGGTCTTGGAGTCCGGCAGATGATGATAGTCCGGCTGTCCGGACACCCCCTAGTCCAGGACTCCCTCAACACTCTTACTTATCGAAAGGACTACGATAGATCCCCTATACTTGTGGGTCATCAAAGACCTCCCCAGCAACGGCGCCAGAAATCCTTCTTGCTACCTCTTGAGCACTACGTTGGTTTTCCCTCGAAGAGGAAAGGGTGATGCAGCAAAGTAGCGTAAGTATTTCCCTCAGTTTTTGAGAACCAAGGTACCAATCCAGTATGAGGCTCCTCAGAAGTCCCACGCACCTACACAAACAAACAAGAACCTCGCAACCAACGCAATAAAGGGGTTGTCAATCCCTTCACAGTAACTTGCAAAAGTGAGATCTGATAGAGATAATAAGATAAGATAAATATTTTTGGTATTTTTATGATATAGATTGGAAACTAAAAGATGCAAATAAAAGTAGATGGAAAATTTATATGATAAAAGATAGACCCGGGGGCCATAGGTTTCACTAGTGGTTTCTCTCAAGATAGCATAAGTATTACGGTGGGTGAACAAATTACTGTCGAGCAATTGATAGAAAAGCGCATAGTTATGAGATTATCTAGGCTTGATCATGTACATAGGCATCACGTCCGTGACAAGTAGATCGAAATGATTCTGCATCTACTACTATTACTCCACACATCGACCGACTCCTGCCTGCATCTAGAGTATTAAGTTCATAAGAACAGAGTAACACATTAAGAGAGATGACATGATGTAGAGGGATAAACTCATGCAATATGATATAAACCCCATCTTTTTATCCTCGATGGCAACAATACAATACGTGCCTTGGTGCCCTAACATCCTTTGGGAAAGGACACCGCAAGATTGAACCCAAAGCTAAGCACTTCTCCCATTGCAAGAAAGATCAATCTAGTAGGCCAAACCAAACTGATAATTCGAAGAGACTTGCAAAGATAACCAATCACACATAAAAGAATTCAGAGAAGATTCAATTATTCTCATAGATAAACTTGATCATAAACCCACAATTCATCGGATCTCGACAAACACACCACAAAAAGAGTTACATCGAATAGATCTCCAAGAAGATCGAGGAGAACTTGGTATTGAGATTCAAAGAGAGAGAAGAAGCCATCTAGCTAATAAGTATGGACCCTGAAGGTCTGTGGTAAACTACTCACAACTCATCGGAGAGGCCTTGGAGATGATGTAGAGGACCTCCGTGATCGATTCCACCTCCGGTGGAGCGCCGGTGAAGGCTCCAAGATGGGATCTCACAGATACAGAAGGTTGCTGTGGTGGAATTAGGTTTTCGTGGTGCTCTCCGATGTTTTCAGGGTACGGGAGTATATATAGGCGAAAGAAGTATGTCGGTGGAGCCTCGAGGGGCCCACGAGGGTGGGGGGCCCGCCCACCCCCAGGGGGCCCACCGGGCACCCTCGTGGCCGCCTTGTTGCGTGACGTCCACTCCAAGTCTCCTGGTTGGCATTTGTTTCAAAAAGATCGCTCCCGAAGGTTTCATCCCATTTGGACTCCGTTTGATATTCCTTTTCTTCGAAACACTGAAATAGGCAAAAAAAAAAACAATTCGGGTTGGGCCTCCGGTTAGTAGGTTAGTCCCAAAAATGATATAAAAGTGTAAAGTAAAGCCCATAAACATCCAAAACAGGTAATATAATAGCATGGAACAATAAAAAATTATAGATACGTTGGAGACGTATCAGTGAGCGTTGGTGTCGCTTGTAGCCCAGATTTGACAAGAACTTCCTTTGCTGCTTTAGACAAACCTTGGCCCTTCCAGCCCAAAACTTTCCCTTTGTAACTTTCCTTCACATGCTTAAAAGTGCCCTCTTTTGACCAACCCACCACCGGTTGCAAGCCCAAGTACTTTTCACTGAGAGCTTCCGAAGAAATACCAATAATCCCATTGATCATCTCTCTGTCTCCCTCACCACTTCCCTTCCCCAAGAAAATGGAGGATTTTTTGAAGGTTAAAATGTTGTCTCGAAGATTGTTCATAGACTTGTAGAATATCTCTCAACGCCTCCATGTTGCTTTAGGATCCCTCAAGGAAAACAATGCTGTCATCCGCAAACAAAAGGTGAGTGACATGGGGGCCAGTGCTCCCAAATGAAACTCCACAAATCTGTTTATCAAGTTGCGCCTTTTTTAGGAGTGCTGAAAAGCCTTCGACACAGGAGGAACAAGTAAGGGGAGAGAGGGTAACCATGCAGGAGCCCCCTAGATGGGATGAAAATATCAGAATAGCCTCCATTAAGTTTGATAGTGAACCTAGCTGTTCCGACACACCTCATGATCATATCCACCCATCCTTGAGAGAAACCATATTTCTGCATAACTCACTCCAAGAAAGACCATTCCACATGGTCGTACACCTTCATCATGTCTAATCTGACCGCACATAAGGGTTTCTTTCTTTTCTGATTTCTAATGGCGTGAACGCACTCACATGTGACAAGCACATTATCCGTGATGACCCTCCCCAATACAAAAGCACCTTTTTCCTCTGAGATCATGACTGGTAGAAAGCTCTTCAGTTTGTTTGCAAGAACTTTCGCAGCCACCTTGTAAAGAATGTTGCAAAAGCTAATTGGGCGAAACTGGGAAAGCAACTCCGGTGAGCTAAACTTCGGATATGACCAACACTGTATCATTGAATGGCTCTGGTGTCGCCCACCTTGCAAAAAAATCACAAACAGCTACACAAACATCATCCTTAACAAGAAACCAGTGTCTCTGGTAGAATAGAGCTGGCAACCCATCTGGACGGGGAGCTTTCGTACCCCCATCTGAAATAGAGCAGTCTCTATCTCGGTATCCATAATTGGGCCCGTTAGGTGCTCATTCATATCATCGGTGACAACCTCATTAATCAAGTGAAGTATTCTGTCCGCCCCATCTGAGCCATCTGAAGTGAAGAGATGTGCATAAAATGAAGCAGCCATAGCTCTCATCTCATCATCAATAGTGCACTTGCTGCCATCAGCCCGCTTAAGTGCCTTTACTGTGTTTTTCCTCTTCCGATGCCTAGCTCTATTATGAAAATAACTTGTGTTTTGATCTCCTTCTTTCAGCCATCCTACTCTTGATCTCCGTTTATGCATAATATCTTCCCTCTCATATAATTCTCTTAACTGATTTTCCAAGTTTTGAACCTCCAGTGAGCAACCCGAAACCAAAGCCCTCTCTTTTGCATAGCCGAGCTGGGTCGACCGAGCCGAACACAGTGCGTCCCCAATGTTGCATCTTAGTAGAAACGGACTTTGGAATGTCATAGGTTTTGGCCGCCCCCTGCCCGGCTGACACTTCCTTTTGCCATGCACACCTGACCATCTCATCATATCCTTCATGCCTCATCCACATTTCCTCATAGAAAAATCTCCAAAACCCATTGTTAGAAGCATCAGGAGTTGTCTCCCTAGCCCGAACAATAATAGCATTGTGGTCCGACTCCTCAGTGATGACATGTTCCACAACTGTAGAGGGGAATAGCCCAAGGAAATTAATTGCATGTTGCATAGTCAAGACGAACTTGGACATTCTCAGATCCATCTCGCTTGTTGTCCCAAGTGTACTGGTAACCATGTAACCCAAGACCAGCCAAGCCGCGGTCGGCTAGGCATTATCTGAGATTCTCCATCTGAGAAAAGCTTCTTCCATTCCCACCAAATTGTTTAGTCTGAAGAAGGGCCTTGTTGTAATCCCCAACACAGATCCATGGTTGATTATCTTGTCTCCTAAAATACCGAAGAGCTTCCCAAGATTTATTCCTTAATTCCTTCCTAGGCTAGCCATAGAACTCAATGATCCTAAAAGCTTTGTCCTCAAGCACGACCATCGCATCAATGAATATTGTCACCAAGGTCTCACAGCTACCAGCACATTGTCTCTCGACCATAAGGCCAAGCCACCACTCTTACCAACACAATCCATAGCCACACCCTCCCGGAAACCTAGACTCTACTTGAGCCTATTCATTGTATTAGCCAGGTCACGAAGCCCACCGACTGTCGAGTCCAACCCCAGCCCTCGAAAGTTCCAGGCAAGGATATTCATTGCTCCTGGTGGCCCCGCTCTGCAGGGTCTGTCGATCAATCGTGATGCTTGGAGATGCAATCAAACATTGTAGACGTCTTGCGCCTCGTGTCGTGAATGAAAGTCTCCTATCCTCCCTGCCTGTCCATCTCTCCCTTTGCAAACCACATTTGCTTGGGTCTTTGTTTTCTGCTCTCATGTTCTCCACTAGCCTGCGACGAGCTGCCACGCTGATGATCAAAATCCTTTCTGAACTTCCGGATGTAATGGCCCTTACGTCGGTTCCGATCACCATGCATTGAGGGCACATGCATAGCGGGTTCTCCCCATTCATCCCTGTAAGAGTCTCGACCCACAGCATGACTGTCGTATTCACTTTCACTGTGACTATACTTGCCCTTTCTTCCACTATAGTCGTCCCATCCTGTCTCCCGCTGCCTTTGTTGGCTTTGCTCAACTAATTTATTTCGCAAGTCTCCCTCCCGTTTCTGCTCAAGCCTGTACCCGAGGTCCTCCTCTCTAGCTTCTTTAACTCTACTTGACCCCTGCCTATAGCTGCTAACTGTGTCCTTGTCCCTCGAGCGTCCACCAGTGTGGTACTCCTCGGAACTAGCAAATTCTGAGTTGAAATTTCTTTTCGTTGGCATGTCTCTCACCCTTGGGTGCTCTGAACGATCCCTCTGTTCATCCATACCCTGGCAGCTAACAAAGTTATTGCTGCTACTTGCGGCTTCACTTGATGACCCTTCTTTGCCTAAGTTGTTACGACCGGGAGACGCCCGAAGACACCCCCCCCCATTGATCAGAAGAGTCGGGGGGATCGCAGAGCCCTCCCTTATGAACAAGCCTGCTGCATTCAAAACAAAAGTGTGGAACATTCTCGTGTTGAAAATCAAACCAGGTTCCCTCCTTATCTTCCTTAGACTTCTTCAAGTTGAAGCACCAAACCAGAGGCTCAAACACAGAGATTGAAGCTCGAACCCTAAGGTGTTTCCCTCTGGCGATGCCGTCCTTGCAATATCCACCCTCATAACCTCTCCCAGCCAGTTGCCGAGAGCTTTCCCGAACGCCTCCGTCCTCTTGTCCGGGGTAGATCACCCACCCGAACCCAGATATCAATCTTATCAAATACCATCCCAGAGGGCCTCACATCACCTTCATAGTCCTTCATAATTAGAACATAAAAATCATACTGCCACAGACCATTGTGCAGGACATGTGTCCAATCCCCTTCGCTGCCAAAGTCTACCACAAATATGTTTGATCCCATATCCCTGAACCTTGCATCCTTGTGGAGACCCCAAGCCCTTGGCATAGTTCTTTCCAACATAGATTTATTCAAAGGCCTGGAGGAGCAAACCTTGCCGACTGTCGACCATCTTGTAGCTTTTGGAAGTGATTGATCGTCTTCTTCAAAGACAATTCCGTCGGCCTCCTTGTCCATCAACACCATGCCCCCCAGCCGCGCTGAGAGGCTCGCAGCCGGGTCCGGAGTTTTGCTCTCGGCCGGGATCTGAGAGCCCCGGCCAGCCAGACCCCCCCCACCAGCCAAGACCGGCATCTGACGTCGCTGCGTCGATCTCGGGATCGTCATCTTCTCCAGAACTGCTGTCATCTTCCCTCCTGTCTGCTCTGCCATTGGCCCCGCCCCTGACAGAGAATAGCAACATGACCCACGCCCAGGATGCGCCATCGCAACCCTAGACGTCGTAGGGGACTAGCCACCCCCGGCAGGACACCCTAACCCTAGTGTTAAAGCCCGATCGCTTCGCAATCTTCTCTAACCGCCTTAGCGCTTCCCCCGTGGCGTTTCTATAGAAATTGAGATGCATGTCATCTCTTACTTCCTATAATTTTTCACTACCCTACTACTACTATCGTATGAACCAAAAAAAGGCCTAAGAGGTCACACTCAGTGATAGTACCATGCACATGTGTCTTCGTTATCTTAAGGCTGGTCACAATGGGGAGGAACTTAGGAGTAACATCACACACTTCAATACAACTTTGCTTATGTGGCACATATTTAATGAAGAGAGAGGTGCTTGTGGTAACTAGCTAAGTTACCGGAACATCACACACTTCAAGAAACAATGAGTCTATAACCTAATAAATACATCGTTGCATGACACTACATAGATGTTCCTACCCACTATGGAGGTAGTAACATAGTCTAGGGAAGTGTGTAAGTTACTAGCTTATGTTCTTGCCCATTGTGACCAGCCTAACAGGAAAAAACTTTGACATCCTATACGCCCGGTCAGCACCGTAACGTGGAATTCTACGCGTCAGAGTGACAAGTGGCCTAACAAATTAATGCCCGAAGAGAATGTGCCGACAACCCACGAGGGCATATTGCATTTGGCGATCTCGTCTGAAGGTTCTGCATCTGAACGGATACGTGGTCGTAGTCGCCTCGCCTTGGTGTACTGTAGTCAACTTTGGAGCATGGAAATCTGTCCAGCGTTAGGCTCACAACCGCTGCCATGTGTGATGTTCCCGCGCGTCGCCCGGAGATCCGTCAAAACAACGACACTTCTCACGGATGCGGAAACTAGCAGCACGCCATTGTTGACTTGCTCTGGACGTACGTGGCATGCAAGCGGCCACACGCGAGCCAGCGCACAGCCGCTATAAATTCGGAGAATGGCTAAGCATGCATGTCATTCGATCCACTGAGCTAGATTTCATTCGATCCGTTGAGCCAGCCATGACGAACGGGTACCTCTTCCGGGAGTACATCGGCGCGCAGTTCACCGGCGTCCGGTTCTCCGACGTGCCCGTCAACACCGGCGTCAGCTTCCACTTCATCCTCGCCTTCGCCATCGACTACCTGGCGAGCCAGCAGTCCAAGCCCACGCCGACCAACGGCGTCTTCAAGCCGTTCTGGGACACGGGCAACCTCACCCCCGCCGCCATGGCCGCCGCCAAGGCGGCACACCCTAACCTGAGCATTATGGTCAGCCTCGGCGGCGACACCGTCCAGAACACCGGCGTCAACGCCACATACGCGCCGACCTCCGTCGACTCGTGGGTGGCCAACGCCGTCTCCTCCCTCTCCGCCATGATCAACCAGTACGGGCTGGACGGCGTGGACGTGGACTACGAGCACTTCGGCACCGACGTCGACGCGTTCGTGGAGGGCATCGGCCGCCTGCTCACCCAGCTCAAGGCCCGCTTCCCCAACATCCGCACCTCCATCGCGCCCTACGAGCTCCCCATCAACCAGAAGTACTACCAGGCTCTGTGGAGGAAGTACTCCGGGGTCATCGACTACGTCAACTTCCAGTTCTACGGCTACGGCGCCAACACCATCGTCGAGTACTACGTGCAGTTCTACGACGAGCAGGCGCGCAACTACCCCGGCTCCGGCGGCACCAAGTTGCTCGCCAGCTTCAAGACCGGCAACGTCACCGGCCTGCTCTCGCCGGATCAAGGCATCAGCGGGGCCAAGGAGCTCCAGCGGCAGGGCAAGCTGCCGGGGATCTTCATCTTTTCGGCGGATAGCTCTAAGATGAGCCCCTACATGTTTAAGTATGAGACCCAGGCGCAGCAGATCGTCGCCAACCACTAAGTGGTGGATTCTATCCATGTTTGCGGTGTACACTGAATAAGACAAGTTTGCTGCATACATACAGCATATATACGTACGAAGCCATGTAGCCCGGATATGTACGGGGACTAAATAAATGTCGTGTACGTACTCAAGCTTGAATAAGCGGTACTACCAAGCAAAAAAAAAAAAAAAAACTTGAGTAAGCGGCACCCTACTTTGGTTTGCTCTACATGATGTGTCTTTCGTGTGAGTGTAAAGTAGGATGTATGTATGGGACCGCCAATACATCAGACGCCTGAATTTTTTGCATATCTGGGCCGTTGGATAAAAAAAAACTGAGGGTTGGATGATAGTTCTCAACCCCCGAATCGTTCTCTCAACCGACGCGTCGAAAAAGATTTTTTACCGGTGGCGGGAGGTACAGAATCAACCACGAACGTTGCTTTGAGATTGGTGTGGCTGGTAGACCCACTATGCTTTTGTTTCTCTCTTTTAGCAATACGAATCTTATACAAACAGATATACAGTGTTGGACGGGGTCCACAGTAGTACCTTTTGTCAGGTGGTAGGGTGAGAGAGAGAGCAGATGAACGAGCTCACTAAATACTTGCACTTTATTTTTCATGCCACATTTTAAAAGGTTGGTAACTTTTGAACTAAATATTCAGTTTTGAAATATTTTATATTTTTGAATTCAGGGCGACAAAGACCTTTTAAACAAGATCAATCTTGGATGCACTTTGGCTAGTTTGAATTTTACCGTCTAACTCATTTCAAAGAAAGCATTTCAGTCAATTTCACATTTCACTAGTTTCAGAAAACCTTCCAGTCAGTTTGACATTTTCACTAGATTCAAAAAACACATTACAACCATTTACAAAAGATAGATTTCACTCATTTTAGAAAACACATTACACTCATTTACGAAAGATAGATTTCTTTCATTCAGAAAACACATTACACTTGCTCAATTGAAAATACTATGTTTCACTTGTCTCAAAAAACCTTGTCCACTCACTACAAAAGATATATTTCAAAACTAATTTCACTGCGTGCTTGCGGAACTGATATTTCACTCATTTAAAATTGATTTCAATCATTTCAATAAATATATTTCACCACATTTCTTATACAAATAGGTTTGTTTCACATATTTCTTACAAAATAGGTTTGTTCGTGCTATTTCTTTTGAAATATGTTTTTTAGTATTTGTTTACTCATCCTCACAAATTTAATTTTTCAGTTCAATAAACTTATTTCACTAAAAAACACATTTCACTCATTTCAAAAAACACATTACACTCATTCAATTGAAATACTACATTTCACTCGTTTCAAAAAACCTTTTTCACTCGTTACAAAAGATATATTTCAAAACTAATTTCATCGTGCGCTTGCAAAACTGATATTTCACTCGTATAAAAATTGATTTCAATCTTTTCAATAAACATATTTCACTCATTTAAACATATTTCACTCAAAAACTCTATTGAAATACTCTATTTGTGAAATACTATATTTCATCCATTACAAAACTAATGTCATAACTATTTTAGCTCATTTCAAAATAATAATTTCACTCAATACAAGTTTAGCTCATTTCAAAATAATAATTTTACTAAAATCAAAAGCATATTTCCCACACCGAATTAATAGATTGAACGAAATAAGTGAATTGAAACATTAAAATTTAAACATGTTTCAAATATATGTAAGAATGATCTTGTAGTAAAGGTCTTGACCCTACGAATTCAAATATAAAAAAGTTTTAAAAGTAAAACTAGATATTAAAAGATATGCGTGATTGAAATTGTCAAAGAAAACAAAATGCATGCGTGCTTCATAGGTACTTGTGTGTCAGCAAGAGATGGTCACGCATGCATGTGTCCTTCATCTGACACATGGTGCGTCCTAGTGCAGGAAATACACTACATGCAAATCTGGAGAAACAAGTGAAATACATCTCCCGTATACGAATGCTTAATGTGGTGTCATGTGCTCATTGGCTAACTGGTTGCCGGTAGATACTGGCACCGGTAAAAAGAGCTTTGCTACCGATGCATGTTCTCCACTCATCCCAGAACCGTCATCCGACACAGGCCAGGCGCAGGTATCGTATACATTTGCTTTTGCTAAAACGTATGCATCTCTATCGCACATGGTTATCCCGTAGCGTGTGTGATGCACACATCCCCACCCCATCTATTGCACAACATCGCAAAGCGACGGTTCTAATCTCAATTTGCTAAAGGAATTTTGTGTTGGGGAACGTAGTAATTTAAAAAAAAATTCTTACGCACACGCAAGATCATGGTGATGCATAGCAACGAGAGGGGACAGTGTTGTCCACGTACCCTCGTAGACCGAAAGCGGAAGCGTTAGAACAACGCGGTTGATGTAGTTGTACGTCTTCACGGCCCGACCGATCAAGCACCGAAACTACGGCACCTTTGAGTTCTAGCACACGTTCAGCTCGATGACGATCCCCGTACTCCGATCCAGCAGAATGTCGAGAAAGAGTTCCGTCAGCACGACGGAGTGGTGACGATCTTGATGTTCTACCGTCGCACCGCTACAATATTATCGAGGAGGACTATGGTGGAGGGGGGCACCGCACATGGCTAAGAGATCAAGAGATCATTTGTTGTGTCTAGAGGTGCCCCCCTGCCCCCGTATATAAAGGAGCAAGGGGAGAGGGGGCGGCCGGCCTAGGAGGGGGCGCGCCAAGGGAAGTCCTACTCCCACCGGGAGTAGGAGTCCCTCCTTCCTTGTTGGAGTAGGAGAAGGGGGAAAGAGGAGGGAGAGAGAGGAAGGAAAGGGGGGTGCCGCCCCCCTCTCCTTGTCCTATTCGGACTAGGGGGAGGGCGCGCGGCCCAGCCCTTGCCTCCTCTCCTCTTCTCCACTAAGGCCCATGTAGGCCCATTAAGGCCCCGGGGGGTTCCGGTAACCTCCGAGTACTCCGGTAAAATCCTGATTTCACCCGGAACACTTCCGATATCCAAATATAGGCTTCCAATATATCAATCTTCATGTCTCGACCATTTCGAGACTCCTCATCATGTCCGTAATCACATTCGGGACTCCGAACAAACTTCGGTACATCAAAACTCATAATATAACTGTCATTGAAACCTTAAGCGTGCGGACCCTACGGGTTCGAGAACTATGTAGACATGACTGAGAACCGTTTCCAGTCAATAACCAATAACGGCACCTGGATGCTCATATCGGCTCCTACATATTCTACGAAGATCTTTATCGGTCGAAGCACATAACAACATACATTGTTCCCTTTGTCATCGGTATGTTACTTGCCCGAGATTCGATCGTCGGTATCCTAATACCTAGTTCAATCTCGTTACCGGCAAGTCTCTTTACTCGTTACGTAATGCATCAGTCTGTAACTAACTCATTAGCTACATTGCTTGCAAGGCTTATAGTTATGTGCATTACCAAGAGGGCCCAGAGATACCTCTCCGACAATCGGAGTGACAAAACCTAATCTCGAAATACGCCAACTCAACATGTACCTTTGGAGACACCTGTAGAGCTCCTTTATAATCACCCAGTTATGTTGTGACGTTTGGTAGCAGACAAAGTGTTCCTCCAGTAAACGGGAGTTGCATAATCTTATAGTTATAGGAACTTGTATAAGTCATGAAGAAAGCAATAGCAATATACTAAACGATCAAGTGCTAAGCTAACGGAATGGGTCAAGTCAATCACATCATTCTCCTAATGATGTGATCCCGTTAATCAAATGACAACACATGTCTATGGTTAGGAAACATAACCATCTTTGATTAATGAGCTAGTCAAGTAGAGGCATACTAGTGACATTAAGTTTGTCTCTGTATTCACACATGTATTATGTTTCCGGTTAATATAATTCTAGCATGAATAATAAACATTTATCATGATATGAGGAAATAAATAATAACTTTATTATTGCCTATAGGGCATATTTCCTTCAGTCCGCCACTTGCACTAGAGTCAATAATCTAGATTGCACAGTAATGATTCTAACACCCATGGAGTCTTGGTGCTGATCATGTTTTGCTCGTGGAAGAGGCTTAGTCAACGGGTCTGCAACATTCAGATCCGTATGTATCTTGCAAATCTCTACGTCTCCCACCTGGACTTGGTCCCGGATGGAATTGAAGCATCTCTTGATGTGCTTGGTCCTCTTGTGAAATCTGGATTCCTTTGCCAAGGCAATTGCACCAGTATTATCACAGAAGATCTTCATTGGTCCCGATGCACTAGGTATGACACCTAGATTGGAAATGAACTCCTTCATCCAGACTCCTACATTTGCTGCTTCCGAAGCAGCTATGTACTCCACTTCGCATGTAGATCCCGCCATGACGCTTTGTTTAGAACTGCACCAACTGACAGTTCCACCGTTCAATATAAACATGTATCCGGTTTGTGATTTAGAATCGTCTGAATCGGTGTCAAAGCTTGCATCAACGTAACCATTTATGACTAGCTCTTTGTCACCTCCATAAACGAGAAACATATCCTTAGTCCTTTTCAGGTATTTCAGGATGTTCTTGACCAATGTCCAGTGATCCACTCCTGGATTACTTTGGTACCTCCCTGCCAAACTTATTGCTAAGCATACGTCAGGTCTGGTACACAGCATTGCATACATGATAGAGCCTATGGTTGAAGCATAGGGAACATCTTTCATTTTCTCTCTATCTTCTGCTGTGGTCGGGCATTGAGTCTGACTCAACTTCACACCTTGTAATACAGGCAAGAACCCTTTCTTTTCCTGATCCATTTTGAAATTTTTCAAAACTTTATCAAGGTATGTGCTTTGTGAAAGTCCAATTAAGCGTCCTTATCTATCTCTATAGATCTTGATGCCCAATATGTAAGCAGCTTCACCGAGGTCTTTCATCGAAAAACTTTTATTCAATTATCCCTTTATGCTATCCAGAAATTCTATATCATTTCCAATCAACAATATATCATCTACATATAATATTAGAAATGCTACAGAGCTCCCACTCACTTTCTTGTAAATACAGGCTTCTCCAAAAGTCTGTATAAAACCATATGCTTTGATCACACTATCAAAGCGTTTATTCCAACTCCGAGAGGCTTGCACCAGTCCATAAATGGATCATTTGGAGCTTGCACACTTTGTTAGCACCTTTTGGATCGACAAAACCTTCCGTTGCATCATATACAACTCTTCTTCCAGAAATCCATTCAGGAATGCAGTTTGGACATCCATTTGCCAAATTTCATAATCATAAAATGCGGCGATTGCTAACATGATTCGGACAGACTTAAGCATCGCTACGGGTGAGAAAGTCTCATCGTAGTCAACCCCTTGAACTCGTCGAAAACCTTTCGCAACAAGTCGAGCTTTGTAGACAGTTACATTACCATCAGCGTCAGTCTTCTTCTTGAAGATCCATTTATTCTCGATGGCTTGCCGATCATCGGGCAAGTCAACCAAAGTCCATACTTTGTTCTCATAAATGGATCCCATCTCAGATTTCATGGCCTCAAGCCATTTTGCGGAATCTGGGCTCATCATCACTTCCTCATAGTTCGTAGGTTCGCCATGGTCAACTAACATGACTTCCATAATAGGATTACCGTACCACTCTGGTGCTGATCTTACTCTGGTTGACCTACGAGGTTCGGTAGTAACTTGATCTGAAGTTTCATGATCAATATCATTAGCTTCCTCACTGATTGGTGTAGTTGTCACAGGAACCGGTTCTTGTGATGAACTACTTTCCAATAAGGGAGCAGGTACAGTTACCTCATCAAGTTCTACTTTCCTCCCACTCACTTCTTTTGAGAGAAACTCCTTCTCTAGAAAGGATCCGAATTTAGCAACAAAAATCTTGCCCTCAGATCTGTGATAGAAGGTGTACCCAATAGTTTCTTTTGGGTATCCTATGAAGACACATTTTTCCAATTTGGGTTCAAGCTTATCTGGTTGAAGTTTCTTCACATAAGCATCGCAGCCCCAAACTTTAAGAAATGACAACTTTGGTTTCTTGCCAAACCATAGTTCATAAGGCGTCGTCTTCAACGGATTTTGATGGTGCCCCATTTAACGTGAATGCGGCCGTCTCTAAAGCATAACCCCAAAATGATGGCGGTAAATCAGTAAGAGACATCATAGATCGCACCATATCTAGTAAAGTACGATTACGACGTTCGGACACACCATTTCGTTGTGGTGTTCCGGGTGGCGTGAGTTGCAAAACTATTCCGCATTGCTTCAAATGTAAACCAAACTCGTAACTCAAATATTCTCCTCCACGATCAGATCGTAGAAACTTTATTTTCTTGTTACGATGATTTTCCACTTCACTCTGAAATTCTTTGAACTTTCAAATGTTTCAGACTTGTGTTTCATTAAGTAGATATACCCATATTTGCTCAAATCATCTGTGAAGGTGAGAAAATAACGATACCCGCCGCGAGCCTCAATATTCATAGGACCACATACATCAGTATGTATGATTCCCAACAAATCAGTTGCTCGCTCCATAGTTCCGGAGAACGGCGTTTTAGTTATCTTGTCCATGAGGCACGGTTCGCAAGTACCAAGTGATTCATAATCAAGTGATACCAGAAGTCCATCAGTATGGAGTTTCTTCAAGTGCTTTACACCAATATGACCCAAACGGCAGTGCCACAAATAAGTTGCACTATCATTATCAACTCTGCATCTTTTGGCTTCAACATTATGAATATGTGTATCACTACTATCGAGATTTAATAAAAACAGACCACTCTTCAAGGGTGCATGACCATAAAAGATATTATTCATATAAATAGAACAACCATTATTCTCAGATTTAAATGAATAACCGTCTCGCATCAAACAAGATCCAGATATAATGTTCATGCTTGACGCTGGCACCAAATAACAATTATTCAGGCCTAAAACTAATCCCGAAGGTAGATGTAGAGGTAGTGTGCCAACCGCGATCACATCGACTTTGGAACCATTTCCCACGCGCATCGTCACCTCGTCCTTAGCCAATCTTCGCTAATCCATAGTCCGTGTTTCAAGTTGCAAATATTAGCAATGTAACCAATATCAAATACCGAGTGCTCTGCGAGCATTAGTAAGGTACACATCAATAACATGTATATCACATATACCTTTGTTCACCTTGCCATCCTTCTTATCCGCCAAATACTTGGGGCAGTTCCGCTTCGAAGGTCCATCGCTTGCGGAGAAGCACTCAGTCTTAGGCTTAGGACCAGATTTGGGTTTCTTCTCTTGAGCAAAAACTTGTTTGTTGTTCTTCTTGAAGTTCCCCTTCTTCTTCCCTTTACCCTTTTTCTTGAAACTGGTGATCTTATTGACCATCAACACTTGATGCTCCTTCTTGATTTCTACCTCCGCAACCTTTAGCATTGCGAAGAGCTCGGGAATAGTCTTGTCCATCCCTTGCATATTATAGTTCATCACGAAGCTCTTGTAGCTTGGTGGTAGTGATTGAAGAATTTTGTCAATGACACTATCATCAGGAAGATTAACTCCCAGTTGAATCAAGCGATTATTATACCCAGACATTTTGAGTATATGTTCACTGACAGAACTATTCTCCTCCATCTTATAGCTATAGAACTTATTGGAGACTTCATATCTCTCAGTCCGGGCATTTGCTTGAAATATTAACTTCAACTCCTGGAACATCTCATATGCTCCATGACGTTCAAAACGTCGTTGAAGTCCCGGTTCTAAGCCGTAAAGCATGGCACATCGAACTATCGAGTAGTCATCGGCTTTGCTCGCCAGACGTTCTAACGTCGTCGGTTGCATCTGCAGCAGGCACGGCACCCAGCGGTGCTTCGGGGCGTAATTCTTTTATGCAGCAATGAGGATAATCCTCAAGTAACGGACCCAGTCCGTGTAATTGCTACCATCATCTTTCAACTTAGCTTTCTCAAGGAACGCATTAAAATTCAACGGAACAACAACACGAGCCATCTATCTACGACAAACATAGACAAGCAAAATACTATCAGGTACTAAGTTCATGATAAATTTAAGTTCAATTAATCATATTACTAAAGAACTCCGACTTAGACAGACATCTCACTAGTCATCTAAGTGATCACTTGATCCAAATCAACTAAACCATGTCCGATCATCACGTGAGATGGAGTAGTTTTCAATGGTGAACATCACTATGTTGATCATATCTACTATATGATTCACGTTCGACCTTTCGATCTTCGTGTTCCAAGGCTATATCTGTATATGCTAGGCTCGTCAAGTTCAACCTGAGTATTCTGCGTGTGCAACTGTTTTGAACCCGTTGTATTTGAACGTAGAGCCTATCACACCTGATCATCACGTGGTGTCTCAGCACGAAGAGCTTTCGCAATGGTGCATACTCAGGGATAACACTTCTTGATAATTAGTGAGAGATCATCTTAAAATGCTACCGTCAATCAAATCAAGATAAGATGCATAAAGGATAAACATCACATGCAATCAATATAAGTGATATGATATGGCCATCATCATCTTGTGATTGTGATCTCCATCTCCGAAGCACCGTCGCGATCACCATATTCACCGGCGCGACACGTTGACATCCATCATAGCATCGTTGTCGTTTACGCCATCTATTGCTTCTACGACTATCGCTAACGCTTAGTGATAAAGTAAAGCAATTACAGGGCGTTTGCATTTCATACAATAAAGCGACAACCATATGGCTCCTGCCAGTTGCCGATAACTTCGGTTACAAAACATGATCATCTCATACAATAAAATATAGCATCACGTCTTGACCATATCACATCACAATATGCCCTGCAAAAACAAGTTAGACGTCCTCTACTTTGTTGTTGCAAATTTTACGTGGCTGCTACGGGCTGAGCAAGAACCGTTCTTACCTACGCATCAAAACCACAATGATAGTTCGTCAAGTTAGTGCTGTTTTAACCTTCGCAAGGACCGGGCGTAGCCACACTAGGTTCAACTAAAGTTGGAGAAACTGACACCCGCCAGCCACCTGTGTGCAAAGCACGTCGGTAGAACCAGTCTCGCGTAAGCGTACGCGTAATGTCGGTCCGGGCCGCTTCATCCAACAATATTGCCGAACCAAAGTATGACATGCTGGTAAGCAGTATGACTTGTATCGCCCACAACTCACTTGTGTTCTACTCGTGCATATAACATCTACGCACAAAACCTGGCTCTGATGCCACTGTTGGGGAACGTAGTAATTTCAAAAAGAATCCTACGCACACGCAAGATCATGGTGATGCATAGCAATGAGAGGGGAGAGTGTTGTCCACGTACCCTCGTAGACCGAAAGCGGAAGCGTTAGAACAATGTGGTTGATGTAGTCGTACATCTTCACGGCCCGACCGATCAAGCACCGAAACTACGGCACCTCCGAGTTCCAACACACGTTCAGCTCGATGACGATCCCCGTACTCGATCCAGCAGAATGTCGGGAAGAGTTCCACAAGACGACAGCGTGGTGACGATCTTGATGTTCTACCGTCGCAGGGCTTCGCCTAAGCACCCCTACAATATTATCGAGGAGGACTATGGTGGAGCGGGGCACCGCACACGGCTAAGAGATCAAGAGATCAATTGTTGTGTCTAGAGGTGCCCCCCTGCCCCCGTATATAATGGAGCAAGGGGGGAGGGGACGACCGGCCTAGGAGGGGGCGCGCCAAGGGGAGTCCTACTCCCACTGGGAGTAGGACTCCCTCCTTCCTTGTTGGAGTAGGAGAAGGGGGAAAGAGGATGGAGAGAGAGGAAGGAAAGGGGGGCGCCGCCCCCCTCTCCTTGTCCTATTCGGACTAGGGGGAGGGGCGCGCAGCCCAGCCCTTGCCTCCTCTCCTCTTCTCCACTAAGTCCCATGTAGGCCCATTAAGCCCCCGGGGGGTTCCGGTAACCTCCCGGTACTCCGGTAAAATCCCGATTTCACCCGGAACACTTCCGATATCCAAATATAGGCTTCCAATATATCAATCTTCATGTCTCGACCATTTCGAGACTCCCCGTCATGTCCGTAATCACATTCGGGACTCTGAACAAACTTTGGTACATCAAAACTCATAATATAACTATCATCGAAACCTTAAGCGTGCGGACCCTACGGGTTCAAGAACTATGTAGACATGACCGAGAACCGTTTCCGGTCAATAACCAATAGCGGAACCTGGATGCTCATATTGGCTCCTACATATTCTATGAAGATCTTTATTGGTCAAACCGCATAACAACATACATTGTTCCCTTTGTCATCGGTATGTTACTTGCCCAAGATTCGATCGTCGGTATCCTAATACCTAGTTCAATCTCGTTACCGGCAAGTCTCTTTACTCGTTATGTAATGCATCATTCCATAACTAACTCATTAGCTACATTGCTTGCAAGGCTTATAGCTATGTGCATTACCGAGAGGGCCCAGAGATACCTCTCCGACAATCGGAGTGACAAAACCTAATCTCGAAATACGCCAACTCAACATGTACCTTTGGAGACACCTGTAGAGCTCCTTTATAATCACCCAGTTACGTTGTGACGTTTGGTAGCACACAAAGTGTTCCTCCGGTAAACGGGAGTTGCATAATCTCATAGTTATAGGAACTTGTTAAGTCATGAAGAAAGCAATAGCAATATACTAAACGATCAAGTGCTAAGCTAACAGAATGGGTCAAGTAAATCACATCATTCTCCTAATGATGTGATCCTGTTAATCAAATGACAACACATGTCTATGGTTAGGAGACATAACCATCTTTGATTAATGAGCTAGTCAAGTAGAGGCATACTAGTGACATTAAATTTGTCTATGTATTCACACATGTATTATGTTTCCGGTTAATACAATTCTAGCATGAATAATAAACATTTATCATGATATGAGGAAATAAATAATAACTTTATTATTGCCTCTAGGGCATATTTCCTTCATTTAGAACCGTGTGAGATGACCTTAACTATACTAGTGCTAGTAAACGTTTAGCACATGAAACGAAGGGACATAGTAGGGAAGGAGAGAGGGAACCAAGAAGAAAGAGAAAGAAAGAAGGGGTATTGAGGTGGAGGTCATGGTTCTGAAGTCGATGGCATTTGTACTATTATAGATACATACTATTAAGCCCTCTCAACTATGTCACATGTTAGTGAGAAATGTGATGATGCTATCACACACACACACACACACACACACACACAGAGAGAGAGAGAGAGAGAGAGAGAGAGAGAGAGCCCCAAGTTCAAGCGCATGCAATGGAGAACTCATTGCACATGATTTGTTAAGTTAAGCGTGTGCTATGACATCCATGTGGTTCACAGAACTCATTTGTACACAAAGTGCTACATCACACACGGTTTGATTGAGCAACTTAACCAAGGACGTACCAAAATGGGGGGTGCATGCTATAGAACGTATCCATGAAGGTATCCTTGTTCATGGTGTTTGCAAACACATTCTAATAGTGTGCAAACTCTTGGATCCAGTCCGTTCGGCTTGTGCTTAAGTTTATTAACCCATTTTCATAAGTCGCCACCATGTTTAACATGTTCTTGGATGATACATAATCGTCCATGTGTGAGATTGCATACCAATGACACATCACACTATTCTCTGGTTATTGTGATCTGCAACAGACATCAGTCTCGTGGTTAAAGCATACATTACCACTTCCTTGCTATGGTTTCTCATCTGTGTTTATAATCAAAGAGAGCATGGTTGAGAACTTACTTTAGTGGGTGAAGTCTTTCTTTTTTCCTTTTCATAGAATCAAAGTACTAAGTTTTGCTTTCCTTTGGCATAAGAGGATCCGGTGGACGCTGCGCAAACATGTGAACAAACCAATAATAACCCACAAAATTGGTTAGGTGCACAATCACAGGGAAATTAATGAAAGCACAATGTAGAAAATGATTTTACATAGGATTGTAGGGAACAAGTATGCAATCCTTGACATGCGCTAGCATGAAACACATGAGGTTGAATATGCCTTTGAGCCTATAAAGGTTGAATATGTTCGAACATTCAATATGGGACGTACACTTGCCAGGCTTTATGAAGTACTCCCTCCGTTACGGTTTAGAAGGCGCACTTGGAAATTCTCTGGGACCTAGGTGGTTATCTATTGGTTGTGAGATGGGCTAAAAAATAGCATTCACACTACGCATGCATATAGAAATAGTATATCGGAGTACTAATTAGCTACTAGAAATAAATGCAATGCGCCCTAAACCTTGTCTATTGTGAAAATGCACGCAAATTTAACTGTGCCTTCTAAACTGTGACGGAGGGAGTAGCATATTTCCTGCAATGAATAGGCTAGACACCTAGAGATTTAGTTCATGGTGAACAACGAATGAGTCAGGTGCAACGGTAATTTGAAGTTACCTCCCCGCAAGAAATAACATGAAGTTACCTATTTATATTACCCTTTGAATTGTACGTTCGTTAGGCATGTCACCCTTGAATAGCCAGATATCTTCTGATGAGATTGTTTCACTCTATATTCCCGTCTTCCGTTGCCATCATCAATGGTCGGCTCAGCAATTAAGATCATTATGTCATACCAATACCAATGCTTTATGAATCACTGATTCTCGTTCTCCTCGTATTGTCTTCGCTCCTCATTGATACCGACACCTATCACCTGGAGGTCACCTAGACATGTAGGTTTATGGATCGTGTTGTCTAGGCCCTTAATTTGGACAACGCGCATTACGCTTACCACGGATAATCAACCTAGTAATCAACAATTAAAGTAATCTCAAAAAATATATCATCATTGGGGTTAGGCACAAACGAATCTCACCAATCTCTAAACTTCTTACACATACGGGAATTACTCGCCTATTAGAAATGGATAACAACCAATGCAGAGATCATACAAAAGGATACCATATGAAAATTATTGTAGTTTGGCACAATAAGATGAATGATTATATAGATCTTGATCTCTGGATCAAAGTACGAATAGAGTTTACAAACCCTAGCCTTACAAGTTGGAATCTCTCTCTAATTGCGGTGTTGTCGATGGGGGAATGAAGGGTCGTGATGCGAAGGCAGTAGGAACCATCCTAAGTGAATCAATTCTCCTCTAAATATCTCCTCCTCTGCTCTAGTAGATGTTGGTGTGTTCCCTGATGTCATGTTAGCCTTCGCCCAAATATGGAAGTTGCTTCTATAGATGAAGGGAAGTGGTGGCATCTAGTTCGAGCACTATTAAGAGCGGGCGCGCTCATACCATTCAAAGTGGTCAAATTCCTCCTCAATCATCCAAATATGGCTCCAAATCCTTCCAAAAGTTTTTTTCATTAGAAGACAAGTGAGGAAACAAGGTTTCTCTATTTAAATGAATAATCATTAGTGAAACGGGGAACCCAACAAAACCCTGGGAGAAACAAGAAAAATACCCTAGTGTCAGTACTAGTTCCGCCATATCTCAAAGTAGGGCCCTAAGCTAGGCATCTTGGAGCGATGCTAACATGGACATAGGATTTTACCTAGGTTCGGGCTCTCTCGAAAAGATAATACCCTATGCCCTGCTTTTGATTGTATTGATATGGGGTATAGTACAGAGTACAAGTATCTACGACGAGATTATTGATCTAAGTTGTAATGTAATGTCCCGTTAACTAGCTTGGCCTCAGTTTATATAATGTACCGGAGGCTTAGGATTGAAGGAAATATGCCCTAGAGGCAATAATAAAGTTATTATTATTTCCTCGTATCATGATAAATGTTTATTATTCATGCTAGAATTGTATTAACCGGAAACATGATACATGTGTGAATACATAGACAAACATAACGTCACTAGTATGCCTCTACTTGACTAGCTCATTAATCAAAGATGGTTATGTTTCCTAACCATAGGCATGTGTTGTCATTTGATTAATGGGATCACATCATTAGGAGAATGATGTGATTGACATGACCCATTCCGTTAGCCTAGCACTTGATCGTTTAGTATATTGCTATTGCTTTCTTCATGACTTATACATGTTCCTGAAACTATGAGATTATGCAACTCTCGTTTACCGGAGGAAACTTTGGTGCTACCAAACGTCCACAACGAATCGGGTGATTATAAAGGAGTACTACAGGTGTCTCCAAAGGTAGATGTTGGGTTGGCGTATTTCGAGATTAGGTTTTGTCACTCCGATTGTCGGAGAGGTATCTCTAGGCCCTCTCGGTAATGCACATCACTATAAGCCTTGCAAGCAATGTTACCAATGAGTTGGTTACGGGATGATGCATTATGTAACGAGTAAAGAGACTTGCCGGTAACGAGATTGAACTAGGTATTGGATACCGACGATCGAATCTCGGGCAAGTAACATACCGATGACAAAGGGAACAACGTATGTTGTTATGCGCTTTGACCGATAAAGATCTTTGTAGAATATGTAGGAACAAATATGGGCATCCAGGTCCCGCTATTGGTTATTGACCGAGAATAGTTCTAGGTCATGTCTACATAGTTCTCGAACCCATAGGGTTCGCACGCTTAACATTACGATGACAGTTTTATTATGAGTTTATAAGTTTTGATGTACCGAAGTTTGTTCGGATTCCCGGATGTGATCACGAACATGACGAGGAGTCTCGAAATGGTCGAGACATAAAGATTGATATATTGGAAGCCGATGTTTGGACATAGGAAGTGTTCCAGGTGAAATCGGCATTTTACCGGAATACCGGGGGGTTACCGGAACCCTCCCGGGGGTTATTAGGCCTACATGGGCCATAAGGGAAAAGAGGAGAGGAGGCAAGAGGTGGGCCACTCCCCCTCCCCTTCCTAGTCCGAATAGGACAAGGAGAGGGGGGCGGCGCCCCCCCTTCCTTCCCCTCTTCCTCCTCCTTCACCCTTCTCCTACTCCAACTAGGAAAGAAGGGAGTCCTACTCCCGGTGGGAGTAGGACTCCCCCCTTGGCGCGCCCTCCTTGGCCGGACGCCTCCTCCCCCCTGGCTCCTTTATATACGGGCGGGGGCACCCTAGGACACACAAGTTGATCTACGGATCGTTCCTTAGCCGTGTGCGGTGCCCCCCTCCAGCATATTCCACCTCGGTCATATCGTCGCGTAGTTTAAGCAAAGCCCAGCGCCGGTAGAGCATCATCATCGTCACCACGCCGTCGTGCTGACGGAACTCATCCCCGAAGCTTTGCTGGATCGGAGCCCGGGGATCGTCATCGAGCTGAACATGTGCTGAACTCGGAGGTGCCGTACATTCGGTACTTGGATCGGTCGGATCGTGAAGACGTACGACTACATCAACTGTGTTGTCATAACGCTTCCGCTTACGGTCTACGAGGATACGTGGACAACACTCTCCCCTCTCGTTGCTATGCCATCACCATGATCTTGCGTGTGCGTAGGAATTTTTTTGAAATTACTACGTTCCCCAACAGTGGTATCAGAGCCTAGGTTTTATGCGTTGATGTTATATGCACGAGTAGAACTCAAGTGAGTCTTGGGCGATACAAGTCATACTACTTACCAGCATGTCATACTTTGGTTTGGCGGTATTGTGAGATGAAGCGGCCCGGACCAACATTACGCGTACGCTTATGCGAGACTGGTTTCACCGTTACGAGCACTCGTGCTTAAAGGTGACTAGAGGGTGTCTGTCTCTCTCACTTTAGCTGAATCGAGTGGCTACGCCCGGTCCCTGCGAAGGTTAAAACAGCACTAACCTGACGAACTATCGTTGTGGTTTTGATGCGTAGGTAAGAACGGTTCTTGCTAAGCCCGTAGCAGCCACGTAAAACTTGCAACAACAAAGTAGAGGACGTCTAACTTGTTTTTGCAGGGCATGTTGTGATGTGATATGGTCAAGACGTGATGCTATATTTTATTGTATGAGATGATCATGTTTTGTAACCGGTTATCGACAATGGCAGGAGCCATATGGTTGTCGCTTATTGTATGAAATGCAAACGCTACGTAATTGCTTTACTTTATCACTAAGCGGTAGCGATAGTCGAGAAGCAATAGATGGCGAACGACAACGATGCTACGATGGAGATCAAGGTGTCGCGTCGGTGACGATGGTGATCACGACGGTGCTTCGAAGATGGAGATCACAAGCACAAGATGATGATGGCCGTATCATATCACTTATATTGATTGCATGTGATGTTTATCCTTTATGCATCTTATCTTGCTTTGTTTGACGGTAGCAATTTAAGATGATCTCTCACTTAAAATTATCAAGAAGTGTTCTCCCGAGTATGCACCGCTGCCAAAGTTCGTCGTGCCTGCACACCACGTGATGATCGGGTGTGATAAGCTCTCGTCCATCTACAATGGGTGCAAGCCAGTTTTGCACATGCGAATACTCAGTTAAACTTGACGAGCCTAGCATATGCGAGATATGGCCTCGAACACGGAGACCGAAGGTCGAGCATGAATCATATAGTAGATATGATCAACATAGTGATTTTCACCATTGAAAACTACTCCATCTCACGTGATGATCGGTTATGGTTTAGTTGATTTGGATCACGTGATCACTTAGATGACTAGAGAGATGTCTGCCTAAGTGGGAGTTCAAGTAATATGATTAATTGAACTTAAATTTATCATGAACTTAGTACCGATAGTATTTTGCTTGTCTATGTTTGTTGTAGATAGATGGCCCGTCTTTGTTGTTCCGTTGAATTTTAATGCGCCCTTGAGAAAGCAAAGTTGAAAGATGATGGTAGCAATTACACGGATCGGGTCCGTAACTTGAGGATTATCCTCATTGCTACACGTAAGAATTACGCCCCGAAGCACCGCTGGGTGCCGAACCTCTTCTGATGTAACCGACGACGTTAAGAACGTCTGGCGAGCAAAGCCGATGACTACTCGATAGTTCAATGTGCCATGCTTTACGGCTTAGAACCAGGTCTTCAACGACGTTTTGAACGTCATGGAGCATATGAGATGTTCCAGAGTTGAAGTTAATATTTCAAGAAAATGCCCGGATTGAGAGATATGAAGTCTCCAATAAGTTCTATAACTGCAAGATGGAGGAGAATAGTTCACGGTGAGCATATACTCAAAATGTCTGGGTATAATAATCACTTGATTCAACTGGGAGTTAATCTTCCGGATGATAGCGTCATTGACAGAATTCTCCTATCAGTGGCACCAAGCTACAAGAGCTTCATGATGAACTGTAATATACAAGGGATGAACAAGACAATTCCCGAGCTCTTTGCAATGCTAAAAGCTGCGGAGGTAGAAATCAAGAAGGAGCATCAAGTGTTGATGGTCAACAAGACCACTAGTTTCAAGAAAAAGGGCAAAGGAAAGAACAAGGAGAACTTCAAGAAGAACGGCAAGCAAGTTACTGCTCAAGAGAAGAAACCCAAGTCTGGACCTAAGCCTGAAACTGAGTGCTTCTACTGCAAGCAGACTGGACATTGGAAGCGGAACTGCCCCAAGTATTTGGCGATAAGAAGGATGGCAAGGTGAACAAAGGTATATGTGATATACATGTTATTGATGTGTACCTTACTAGAGCTAGTAGTAGCACTTGGGTATTTGATATTGGTTACATTGCTAATATTTGCAACTCGGAATGTGGACTACGTATAAGCGAGCAATCGCGAAGGACGAGGTGACGATCGCGTGGGAACGGTTCCAAAGTCGATGTGATCGCAATCGCACGCTACCTCTACATCTACCTTTGGGATTAGTTTTAGACCTGAATAATTGTTATTTGGTGCCAGCGTTGAGCATGAACATTATATCTGAATCTTGTTTGATGCGAGACGGTTATTCATTTAAATCAGAGAATAATGGTTGTTCTATTTATATGAGCAATATCTTTTATGGTCATGCACCCTTGAAGAGTGGTCTATTTTTATTGAATCTCGAAAGTAGTGATACACATATTCATAATGTAGAAGCCAAAAGATGCAGAGTTGATAATGAGAGTGCAACTTATTTGTGGGACTGCCGTTTAGGTCATATCGGTGTAAAGCGCATGAAGAAACTCCATACTGATGGACTTTTGGAATCACTTGATTATGAATCACTTGGTACTTGCGAACCGTGCCTCATGGGCAAGATGACTAAAACACCGCTTCTCGGTACTATGGAGAGAGCAACAGATTTGTTGGAAATCATACATACGTATGTATGTGGTCCGATGAATGTTGAAGCTCGTGGCGGATATCGTTATTTTCTCACCTTCACAGATGATTTGAGCAGATATGGGTATATCTACTTAATGAAACACAAGTCTGAAACATTTGAAAAGTTCAAAGAATTTCAGAATGAAGTGGAAAATCATCGTAACAAGAAAATAAAGTTTATACGATCTGATCGTGGAGGAGAATATTTGAGTTACGGGTTTGATTTACATTTGAAACAATGCGGAATAGTTTCGCAACTCACGCCACCTGGAACACCACAAAGAAATGGTGTGTCCGAACGTCGTAATCGTACTTTTCTAGATATGGTGCGATCTATGATGTCTCTTACCGATTTACCGCTATCATTCTGGGGTTATGCTTTAGAGACGGCCGCATTCATGTTAAATAGGGCACCATCAAAATCCGTTGAGATGACGCCTTATGAACTGTGGTTTGGCAAGAAACCAAAGTTGTCGTTTCTTAAAGTTTGGGGCTGCGATGCTTATGTGAAGAAACTTCAACCAGATAAGCTCGAACCTAAATCGGAGAAATGTGTCTTCATAGGATACCCAAAAGAGGCTGTTGGGTACACCTTCTATCACAGATCCGAAGGCAAAACATTCGTTGCTAAGAATGGATCCTTTCTAGAGAAGGAGTTTCTCTCGAAAGAAGTGAGTTGGAGGAAAGTAGAACTTGATGAGGTAATCAGACACCTTCCTTATTGGAAAGTAGTTCATCACGAAATCAGTTCTGTGACACCTACACCAATTAGTGAAGAAGCTAATGATATTGATTATGAAACTTCGATCAAGTTTCTCTTCAACCTCGTGGGTCTACCAGAGTAAGATCCGCACTGAGTGGTACGGTAATCCTATTCGGAAGTCATGTTACTTGACCATGATGAACCTACAAACTATGTGGAAGTGATGATGAGCCCAGATTCGCAAAATGGCTAGAGGCCATGAAATCGAGATGGGATCCATGTATGAGAACAAAGTATGGACTTTGGTTGACTTGCCGATGATCGGCAAGCCATTGAGAATAAATGGATCTTTAAGAAGAAGACTGACGATGGTAATGTAATCGTCTATAAAGCTCGACTTGTTGCGAAAGATTTTCGACAAGTTCAAGGGGTTGACTACGATGAGACTTTCTCACCCGTAGCGATGCTTAAGTCTGTCCGAATCATGTTAGCTATTGCTGCATTTCATGATTATGAAATTTGGCAAATGGATGTCAAAATTGCATTCTTGAATGGATTTCTGGAAGATGATTTGTATATGATGCAGCCAGAAGGTTTTGTTGATCCAAAAGGTGCTAACAAAGTGTGCAAGCTCCAGCGATCCATTTATGGACTGGTGCAAGCATCTCGGAGTTGGAATAAACGCTTTGATAGTGTGATCAAGGCATATGGTTTTATACAGACTTTTGGAGAAGCCTGTATTTACAAGAAAGTGAGTGGGAGCTCTATAGCATTTCTGGTATTATATGTAGATGACATATTATTAATCGGAAATGATATAGAATTTCTGGATAGCATAAAAGGATACTTGAATAAAAGTTTTTCGATGAAAGACCTCGGTGAAGCTGCTTACATATTGGGCATCAAGATTTATAGAGATAGATCAAGACGCTTAATAGGACTTTCACAAAGCACATACCTTGATAAAATTTTGAAAAAGTTCAAAATGGATCAGGCAAAGAAAGGGTTCTTGCCCGTGCTTCAAGGTGTGAAGTTGAGTCAAACTCAATGCCCGACCACAGCAGAAGATAGAGAGAAAATGAAAGATGTTCCCTATGCTTCAGCCATAGGCTCTATCATGTATGCAATGTTGTGTACCAGACCGACGATGCTTAGCAATAAGCTTGGCAGAAGGTACCAAAGTAATCCAGAGTGGATCATCGACAACGGTCAAGAACATCCCGAAATACGAAAAGGACTAAGGATATGTTTCTCGTATATGGAGGTGACAAAGAGCTAGTCGTAAAGGATTACGTCGATGCAAGCTTTGACACTGATCCGGACGATTCTAAATCGCAAACCGGATACATGTTTTTATTAAACGGTGGAGCTGTAAGTTGGTGCAGTTCTAAACAAAGCGTTGTGGCAGGATCTACATGTGAAGCGGAGTACATAGCTGCTTCGGAAGCAGCAAATGAAGGAGTCTGGATGAAGGAGTTCATTTCCGATCTAGGTGTCATACCTAGTGCATCGGGACCAATGAAGATCCTCTGTGACAATACTGGTGCAATTGCCTTGGCAAAGGAATCCAGATTTCACAAGAGGACCAAGCACATCAAGAGACGCTTCAATTCCATTCGGGACCAAGTCCAAGTGGGAGACATAGAGATTTGCAAGATACATACGGATCTGAATGTTGCAGATCCATTGACTAAGCCTCTCTCACGAGAAAAACATGATCAGCACCAAGACTCCATGGGTGTTAGAATCATTACTATGTAATCTAGATTATTGACTCTAGTGCAAGTGGGAGATCAAGGAAATATGCCCTAGAGGCAATAATAAAGTTATTATTTATTTCCTCATATCATGATAAATGTTTATTATTCATGCTAGAATTGTATTAACCGGAAACATGATACATGTGTGAATACATAGACAAACATAACGTCACTAGTATGCCTCTACTTGACTAGCTCATTAATCAAAGATGGTTATGTTTCCTAACCATAGGCATGTGTTGTCATTTGATTAATGGGATCACATCATTAGGAGAATGATGTGATTGACATGACCCATTCCGTTAGCCTAGCACTTGATCGCTTAGTATATTGCTATTGCTTTCTTCATGACTTATACATGTTCCCGAAACTATGAGATTATGCAACTCCGCTTACGGAGGAAAACTTTGGTGCTACCAAACGTCACAACGTAATTGGGTGATTATAAAGGAGTACTACAGTGTCTCCAAAGGTAGATGTTGGGTTGGCGATTTCGAGATTAGGTTTTGTCACTCTGATTGTCGGAGAGGTATCTCTGGGCCCTCTCGGTAATGCACATCACTATAAGCCTTGCAAGCAATGTGACCAATGAGTTGGTTGCGGGATGATGCATTACGTAAAGAGTAAAGAGAATTGCCGATAACGAGATTGAACTAGGTATTGGATACCGACGATCGAATCTCGGGCAAGTAACATACCGATGACAAAGGGAACAACGTATGTTGTTATGCAGTTTGACCGATAAAGATCTTTGTAGAATATGTAGGAACAAATATGGGCATCCAGGTCCCGCTATTGGTTATTGACCGAGAATAGTTCTAGGTCATGTCTACATAGTTCTCGAACCCATAGGGTTCGCACGCTTAACATTACGCCGGTAGAGCATCATCATCGTCACCACGCCGTCGTCTTCGACGGAACTCATCCCCTTTCTTTGCCGGATCGGAGCCCGGGATCGCCATCGAAATAAGCGTGTCTGAACTCGGAGGTGCCGACGCTCGGTACTTGGATCGGTCGGATCGTGAAGACGTACGACTAAATCAACCGCGTTGTCATAACGCTTCCGCTTACGGTCTACGAGGGTACGTGGACAACACTCTCCCCTCTCGTTGCTATGCCATCACCAGGATCTTGCGTGTGCGTAGGAAATTTTTTGAAATTACTACGTTCCCCAACAAGGATAACAGGAGTCATCGTCTTGTGCACCAAGTCTTGTAGAAACCTCCTTGTATACGTCATGGGCTGCCCGAAGTGGACCATTATGAACCGCCATGGGGGTCCTCGGCTCGATCAACCTGGTCGGGAGATGACGTGGTGAGTATCCCCTAGTCTAGGACTCCATCACCTAGGAGAACCATACAAAAAGTGGAGCCATCACACATGACCATGTGTCTTTGTGCCAGACTGTGCACGCTGGACGTAACTACAGTTTTCTGAGGTGAATGTCTTATGGCTTCCACACCCCCTCACCCTCCATTGATGCACCGGTGGCAGGTGGAGGGGTGTCTTATGTTTCTCTTTAGTGTTGTGTTGTTTCGTTTGGTGGTACCGGCACAGTGAGGACGGCATCGTGTCTAATAATTTTGCCTCGGTTTCTTCCTCGCCATGACGATGCTCCTCATGGCGTTGATGTAGAGCCGGCAACTTTGTGATCGTCTTTTTTTCGGGAAGACAGATTAAGTTTTTGTGTTCATTGTTGGATGTTACTGCATGTTGTGGTGACGCCGGCAGTTGGAGCGATTTGGTGTTCCTGGAGTGGGGATGATGGCTCATAGCCTTCCTTTTAGTGAATGATAGCTCATAGTTGGCGGATCCGGTTCTCTTCCCAGACCCGGCTTTACGTATTCAGGGCCAGGATAGCACTGGGACAATCCCTGGCCAATGCACCACATCGATATGGGCCTTGCTACTTGCAGTGGGCCTATTCTTCTGCTCTAAAAGCCTTACAGGCTATGGTGTAACCCTTTTTGGCGAGGTTGGGTTTCTATTATGATGGGTGTATTGGTGACATTGAAACTTGGTGGCAGTTGATAGATCCCTATAGGCCTTTTTGTAATTTCCTTGTTATTGGAGTCTTTTCAACAATGTTTCTAAGACATTTGTTTTTCTCTGGTCCTTGTACTAGTTTCTGTCTACATATGTTCTTGTAGGTTGTAAGGGCATCTCCAACACGGACCCTCAAACCGCCCTCATCCGTGTGGATTGCGTGGTACGAACGTGTTTTTTCATCTAACGCGAGCCTATATCTGTTCGCGGGCGGTCCGAGCGTCCATTTTCCTGCAAACCAGGGGGCTTTTTGGAAGTCCAGACCACAACCACGAAAGCGTCCGACAACTCTGGCCCACCCAAAATCCCTCCCCTCGCCGGCGCCCTCTCCCGCTAGAGCGTCAGCACCGCATTCATGCCAGCCTAGAGCGGATGAGACCAATCGAAGGAGCCGACATTGAAGCGGCGCGCCGGCCGAGAGCGTCGTCCGTTGCGTGCCCGTTATGCACGCCTTCTCTCCTAATTGAATCGGCATCCATATGCCCGCCTACCTCCACTAAACCAGCGTGTGTGCTAAGGAACCTACTCTGGCATCTCGAGCTCCCCGCGCCCGTCCCTGTGCCGATCGGCATTAAACACCTATCTGATTGACAACTCGCATCTGCCCGCTATTTAAACGTGGCTAGGCACCGGGCAAGAACCCCACACCTCTGCTCTCCATCTCCTCCTTGCACCACACCCGTCATGGCCTCCGACTCCAAAGCCCTGTGGGGTAGCCTCTCTGGCGAGCAGAAGAAGGAGCTCTCCGACATTGCAGTCGGTTGAGTGGCCAGACGAGCTAGCCGGATACAGGCTGGCTTGCGGGCAAGCTCTCCGGAGCCGGCGCCACCACCATCTCCAGGTCGTTCCCGCACATCCAGGCTGGCCAATGTCGTCTCTCGGCAAATCCGTCGCGAGCGATGGCGGCAACGCGTAGGCGAGGAACCAGAGACAGAGGCCATGTTCCCAGAGGTCGAAATGGCGGTGGAAGGATTTAACTGGGCACCGACGACGACGTCGCCAACTTCACGTCAGCCATGCTCATCGCCGCCACCAATACCAAGGAAAAGTAAACCATGAGAGGCCACCGCTGCTTGGATCCTAGGAAGGCCACCACCATCACCTCGGCGGGCTACATAGTCAGTGACTTGCACGCTTCGCTGGGGCGTAGGCCATGGTGACCGTCTTCCCCCGCCACAAAAAATGACCCTGATTCGTGCTTCATGGAAACGGAGACTACTCTTTCCCTCCCGTTGAAGCATATCCCTCAGTGCTCAAGGCGGTCCGGTGAGCTTGCTCCCCGGACATGGAGAAGACATGTCCTGGGAAATGGGATCCGCCTCTGCCGGCGATAGACTAAGATAGAATAAACATAGCCTAGTTCGCTATACTTTAGTTGAAAATGTCTTAAATGTAAATGTTTTCGCCCAATTTGTATGAAAATCAACCGATTTGCACGAATTTTGTCCGGGTTGAAATGTATACGGCTACGGTTGGATGGTCGGCTCCCGCACTGGTGTTCGCTAACTGGTCCTCTTTTTTTCACTGACTGGACCCCCTGCGGGATCCGTGGACGGATGAAGTGTCCGGTTTAGAGGTCAGTGTTGGAGATGCCCTAACTAGTGTGTTTAATGAGGGCACGGTTACTTAAAAAAAAAAACAGATAGGCGGCACAACTCTAGACCACAGAAAACCACCGCCCAGCCTAGAACGCTTAGCAGCAGATATGAGCCCTGGACCTGATTCTACCAATCTGGACACTCATACGTGTGGAGTAAAAAGGCAGACGAGAGAGATTGGTTGCGCTCGTCACAATCTGGCCTAAGTGATGCTCGTGACTTAGCTTCGAGGAGCCGGCTCCAATCTCGGTGTCCTCTCTCCCTGTCCCTGAATCATACAGCTTTAGTTGTGGCCATCCGTTGCGGATGATGGTGCTCGCAGCCGCACCGTCCCTCCAAGGTGTGCATAATTTCTCATCCCTGTCCCTCTTCTTCTTGCCCTGATTGGACACTGGAAACCAGAATCACAAGGTTGAGATGAAACCCACAGTGGGCAGTTATTATTTTCTGATTACCCTGGAATCTTCCGTCCGTCTTCTTGGCATTTATCTTCCTTTTTCCCATCATTTTTTGGGCACTTAATTAGTTAATTATGTCATGTAAATGCGAATTCAATCATCATGTTGATGTCCTTACACTGGCAGATCATATTTGATCAGGTTGGAAACGCCAGATCTCAGCTGCTACCTGCCAGCATCCACATTCAGCCCCACTCCCACGCACTGTACGTCTTTCACACTGAACCGTCGAAAAATTCAGTTAGTTCCCCATGTAGTGTATCAGTGACCAACCAGGCCTTACATAAATATTGAAGGTGTTCAGAGTATCTGCAACAAAGAATAATGAGAGGAAACGGAGACGCTCCCGCAATCTGTCCAAAGGCCCAGCATTAATCGCCGAAGAAGCTTCTCCGAGCAACGGCGAAAACCCCACCACCATCCTTGATCTCAATGTCGACGGTGATGCTACTAGCGATGAGAAAGCTGCAGGTGCCCCAAGGAGTGCTGTTCTTCAGTCTTGCACCCTCACATCCGGCCTGCTGCTTGCATTAGGCCTCCTTCTTCGTGAGGTAAAACATTGTGTTTGCAGTGGTTACAAATCTAGTTTTCTCTGAACAAAATCTCAGCTACTGGAAGCACAAGCCATTCTGAAGCATGCATAATTCAGTAGTACGTACTCTCTAGTGTGGCAGAACATCCTAGTGATCAAAATGCCATACCATCTCTTTTACAGGCATCACACTTTGCATCTTCAAATGGACTGCCGTTTGCTGACCCTGCGGCCGTATCATGTCAGTTTGCTCCCTGCTCTGTTACGAAATGAAAGAGATGTCATGTAACGGTATTCAGTCAGCTAAATGTTCCCAAGCAAACTAATCCAGTGCTTTTCTGCAGTCAATTTTGAAACCTGGCATCTCGAGTTGGTCGCCGGACTAGTAATATTGATATCGTCGACCAGATACATTCTACTACAGACATGGCCCGATTTCAGAGATTCCAGTGAAGCTGCAAATACACAGGTATGTCCAACCTCTGAATTAAGTCTCATTTACTTACAAGTGTCATTGGCAAAGATGCAATACTTTAGGTTAAGATGCAGTATTTGTTTGGGTAAATAATTATGCTTTTTGCATGTTTGCCTAAACATTTCATAAAGGATCTTGTGAATTTGGATGAACTATACAATGGACAACAAGGTTTATGTTTTATTAAATTTTAATTATATTATTCAATACATGCAAGGCACGTACACAATTGCTTGTCACAATCTACGTTACTTTGTGTAAACTGCCCTATTTTATTATTTTTACTTGCGCTCTTTTTGTGATGTCACTTTCAACTTCACTGGGCCTTGGCAAACTTACCCAACGGCATTAGCTAGTGAAAGTCCCCTTATTTCTACACTAACTTCTAATTATTTTACTTTTACCGTTAGATCCTTACTTCCCTGGAGTCTCTGGATTACATTGTAGTTGCTTGTCTCCCTGGGATAAGCGAAGTGAGCATATATCTTTCTTTAAAACTTTATTCAAGAATATTTATTTTCTTGAGAACAAAGCTTCATGTCTACTTTCGATATCAGGAGTTCCTGTTTCGAGGGGCATTGATGCCAATTTTTGGATTGAATTGGATAAGTGCTCTAGCAACTGGTGTATTTTTCGGTGTTCTTCACTTGGGCAACGGAAGGAGATCTTCATTTGCAATCTGGTAACCTTTCTGCCTGCAGTACTTTTGAAATGTCTAGTATAATTGAAAAAAATTGTTCACAGTTCTTAAAACATGCCAACTACCACCTTTTATCTTGAGGGAGTTACCACCCATATTTATACTAGTGTGTGCTCTTATATATGTAAATATCTTTTGTGTTTCCAGGGCAACATTTGTTGGCCTTGCCTATGGTTTAGCAACCATAGCTTCCTCAAGCATCATAGTCCCAATGGCTTCTCACTCCATGAACAATATTATTGGAGGCCTACTTTGGCGCTTCAGGGACAGCTCGGAAAGAGAAATGTAGATTGCACAGTACTTCCCCTTGAACAGAAGTTTTCATTTGCAACTTCTACTTGTAGCACTAGCATAGAATGTTTAGTTCTTACTGGACTCGTTGTTAAATCAGTTAATGCATGTATTATCCGTGGGTAACTAGTCTTCAAATCATTTGGTGGTGAAGTAAGCTAACTAGCAATGACTGTTTTACTTGTGTCATGTTATCTTCCATGCTTTCTGAGCTGCTGATACTCTGGCGTATACCGAACCTAAAATCGTTTGTTATTTAACAAGAATCGCCATGGGTAGGTTTCATATTGCCAGAATCAGATCATGTTGCTTCAAAGTAACAAACACAATCTGTTATCGGAAAAGTAATATACAGCACGACTGAAACTTAAGGGTTTTCAGGCGTTTCCATGTAGTTGAAACTCAAGACTTTCAGATGTATTACAAACTCATGCCGAGACAACACGCCGGAAGTATCTGTCCTGCCTTGTTCCCAAGATGGAGGAAGTGAGGACTTCATATTACTCGCAGCACTTTTCACAAACAGGTGGAAACCTGCGGATGTTGCAGTAGCAGCAGGCCACGCTGCAGTAATTGTTGCAACCTGTAAACAGCATCAGTTCATAGCTGTCATCTCCGCGCATCTATTTCAAGAAAATCAGTAATTCCAGTATGTTTTGTAACAAATGTATGTGTTCTACGAATGTTCGAAGACTGATGATGCAAAGCAATACATGGCGGCACAATCTCCTAATAATAGCCAAAAGCATGTCAAAGCTTACATAAGCTGTGGAAAAGCATCATGATAAGAGATTGAGAGTTTAAGCAGATTACCACTGATAACAATGTATCCAGACGTTCGTGCGCTTCTCGAGCTAGCTACGGGTAGAGGTGGCGCAAGAGAAAGGAACCCAAGGGGGAGTAGAATGCAAGAGATGAGAAGTATCCTCATGAAAATGGTCTTGTGGCTAGCAAACATGTTGAGCTTGATTGGTTAAGCTGATAGCAACACCAGGCTTAAGATGACAGCTTAGTATATATACGTGGTTGTTCGGTGTCCTTTTTGGCAGGTGAGTGTTAGGAAGAGGGAGATCAGTAACTCATTCCCTTTGCCAAGCCTATATAACTTTTTGTCAGGAGGTTTGGATACTCTTGCCAGGTAGAGTTGTTATTGTCTGCAAGTAAGGTGTGACTCATTGTTTTGGTACCAACACAGTAATATTGCATGCATCAACGCACTGATGAAATGGTGAGAGCAGAACGGTTCAGTTTACAACCAAAGTAATGTTGATTACTCACTCCGTCCCATAATGTAAGATGTTATTACAACCAATACACAGAGTAGAATCTGCAGATCTGTCCATCCATCATGCATGATATCACCTCATGCAAGATAGAGATTAGAAAGCCCATCGTGTTTTCTCACTACCTTGTTGGCACAGGGTGTTCCATGAGTAATGGGCCTGCTGATTACCTATAGCTCTTGTGTAGCTCAAGCAGAGAATTTTCTGATTTTTGCCTGTGCTACTGGTGTCTTTCAGTGTTTCATTTCAAGGAGTCGTTTCTAAAGAACGCAGGGATACTACTCCCAAGGTTTTGAGAGGAAAACCAGTGCCTGCAGCCTGAGCCATAGCAGCAGCCACCTGATCATTAAGCACAACTCCTAGCTAGACTACTGGAGCACACGGCAAATCAATCGTCGGAAAAGAGGCAACCGGCGCATCTACATCAACGGGCCAATGAAAGAGCATTGACCCTTACTTATCCACCACCATGAACTCCACGCAACCAATCCTCGTTTGGCCTCATTAACTTAGGTAACCAAACTCCAACCACCAGCAACAACGCCTTGACAAGACGTGTTTGGCATCCCGGCACAATAACCTACATACACGTCTTGAGCTCCGTTTGACTCGATCACGCTCGTGCTGCAGGTCAATGGAGGCAGTAGTATGTTCCGCAAGTACAATATTACAATATAATTCCCTCAATGTTGCACAAGAATCTTCCACTCCAAAAGCTTGACAAGCAAGAAAACCAAAAGTTTTTTAATTACTCCCTCCGTTCCATAATATAAAAACGTTTTTTTTTACACTTCCTATTGCAAGTCCATTCATGGACTACACAAAAAGGTGGTCGTGTCCATACAGTCTCAGAGAAACTGCATTTGAAGTAACCAGAAACACACGTCAGTTGGAAAACATAGGGATTCCGTCAACTCTCTTGTTTGTTTCCTTGGAATTGGAAAACACAGGAAATCCTAATAAACATGGTCAAAGGGAAACTGGGAGCGAAGGGAAAATTCCTCAGTTTTTCCTCTGCCCCGTTTCTTTGAACCAAAGACATGAATGGTAACATGGTAGGAAAATTTCCTATCCCTTTGAACCAAAGGAGCCCTTAGGAGAGTCTGCATGTTCTTGCACGGAAAATTGCTTTCGAGATTTGATGTGTCAAACCCAATAAAATAAGCTGAACCCGTCATTGCTCACGTCAAGCTGCCTACTCCAACTACGCAGGCAGGTCAAGGCAACTCTTGAAAGCATTTAGCAGCCGCGCCATCTCAACGCTGGACAGCTCAGAAGCTCAGCAAAAACAAGGCCGGACAGCTCGAGCCCCAGATCTCAAGTTTCAGCACGTTTCGGCAGACAACCAACCAGGACAAGAAGAAGCGATTCTCGCATTTTACAATAATAAAATCAATACAATATACGATCTTAAGGTTCAGTAAGTATAATATCAGGCTGCGCTAAAGGGCTCGTAATATAGACACAGCCCCAGACAGACAGACAGACCCCAGGTGTGCGTGGGAAGAGTTCACTTCCCATCAACACACCGTAATATAGCTACAAACTCGATAATTACAACACCAATTCGTCTCCTCTGCTTCCCATCGCTCTCCTATACCCTTCTCATCCCCTCCACCTTCACACACTTTCTACGTACGTATACGTATATGATTCGTGTATCCCGTTTGTGATGCCATGATGGGATGATTATACACATCCGTGTACGCATGTGCAACGTGTGATTTCCTTTCCAGTAGAGAACGCGTCCGGGTGGCTGCTCCGGGCTTTTACCAAGCCGTTTCCTGACGAAAGTCACCAGGATAGAGCCGCCGTTTCCTGGGACTTGGCTCCCTTCGGCCGCCACATGGTCCGGGCCTTCACGATGGTGGGCCCCGACTCCAGGCTCAGCAGATGCTCGCAGTGCAGAGTTGTTTCTCCGGGCTCGTCGGCGCAGTCGGTGTGCACCGTGGTGTGCGACTGCAGGACGCTGTTCCGGCCGCACTCCCTTTTGTAGTCTAGGACTATGCTCGCCAGTTCATGGTTCTCCAGGATGGAGATTGGCGCGCTCTGAGAGGGGAAAAAGAAAACAGGGTTAAGCTGCGGTGCTGCAGATGTACCGACATATTTCGGCATAACATGCACTGATTAAATGTCAATTTTCCTCATTTCTTTTATGCTGTTTTATGTCTGTTTCACATGTTTGCGGTTTGCAAGCCAATTACCAAATGATTGTTCTTTGTTTCTGAATGTGTAATCCTCCAACGGACGATACGGTTATCACGTGACACATGCCATGTTATCAATCAGACACATGGCCATTGTCTTCATGCACAAGTTCTTTGACAGAAAAAAACAAGAACGAATGACATGCAGACAAGTTATGCATACAAGGATTCCGGTCAAGATCTTTTACGAAAGCAACACAAGTGAGCAACATGGTTAGGTACCTAGGTGACCAACCTAACATAGTTAACTGATCAGGAAATACATTTCTTCTCTAACTTATACTTTAAAAAGCTGAAGATAACGATTAAATATTTGCTTATGATGGGAATGGGTAGGTGCACACGCTAGAAGTAGCTTAGGCGCATTAGTTCTGGGATATTTAGCATGGTGTTTTCCTACAGTAAAGTCCAATTATAGTTGAGCAATGCTATACACACGACAATGTTTGAACGATTTATGCACGACGATTGAGCTGAGCCTTTCATTACGTCTGATGCATGAATTAGCACCCTTGGATCAGTCGTCGTGCAAGGGTCGGCTAGCAAACTGTCGTCCATAAAGTAGTTCCGATTATAGTTAGACTGACTTTGAGCCCCTCGAGCACCTAGAGTCCAGTGCCTTTTAACTTCTTATAAAACAGTTGGTTCCTAAAGTTCTACTACAAACACATAGGAAATAAAACGTGATAATTAATCATTTATTTGAAAAGTGTGGGCACTAACAGCACTTTATGTGCACCCACACAACTACACAAGAATATGGTCCACCAGATGACAACTTAATTGTCTTTCGCAAAAAAAAAAAAAAAAAAGATGACAACTTAATTGTCTTTCGCAAAAAAAAAGATGACAACTTAATTGTGATGGAAATGCCACGTGAAAGAATGCTTGACAGCATTCCCCTCCAAAAAAAAAAAAAAGAAAGAAAGCTTGACAGCAGAAAGAAATAGGCAACCTCCATGGAGTGTATACAGATATAAGATTAAATCAAAACAGTTTCTGAAAGTAGCATGCTTAACTACAAATCAAGAAGCAATTTTTTATGTCTTAGCGATAAATAAAGATGCACATGAAAGGGAAACTTTGTATTTTACCTCAAGGATCCAGCCAATGTATTTAACATTATTGACATGCTGATTGATATCAAGATCAGCCCACCGTGGCTGCATCATATATATGATAATAAGTAAACAGCGTAAAAAGATAAGAATATACTCCCTCCGTCCCATAATATAGGACCTTTTTTGACACTAGTGTAGTGTCAAAAAACGTCTTACATTATGGGACGGAGGGAGTACTTGCAATCTTGTACTGTATGTGTGTGCAAAACTTACAGTCAGGCCTGTCCGGACATATTTGGCTGAGGTAGCACGGTCATGCTCCGGCAGTTTTGGAAATTTTCGGTGGTCTTGTTCTTCAATAGCAGCATACTCAGAAAAGAACGGCACTATTTCAGTCCGTACTTCATCTGGAATTCTTGCAAGCTTTCTAGTAAGCTTGTTCATCATAACCCATTTACTGCAAATTTAACGAAAATTAGAATGCATAGATGACAGACTCTGAATATGTGGGGCAGAAGAAAAACAAATCCAATCCACACAGCGTTAGCTAATACTGAAAGGATAAGTGATTGATGGTATTTCTGAGTGACCAAAATTTGAACCTTGTAGCCTTCAGTACTGTATGGCCCGTCACAGAATCACGTATATGCCAGTCTCGACGCATTCCGTTTTTACCATGAGCGCCAACCCAAGTGTTCACCTCAACAGTGTCGCCCCTGCAGAGCAATGAAAACCAAATTAACTAAAACAATAGAAAAGCAACTCCTTATGGCGACATACAACCTTCAGCTAACAAAATTAAACGTTTTTAACATCTGCTAATAAATGTAACACATGACATTATAAGAGGTTCAAAGAAGGCCTCTCTGCAACAAATACTGAAAGTCTGCTCTGCCTGCACACACCATGACAGGTGGGAATTGCTGACCTAATAATTATGACATAAAGCAGACTATTATGGAGCATCACTTTCACATTCATTTGTTAAACAACTCGAAAACTCCCCTTAACCGCACTGATTGTTCCAAAGATTATTGTAAAACATATTCAAGCTCAAATTGTATAATAAGAGAACAAAAGGAAAAAGGGAAATGCTAGTGTGTGAGATATACCAGCATGGATAACGCTCGATGATGGCCTGCATTTGGCTGACAACCCAGAACAAGTTCCGTTTACTCATCTCCGGTGTCGAACCAAAACCATCTCCTAGCAGCCCAACGACCTTCACATGATTGAGTGCAGTTTCCTGCATCATCAGACCAAGAAATATGTCAGTGCCCAATAACCAGATAGAGCAGTCTTAATTATGACGCCTCGAAACCGCGGCAGCTAACTCACCTGCAGATGGTTCATGAGCGTCTCAATGGACGCCGTCCGGTCAGCCCCAATCTCGTAGGACCTAATGGAGAAGTTCTGCCTGAACATGACGCCGTCGTGTACAATCGTGCCGAAACCCAGCGTGTCGACGAGCATGTCGGGCCGCTTGGGCTTCCAGTCGAGCAGCGTCCACTGCTTCTCGGCGGCCAGGAAGATGGTGGTGATGGCCGCGAGGAGCATGCTCCAGTCGGGCAGCTGGTTGTAGAACGTCCTCGGCGCGGCCGACGACATGGTGTCGTGCTCCGCGTCCGCCAGCGCCGACTTGCCGCCGCCGTTCACCTTGGGGACGGCCGCGTGGGCGCGCGTCCTGCTGGCCCTCACGGCGGAGGACGACGAGGCCTGCTTCGCGGCCATGCCACGGACGTCTAGGCTGTCCGGACGCTCGCCGAGGGCGCTCTTGGGCGACGGCGGCAGCGCCGGCGACCCCGGGAAGAAGGCCGAGGCCGCGATGGACCCGGCCATGGGAAGCACGGCTAGAAAGCGCGCGCCAAATCAAACGGCCCAAGAATCGGCGACCTCAACCTGAATTTCAAACGAGAAAAAACATCAGCAACGGTAACAACAAACGACACAGCTCGGAAATAGCATAAGCACAGTGCAGAGGCGCCATGGAAGCTAACTACTACTGGCAACAACAGCAGCATACGGGCAGGAGCCGAAGGCCGAGGCGAACCGCGCGGTAACGGCAACCAGAGCAAAAGAGAAGAAAATTCAGGCCAGGAAAAAAGAGGCGTCAAGCGGAACACCAAACCCCTCCTACTAAGCTCGAGATCCGGCGAGGGCAGCAAAGATGCGAATCCGCGGCTGCCGGGTCCGGAACAGCCAAGCAGCGCCCAGAAAAGAGGCCGCGCCGGACCGACAGCCTCGCCGCGTGTTGCTCCCGGGCGTATCCGACCAAGAACCGCCCTCTCCAATGAACGAGTGCGGCGGAGGCCAGGAGACCTACCTTTTCGGGGGTAGGAGGAGGCGACGGAGGCGGCGGCGGCGGCTCTCTGCCGCGGGCGCCGAGGGGGAGAGGAGGCAGGCGGGGCGGTGGTTTGTATTCTGGCGGCTTCGGTCGCGCTGTGTCGGGGCGGGGCCGGGTGCCTCTGTTTTCTGCTCTGTCACAGGGGTAGGGTGCTCTGCAACCGCGGACTTTAAAAGGAGACCAGCTTTGTAGGGGGGGTTGCCCGTGCGAGTGACCGTTCTGCCCCTGGACTCCCTGGAGTCTGGAGGGCGGACGGATAGGCTGGTGGAGTACGAAACAGGAGATCCTACCTGACGACTCCTCGAGTTGCTGGTGCGGTGGGCACCGGCACGGGCACGGGAGAGAAACGTGGGGAATAGTAAGAGCAATCGGATAGCATGTGGCGCCACCAAGGCCGTTGGATTAAATATTGTTCAGAAACATGTCAAGAAAAAAACAAATTGCTCAGAAAGCATTTTAAGGCCTCTTTTGGTTGGTTCAAAGGAAAAGCAAAAGAAACGCATAAGAATAGGGGGGGGGGGATATGGTGGGACTATTCAAGCCTTTGGTTCAAAGAAATGTAGCAAACTAGTAAAAGTGAAGAAGATTATGTGGTCACAGATTCAGAGGAAAAAAGCAGGAGTTATAATCCACTAGGACCTCTCTTTTGAAATTCTACACAGGAAGAATAAGGCCGAGATCCTTAGTGGCACAATAACATGCTAATCATACCTTTTCGTGTGGCTTGATTTGATTCGAATGTTTATTAGGATTTCTGTGAACCAAACGCCCAAGCCTCCTAAATTTCTGTATTTTCCGATCCTCCGCTTTACATAAGCATCAATATCCAATTCTTGTGTTTTTTTTTCTGTTTTTAGAATCGTGTGAACCAAATGACGCATAATGTCTTGCAGCGAACTGAGCATAGCTCGGATGACTAGGTTCCTTATGGTGGAATCTTTCCACCCAGGTTCAAATCCTTAATTTGGCACGGGTGGCGGCATTTTCCTACATTTATTTCAAACTTTCCAGTGCTATTCTTTCCAGGCATGTCAGTCTACTATGAGATTTCTAAGGTCAATTCGTGAATCACAAGATATGTCGGCTCAGTCTCAGTCTCTAAAACAAGGGTTAATGATGTGCATAACCTATTTTAATCCTGCTATGAAAAGAAATAGAGAACAAGATAACCCCTACGATTTTAGAAAATGGATTCTTGCCTTTTGAGACATAAGATCTCTATGTTGGAAATATGCCCTAGAGGCAATAATAAATTGGTTATTATCTTTCCTTGTTCATGATAAAGGTTTATTATTCATGCTAGAATTGTATTGACCGGAAACTTAAATACATGTGTGCATACATAAACAAATACTATGTCTCTAGTGAGCCTCTACTAGACTAGCTCGTTGACCAAAGATGGTTAAGGTTAATAACCATAGACATGGGTTGTTATTTGATAACAGGATCACATCATTAGGTGAATGATGTGATGGACAAGACCCAATCGTAAGCTTAGCATTCGATTGTATCACTTGAGTTTATTTCTATAGCTTTCTTCATGGCAAGTATCTATTCCTAAGACCATGAGATCATGCAACTCCCGGATACCAGAGGAGTAACTTGCGTGCTATCAAACGTCACTTCTTAATTGGGTGATCATAGAGATGCTCTACAGGTGTCTCCGAAGGTGTCTGTTGAGTTGGCATGGAACAGGACTGGGATTTGTCACTCCATATGACGGAGAGATATCTTTGGGCCCTCTCGGTAATACAACATCGTAAAGAGCTTCCGAGCAATGTGGCTAATGAGTTAGTCACGAGATCTTGTATTGCGCAATGAGTAAAGAGACTTATCAGTATCGAGATTGAAATAGGTATGAAGATACGGACAATTGAATCTCGAGCAAGGAACATATCGCCGGTGATGAAGTCATGTACCTAGGGTAGGGTCATAGACTTGTCTAAAGTACCCTTCCCAAGGACACCCTCAGAAGAAACTGTCTTCCATTCGACCAAAAGAGACTTCACTCGACGGACTCGAAGGACTCGACCATGAAGACTCACTCGACCACCAGGAGATCAATAGTCACTCTGCATCCAAACGGTCTGTAATTAAGTAGTCTTTATGGCATTTAGGACACTTTATGTAAGGCGTTACCAAGAACGCCTAGCCTTAATGTACTTTAAACCTCAGATAATCGAGGGACGGAGGGGTCCGACAGACACTATATAAGCCACCCCTCCTCAAAGTAAAGGGTTCGCACTCGTAATCTATTCACACATAATCCAATGACCGCCTCCGGCCCGAGACGTGGGGCTATTACTTCCTCCGAGAAGGGCTGAACTCAGACATCCCTTGTCTTCACAACTGCTCCATAGCTAAGATTTTGCCTCTCCATACCTACCCCCATTCTCTATCGCCGACTTAGAACCACGACGGTTGGCGCCCACCGTGGGGCGGTGTCTTAGCGATTTTGGAGAAGTTGCAATTGTTCGATTGCCTTCATCATGGTTTCGTGGAGTTTTGGTCGAGGGCCGCGAGATCCGCTTAGGCGCTTACCTTCATCGCCGACGACTCGCTTGGCTCCGTGAGGCTCCACTCGACATCGACGCTCCCGTCCATGATGCGGCGCATTTTGAGGCGCGTGTGTCCGCGGCGCCCCGCTGCGTAATCGCCGACTCCATATCGGTCGACTTCGCTGTCCTCCTCCTCGTTTCCCGCCAGCAAGCGCGCCTGGTCGGTCGAGGCTCCAGCGGTGGCTGAGGCACGCGGTGGCTGAGGCACGCGGTGGCTCGTCAGTCGGCCACACCCCAAGTCACGGCGATCGAGCCCGACGAATCCCTCTACGGCCTGTTCGATCTGTCGACTGGCTCCGTAGAGACCGCATCCGAGTGTGACAGCAGTGATCCGGCGGCGGAGGTCTTGATGGTCAACGGGCCTCGTAGCCCTCCCGGCTTCCCCCGCAACGACGGGATAGACGGTGGAGGCGACCCCGCTCAAGTCCATGAGGAATATCAGCCCGAGCCACTTAATTCCCCGCAAAGGGAAGAACTTCGCCGCAGGAACATGGATGCCCCGCATACTCCCATCGCAGAGAAACCCCGAGGCTCGCGCTTTGGAGGAGGCACGCTTGGCCAACTTGGTGAACGCACTCGTCTGAGAACCTCCAGCGAGCACTCGACGAGCGCTGCTGCAACGCAGTACCGACTCGGTCGACGCTAACTCTTCCCGCACCGACTCTGTATATCGAACCCGATTCAGAATTTAGCAACCGCAGCCCGCATAGCGAGTCAATTCAGCCCTCTCGGTCGGTGGTGGCGAGAGGCTTGATGCGATTAGGATTTGCTCCGGCAGAGGAGATCGAAATTCAGCCGTGTCACAGTCACGCAATAGGATTCGCAGTCGATCCGTCGCTGCGAATACGGTTCAGTCGGCTCACAGCCCTAGATCGCCTCCGCGGCGTGAAGGACGCTAGAATCGACGGGACCAATATGGTGACCGATACGATCGTGATGATATTCGTCGAGTGCCCACTCCTCCCCCAAGGGGTGGGTCCTACGCTCATCGGCAGCAAGATGACAGGCGCCAGCTCAGTGTGGGGCGAAGAGCTCCGGTCGACCCCAGGGAACCAGGCTTTGACGCGATCGATCCATCATTGTGCAAGGCCCGGTCGATCGAACAGGCTCATCGAGGTGGCTACGACGAGATGCACCCACTAGCAATGAGTACATGTTTCAGTCCGAATGTTTCAGCAGGGCTATCGAGCCACGGTGATTCCCCAACTTCAGGTTGGCGATCGGAGTAAGTAAGTTCACGGTGAGTCCAAGCCCAAACTTGGCTTGAATACTACCGAGTGGCGGTGCAGATTGGCGGGGGAATGATGAAGTGGCTATGAAGCATTTACCACTCATGTTGGAAGGTTCGCCAGGCATGGTTGAATCGCTTAGCTCAAGCAGCATTTACACTTGGGAAGATCTTTCCCGAGTGTTTGTCAGGACATTTGAGGGAACCTGCAAGCGACCAGCTGGACTGATAGAGCTGCAAGTCTGCGTGCAGAAGTCGAATGAAACCTTAAGAGATTACATTCAGAGATGGATTACTTTGCATCATACGGTGGAAAACGTGTCTGACCATCAGGCAGTCTGCGCCTTCAAGGATGGTGTAAAGAACAGAGAGTTAAGTTTGAAGTTTGGGCGAACCGGAGATATGACCCTGAGTCGAATGATGGAAATTGCCACCAAGTATGCCAATGGTGAAGAGGAAGACCGACTCCGGAGCGGCAAGTACAAGCCGAGTCAGTCGGAGAAAGGAAACTCCAGTCGGAAGCAGAAGCGGAAGGCCGAGCCAGCGGCTCCTGGGGAGGCTCTGGCCGTGACTCAGGGCAAGTTCAAGGGAAACCCCAAAGGATCCTGGAACCCCAAGAAGGTGAAGGATAAAGAAGGAAATGACGTGATGGATCTGCCGTGTCACATCCACACGAAGAAAGACGAAGAGGGTAATTTCATTTACCCGAAGCATACCACTCGCTAGTGCCAGCTCCTGATCCAGCAGTTCCAAGGTAAACAGCCCAAGGACAAGGAAAAGGAGTCGGACAAAGCCGAAGACAAGGAGGACAGTGATGGAGGATATCCTCATGTTAACTCCACTCTGATGATCTTTGCGGATGTGGAAAGCAAGAGCCGACTGAAGGAAATCAACCGTGAGGTGAATATGGTCGCCCTGGCGACGCCCGGTTATCTGAGATGGTCCCGAACTCCCATTACATTCGACCAGTCTGATCACCCGACTCATATAGCCACCCCTGGGAGGCAAGCTTTGGTGGTCGACCCGGTCGTCGAAGGCACTCGACTGACGAAGGTGCTAATGGATGGTGGTAGTGGACTGAACATATTATATGCGGAGACGCTGAAAGGAATGGGTATTCCAATGTCCCGATTGAGCACCAGCAACATGAGTTTTCATGGAGTTATACCTGGAAAGAAGGCTGAGTCACTCGGCCAAATAGCTCTGGACGTGGTGTTCGGTGACTCGAAGCATTTCCGCAAAGAGAAGCTGAAATTTGAAGTCGTGGATTTTCAGAGCGCTTACCACGCTATTTTGGGGAGACCAGCTTACGCACGGTTCATGGCTCGACCATGTTACGTGTACCTCAAACTGAAGATGCCCGGCCCCAAAGGCGTGATCACTATCACTGGTAATCGGAAGAAGGCAGAAGAGTGTTTCCAGAAAGGCTCTAAAATTGCTGATTCCTAGATAGCAATGGTCGAGTTGGAGGGGTACAAGAAAAATGCAGATCCGAGTGATTTGTTGCGGGCCAAGAAGCCTGCCACAGAATCGGCATTTCAGTCGTCCGGTGAGACGAAGCCTGTTCACATTCACCCGACCGACCCCAATGCGGCTCCGACCCATATTTCCACAACACTCGACCCTAAGTAGGAAGAAGCGCTCATCTAGTTCCTCCGTGAGAACTGGGACATCTTTGCATGGAAGCTCACGACATGCCGGTGTTCCTGTGGGGCTGGTTGAGCATCGCCTTAGAGTCGATTCAACAAAAAACCAGTCAAAGAACATCTTCGACGGTCCACCGCCCGTAAGAGAAAGGCCATTGGCGAGGAGGTGGCTCATTGTTGGCGCAGAGTTTATCCGAGAGATATACCACTCCGAGTGGCTCGCCAATGTCGCCATGGTTCCCAAGAAGGACAAGTCACTCCGCATGTGCATTGATTTCAAACACATCAATCGGGCCTGCCCGAAAGATCATTTTCCTCTTCCTCGCATCGATCAAATTGTCGACTCGACCGCTGGATGTGAGATTGTCTTTTCTAGACGCCTATTCGGTACCATCGATCCGTGCAGACGGACCCGATGAGATCAAAACAGCTTTCATCACTCCATTCGGTGCTTCGCTATGTCACCATGCCATTCGCCTCAAGAATGCCGGAGCCACGCTCATGCGGATGATTCGAAGTGTTTACTCACTCAAATCACTCGGACGCTGAAGCGCATATGGATGATATTGTGGTCAAGTCACGAAGGGTTCTCGACTGTTGACCGCCTCGCTGAAACATTTGCCAATCTCGGAGGTATGATATCAAGCTCAATCCATCAAAGTGCACATTCGAGTTCCCGTGGAAAGTTACTCGGTTTTCTTGTTTCGAACGAGGAATCGATGCTAACCCAGAAAAAGTTGGCACTATACTCCGAATGAAACGCCCTGTGCGTGTGCACGATGTCCAGAAGCTTACTAGATGTTTGGCCGCGTTAAGTCGATTCATTTCTCGACTCGGTGAAAAGGTGTTGCCTCTTTACCGACTGATGAAGAAGGCAAACAAGTTTGAGTGGACTCCAGAAGCTGATGCAGCGTTTGCCGAGCTAAAAGCTCTGCTCTCCATCCAGCCGGTGCTTGCTGCTCCGATCAGCAAAGAGCCTCTGTTGCTTTATATTGCAGCCACAGGACAAGTCGTCAAGACAAAGATTTACGGTCAAACGGAAGAAGAAGGAAAGCCTTCAAAGTTCAGCGCCAAAGGTACTATCTCGTTCAAGTTTTGACTCCATCAAAGCAAAGATATCCTCATTATGAGAAGCTTGTGTATGGGATCTACATGACCACGAAGAAGGTTGCTCATTATTTCCGATCATTCCATTACATTAAATCGACGCCCACTTTCGTGAGATTCTCGCACAACAGAGATGCAACTGGTCGAGTGGCGAATGGGCGATTGAACTCCTTCCCTTGATATCAAGTTTGAGGCAAAGAAAGCCATTAAGTCCCAAGCAATAGCAGATTTCCTTGCCGAGTGGATTGAACAAAGAAGAACCGACTCAAGTTCACTCGAGCATTGGACCATGTTCTTTGATGGCTCTAAGATGTTAAATGGTTCCGATCTCAGGGTAGTCTTGGTTTCCCCCAGAGGAGATAAGCTCAGATATGTGCTCCAAATTCACTTTGATTCCTCCAACAATGAGGTAGAATACGAGGCCCTTTTGTATGGATTGCGCATGGCCATTTCACTCGGCGTCCGTCGCCTTTATGGTTTATGGCGACTCAGATTTGGTGGTCAACCAAGTGATGAAGGAGTGGACGTTAGCCCAGCCATGACCGGATAATCGTAATGCAAAGAGGAAGCTTGAAAAGAAATTTGAGGGGTTAGAGCTCCATCATATACCCCACTAAAAAATCAAGCGGCCGATGATTTGGCAAAGATAGGTTCCAAGAGAGAAGCCATTCAGCGCGGTGTGTTCTTGGAGCATATCCATACTCCATCACCAAAGAAGATCCTTTATCAAGAAGCTCCGCAGCCCAAGAGTGCCACAGATCCGACTGAGGTTGAAGTTCCAGCAGTGGTCGACTTGGTCATGGAGGCTTTAGTGATCACTACCGATTGAACAGTTCCATATATCGCGTATATCCTGAGAAAAGAGCTCCCGGAGGACGAGGAAGAGGCTCGACAGATCGTCTGCCATCCAAAGCCTTTACTATGATCAAAGGGCAGCTATACAGAGAGAGCGCGACTGGAGTTGGTCAGAAGTGCATAACGCCAGAAGAAGGTCGAATAATCCTTGATGATATCCACTCGGGGACCTGTGGCCATCATGCGTCCTCTCGGACCATCGTGGCCAAAGCATACCGAGCCGGATTTTACTGGCCAAGGGCGAATGAAATGGCAAAGGAGATAGTCGACAAGTGTGAGGGATGTCAATTTTACTCCAACATGTCACACAAGCCTGCATCAGCTCTGAAGACCATACCACTCGTCTGGCCCTTCGCAGTATGGGTGAGGGAGTCCTGGACTAGGGGGTGTCCGGATAGCCGGACTATCAATATCTGCCGGACTCCCAGACTACGAAGATAGAAGATTGAAGACTCCGGCTCGTGTCCGGAAGGTACTTTACTTGGCGTGGAAGGCAAGCTTGGCAATACGGATATGTAGATCTCCTACCATTGTAACCGACTCTGTGTAACCCTAGCCTCTCCGGTGTCTATATAAACCGGAGGGCTTTAGTCCGTAGGGCACAACATTACGTCTCAACAATCATACCATAGGCTAGCTTCTAGGGTTTAGCCTCATTGATCTCGTGGTAGATCTACTCTTGTACTACCCATATCATCAATATTAATCAAGCAGACGTAGGGTATTACCTCCATCGTGAGGGCCTCGAACTCAGGTAAAAACATTGTGTCCCTCGCCTCCTGTTACCATCCGCCTAGACGCACAGCTCGGGACCCCTACCCGAGATCCGCCGGTTTTGACACCGACATTGGTCCTTTCACCGAGAGTTCCTCCGTGTCGCCACCAATAGGCTCGATGGCATCTTCAACCTTCAACGCTGTCCGTGGTGGGACTTTTCTCCTGACAGATCTTCATATTCGGCGGCTTTGCATCGCGGGCCAACTCTCTCGCCATCCGAGCAGATCGAAGCTACGCCCGCCGTCAGTCGATTCGGTTTAAACTTCACGGCCGATGACCGCGGAGACTTGATCTTCAACGGACTCGAGCCACAGCCAAGCGTGCCGCACTGCGACGATGGGCTTGATCTAGCTCTGCCGCCGGACAGTGCTTTGGTGGCCGCACTTGAATCCGCCCCGGCTACTTACCCGGAGCCGATTGCCCATGACGAGGGTCGGCGGATAGACGCCGCCCCGGGGACTTCAACATCTACGGCGATGGAGCCGAATACCGATTTCGTCCCTTGCAAAACTCATGATCCCGAGGCGCCGGACTCCGAGCCTCCCACGCCCCCGCCAATTAAGCCAGATTGGGCGCCGGTTATGGAATTCACCGCCGCGGACATCTTTCAACACTCGCTTTTGGCGATATCCTCAAATTCTCAAGCATCTCTCGCTATCGAGAATCTGGCCGGACTATGGCAAGGACGGTTGGAGTTCTGGACGACGAAGAAATTCGAGCCCACCCACCACCCACTTTGTAGCCACCGTCAAGATCTAACCGACATGCTAGACTACGACTCCGAGGACATCGACGCTATGGACAATGATGCCGAGACGATCAGACCCAAATACCACGGACACCGGAAGGCCACTTCACATCACGACGCCTACATGGTGGATACCCCAAAGGAAGGGATGGCGAAAAGCAGCGGAGGAAGATTCTTTGAAGAAGCAGCCTAAACGCCGGCGTCGTGGCGCCGCCTAAATCCCGCCATAACAAGAATGGAGAATCCGCACGGAGACAATAACACCGGAGAGTGCCGAAGACGATCCCTCCTGCAAGACTCAGCGCAGAGGACGCAGGCAAGCCCCACGACAGGCGGCGGATGAAGGGGTTGAGGATGATAACTATATGCCTCCTCCAAGACGGCGAGCCTCAACGATGATGAATTCGTCATACCCGAGGATCCCGTCGAACAAGAGCGCTTCAGGCGCAGGCTCATAGCCACGGCAAATAACCTAAAGAAAAAGTAGCACAACTTCAAGCTGATCAAGATCTGCTAGCCGATCGATGGACCGAGGTCCTCGTGGCCGAAGAGTATAAACTCGAACTCCCCTCCAAAAGCTACCCAAGACGCAAGCTGCTCCCCCGATTAGAGGAGGAAGCATACATACCTTTATCACCAGCGCACGACATGGCTGACCGACCGCCCCGTGGTCGCGACAGAGAGGCATTCAAGGCCCCAGCCAAGACCGTACCCCGACATCGATCCAGGAGTACGAAGCCAAAAGGGAACGCTGTAGGATCGGAAGTATATCTAGAGGGGGGGTGATTAGACTACTTGACAATTTAAAAGTTTAGCCTTTTGATTAGGACAAGTTTTTAGCAAATTCACAAAGATGACCAAGTCAAGTATCACCCTACACATGCAATTCTAGAGTTATGGCAGCGGAAAGTAAATTGCACATGTAGTAAATAGAGGTGGAGAAGAGCAAACGCAGTTTGCAGACACGGAGATTTTTTCTCGTGGTTCCGATAGGTGGTGCTATCGTCAATCCACGTTGATGGAGACTTCAACCCACGGAGGGTAACAGCTGCGAGAGTCCACGGAGGGCTCCACCCACGAAGGGTCCACGAAGAAGCAACCTTGTCTATGCCATCATGGCTTACGCCCACGGAGGACTAGCCTTACTCGGGGTAGATCTTCACGAAGTAGGCGATCTCCTTGCCCTTACAAACTTCTTGGTTCAACTCCACATCTTGACGGAGGCTCCCAAGCGACACCTAACCAATCTAGGAGGCACCACCTCCAAAAGGTAATAGATGGTGTTGGTGATGATGAACTCCTTGCTCGTGTGCTTCAAATGATAATCTCCCCAACACTCAACTCTCCTCACCGATTTGGCTGTGGTGGAAGAAGGATTGAGTGGAAAGCAACTTGGGAAGGCTAGAAATCAAGTTTCATATGGTGGGAGTGGAGCAACTTGATCTCAACACAAGGGTAGGTAGTTTTCTTCTCGAAATGTAAGGTAGGAGTGGTAGTTCTTTCGATGGCTCTCTCCACGAATGAAGAGGAGGTGGAGGGTATTTATAGCCTCCACACAAAATCCAACTGCTACACACATTTGACCAATCTCGGTCGGACCGAAGTTGACAACTCGGTGAGACCGAAAGTTCAAATCTTAGAACGTTGGGATTTTCGTGGGACCGAAAATACAATCTCGGTTAGTCCGATTCTTCCAAAGACTAGGGTTTGCCATTCTCGGTGGGACCGACTTTATCATCTCGGTGACACCGATTTGATTACAGAAGGTTACAGAAGCTTGGCAACACTAGTTTCGGTGAGACCGAGTTTGGAATCCGAAATTACTAGGGTTCATCTCGGTGTGACTGAGTTTATGGAATCGGTGGGACCGAGATTAATTATGAGCATATGTTAGAATGAGGGATTGTCGATCGTTTGGGAGATAGATCACTAAGCACTTTGAGCAACCAGATCATCAACATAACCTCATCCCTTTAATAGTATTGGCTTTCCTATGGACTCAATGTGATCATGGATCACTAAACCAAAATGGAGTCTTGAGCTTTTGCCAATGCTTTCCTTAGCATTTTGAGGGGTCCACATCATCACCATTGCCATACCCATATCAATGAACTTTCTCAAATATTCTCAAGAAACAATTAGTTCAATGATATATATGTTGTTATTAATTACCAAAACCACCCGGGATTAGTTGCACTTTCAATCTCCCCTTTTGGTAATTGATGACAACATATAGATCAAAGCTCGACAAATGATATAATCAATGAATGATATCGTCGCTTTGAGAAGTATGTGATAAGCAAGAGCTCCCCCTAAATTTGTGCATTATTTAAGATTTGCGTTTGAATGCAGATGCACAATCGATTAGGATCATGGGTCACTCTTCCATGTCACATACATCTTGGTGGAGCGCACAAAATGATAAGACTGAATAGCATGCACCCAATCACCAAGACATGAGTAAATGATCATACAAGACATGAATAGCATATGATAAGCATTAAGCACACATTAAGCATAGTATAATCAGGCACTCATCAAAGTAGAGCAAACGTAGTATCAAACACACGGAATGTCTCGGAAAACTCAAAAGTATCTCAAAGAAAACCGCAAACGAAAGAGCAAAAGCGAGACACTCTCTCTCGAAGTCCTATGATCTATACACTTTCTCCCCTTTGGCAACAAGTTACCAAAAGTTCGAAGGTATAGAGCTAAGCGTCACTAGGGACTCTGCCGGCGGCTCCTGCAGGTCGATGGAGTGGAGATAGCTGCATCTACAAAGGTTTCTGCCAAGTCTGTGGAGCTGGAGGAGTGGACACGGAGCCGGAGCTGAACCGATGGAGCTGTGGAGGTGCCGATGTAGTAGCCACTGGGTCTCCTTTCGAACAAAGAATCGATCTGGGTCTTGTGGGAACTCGAGCAGCTGCTCATAGTCATCCCGACCAAATCATCTTCCATCTCCTTCATGAGCTCTGCCTTCTCCTCTTGGCTTCCTCAATATCTGCCTCAAGCTTGTTGACAAGACTTGCACCTCGGCCACTTTGACATCCAGAGCATGGAACTTGTCTTCAACTATCCTCTCAAGACTCTCCCGAGACTGCACTATGCTGGCCAGCGTAGTTCAATCCTCCGGGTAGCTTCAAGAAGTTGTTCTCCAACGCTCTTGGGTTTTGTCTGCTTCTTCTTTGCTTCCTTCTCAGCTTTGGCTTGTTTGGCAGCTTCGACTTAGCTTGTCCTTCAACAGATGTGGGATCATCCTCTGTCATCACAACTTCATTGTCCTCATGTTCAGGCTGCGGTGGCAAGTGGGGTCTATCCAACAAGTAGGTGTCCGTGCCAAACTTGGCATTGATGAGCATCTGAATGTGCGGAGCAAACCCACATGACCTCTTACTCGTCTCTCATGTCCTCTTGATAGTCTCAACTATCGTGTCCATCACCTTGAAAGGTGCCTTCGATCTAGAATATGCAGCATGTTGATAGAATACCTCTTATCATGCGATGATCTCCTGACTTAGGCATCAAAGTATGCCTCAAAATAGTGTTAGTAGTTGGGAGACCTGCCTGAAGATGATACACTGATCCAAGCTTCCATATCTCAACATCTTTGGCTGGTACCTCATTGTACATATTTTCATTGATTCATGGTTTTTCTTTGGAATTCCATAGACATCTACATCATCATCTCTTGATATCGGAGTGTTTAGCAAGGTTTCCATTCTTCAACAGTTGAAGAGAATCTCGGCCTTCACCATCCATACAATTCGCCATCCGGATAGAAATGTGTCGTGGCATAGAACCGCATGATCATCTCATCATTCCATGCCGTCGGCCGACCAACAAACTCGCAACACCACATGCAAGTGAAGCTCTCATGCACATGTGGGAAGTAGTCTCTGTGCTCTTCACTATCAATATATTCCCACCAACATATCTCGTGTCAAGAATAATGGGCTTCTTGTCCATGAGCACTGCCTCATAGAAATCTTGTTGCTCTCGGTGTGGAATCTTGAGTCAACAGCTGTCCTTCTCCGGTGGCATATGGATCAACTTGCCTCCATAGCCCGAGGCCTTTGTCCTTCCTTTCCTTCATATTTTCTCGCCGAGGATGAGCATCATTGTGGATCGGCGCTTTACATCGAGTTTCAAGAATACATGTGCCTCATCTTCGATTCACCGGTGGCACATTGTCCTTCTTCTTCTCTCAAGCAGAATATTTCTCACTGCTTTTCTTTGGCTTGGCAAAGCAGGCTTGGCTTGAGCTGCCTTTCTTGGAGCTGATGGCTTAGATTTGGTAGGTGCTCCTGCCTCGATGGCATCTCCCATCAACTTAGGCTTCGAGGAGGTGGGGTGCTTCCTCATCAGAATCATCATCAGCTGCTTCATCATGTACTATCCTCTTCCTCTTGGAAGTTTTCTTTACCTTGCTGGAGGTTTCTTCTTCCATGCTCAACTTCTTGGCAACTGTGGACTTCTTCACTTTGCTGGTGCCTTTCTTGGTGTGTTGCCCTTGATAGTCTTTGGCAACCACTTTCCTCTTAGGTTTGGAAGTGATCTCTTCCTCAGCAACAAAGTCGTAATCCTCTTCATCGAATTTCTTCTTCTTCACCCCCCGTGGCAGCAGCAGTAAACCACTTGGGGTGCTCCTCTCACCATCATCGTAAAAGCTGCTTGGCTTCAGACTAGTGCCCGCCTCGAATCTCAACCGGTGATTCAGACTGCTCGCTGTCACTTGCATCGATATGACCGACAACCCGTGAAGAGAGTAGGTATAGGCGAAATAGAAGAGTTATCACAAACTGCGAAGATTTTGCAAAAGAATGAGTTCAAACTTCAGTTTTAAGTTTTCACGTAAAGCATTTCGGTCCGACCGAGTCTAAAATTCGTGAATCCAAGTGTCTAAACCGAACCTTTCACACCACTTTCGGTTGTACCGAAATGGGTTTCGATCTAGCCGAGAACACTAGGGTTTCACTAAATCCTCATTTCGGTCTTACCGATTTGCACAACTCGTTGGACCGAAGGTGCAAAGGTAATGGCCAGAGGCCAAATCGGTCATCCGAGAATGTAGAATCGGTCACACCGAGATGTGTTCGCGAAACCTAACCCTAAAATTTTCACTCAATTTCGTTCTAAGAACTAATCTGCTGGATAGGAAGATTTCAAACATGGCAAGAAGTTAGGCAAACCAATCGTGCATTGAATCGAGGTTGAAGACGAGAGGATCAAACTCACCCTAAGATGGAGTTTCTCACGGCGCAACGGCGATGAGATCGACCGCCGACGGTGATGGAGACCAGGCGAGGGCGCACAAAGCGACGGCGGAGACGATCCGGAGACCACGGCGACGGCAGCTAAGGGTTTGGGGCGTAGACGCTTGAAGGAATAATCAACGCCGCTGCCCTCGCTATATATACCCTTCACTGTCGGTGGGACCGAGTTGAAAACTTCGGTGGCACCGAGATGGTTAACGCAAGCGCTACTCACATCGGTCACGCCAAAATTTGTAACTCGGTTTCACCGAGGTGAAAACCTAGATCAATCTAAGTGACTTGGTCCGTCCGATTTGAGTATATTGGTTTGACCGAAAGTACTTAGAAGGTTTTGGAAGTTAAGCTTTTGACGGATCGGTGGCTCGAAAGTGCTCCTCACTCGGTCTGTCCAAAAAGACTTGATCAAAGTTTGTGATATAAGCATGAATAGAGTTTGAGACAAGAAAGCATAGATAGCTAGGGGAGGAACTTAGGCATTCTTGTCCATCCATTTGGTCAAAAAGAGATAAAATCCAAAAGACCAAAGCAACAAATGGATGTCCTCGAATGGATAAAATTATGCATCCAACATGCTCACACAATAAGATAGTAAATGAAATATGTGTCAAACATGCACAAACAAATATCTAGCAACTAACACACAATTTGGCGATGACTAGGTCATCTATATATGAGTATATTGACTTAGGAGTCAAATGAGAACATTTGATCATAGGTCATACTCATCGTTTAAGCACAAGTGGGGTTACCACTTTTACATAATGCATTAATGTGTTCACATCATTTGAAGATGCTTTAGCCCATATCTTTAGAGCAAAGCTCCCCCTTGATGTGAGAACCCCTTTTAAAGGGTCAAACTAACCTTGGGTTGTCGAGAAGACTTCATGTAGATGTTGAAGATGTGGATGCTCAATGTTGATGAGGATCATCAAGAGTTGGGAGCAATCCTTTGGATTCGGCACTTTCAATACCTACATGGGTTAGTCCCACAAGGAACAAACAAGGATATCCATGGACATAGATTGAAGTACACAATAGATGATGTCCATGAAAGCAATGATTACCTTGTCCCTTGACTTACCAACATGAGGGTTTGTGACTCCATGAACTAGTGCAAGATGTGGAAGTTGATTGCACAAGTTCTTGCCAAAATGAATATGAGTGAAGTATGTTGGCGGAGTCACCCTCAAGAACTCTCTAGTTCTTCTTCTTCGATCCACACCATCTTGATGGGAATCCTTGGGGTAGTAGTTGAGCTTGTCAAGTAGAACTTGAAGTTTCCTTGGGAACCCACTTGACCATGGCCTTGGGTGCTTCAATGAATGCATCAATCTCCTCTTGAAGCTTGTCCTTGCCTTTTAGCTTGTGGTCTTGTGGTGGAAGGTCATCTTGAGCTTGTTCCACATTGGAGGAAGTAGGATCATACTTCTCCTTTTGAGAAACAAACTTTGGAGGGGATATTGACCTTCTTCCCATTCAACACCCTCGGCGTTGAACTTTCGCTCAAAACCAATTCGTTGATTCTTCCGTGCCTTCCTTGCTTAAGTAACAATTTCTCAAAGTTCTTGCTTCCGCAAGGCTCTTGTAGACACCCTTCTCTATAATCCCTTTCAATAAACTATTTTCTTGCTCAAGTGTAACTTGGCTTGAAACATTGTTAGTGGAATCAAGAGAATTACTAGAACCAATTATGTTGCTTCTAGATGAAGAATTTTTCTTATGCTTGTCATGCTTAGTTTTAATAGGTGGCAAGAAATTAGACAAGAGAAGTCGCTTTGGCAAGATATGAAGAACTCTTCTTTCAAGATCGCCATTGATAGCTTTTAGAAACTCATGTTCTTGCTCTAGATTGAGCTTCTCGAGCGTAGCTTCTCATGAGATCTTAGGAGCTCTCTATGATCTTCTTGAGTTGTTTCATGAGCTAACTTAAGAGTGTTTAGTTCTTTAGTTAGACGCTCAATCTCCTTCATAGCATTGTCATTCGACTCTTCTCGACTATAAAGACTACTAGCATGTTCATCATTACTAAGCTCACTAGATTTGTCATGTAAAAGCTCATCTTCACCAAGCAAGTCATCCTCATCACTATCAAAGTCAATGAATTCAGGGTGTGATACCTTGGGGCCTTTTGCCATGAAGCATCTTCCAATTCCTTCATTTGGTGAATCAAATATGTCATAGGAGTTGAAGTTGGAGGATACGAGAGCAAGACCGCAACACCTTCATCTTGATCAGATTCGAGTTGGAGTGATAGCTTCTTTCGAGTGATTGTTTGAGTCGGAGCCGAGACCCATTCACCAACATGAGCTTGATGTTTTGTTCTTGTGTAGCTCCTTGATGACTTGTCGCTTCCTTTCCGAATCCTTGCTTCTCTGAGAGGATCTTCGTTCATAACGATCATCTCTACTCCTTCTCTCTTTCCGAGGCGACTCTTCTCTTGAGCTTCTTCTTCTTGGGGATTCTTCTCTTCTCTTGTGGGGAGTCGAACACTCATTTGAGTAGTGTCCAGGTCTTCCACAATTGTAGCAGTTTCGATCACGACTAGAAGATCTCTTTTCATCATATGATCTAGACTTTGAGCTTCTTTCCTTGCTTCTACTCTTGTAGAATTTGTTGAAGTTCTTCACCATTAGGCTTATCTCTTCATTGGAAACCAGCTTGTCGCTTGAGGTTGTGGGAGCTTCAACTGTAGCTTTGTAAGCACCACTTGACTTGTTGTGAAGCTCTTCCTTGTCTTTAAGTGTCATCTCATGAGCAACAATCCTTCCAATGACTTCGGTAGGCTTGAGATCCTTGTAGTTTGGCATCATTTGGATCAAAGTGCACACGGTGTCATACTTTCCATCCAAAGCTCTGAGGATCTTCTTGATGATGAATCGGTCGGTCATTTCTTCGCTTCCTAAGCCGGCAATCTTATTTGTGATGAGAGCAAGCCTAGAGTACATTTCATCGACTCCTTCACCTTCCTTCATCTTGAACTTGTCAAGTTGACCTTGAAGAACATCTAGCTTTGATTCCTTCACGGACTCGGTACCTTCGTGCATTTCGACCAAAGTATCCCAAATCTCTTTTGCATTCTCAAGACGGCTGATCTTGTTGAACTCCTCGACACAAAGCATTGAAGAGAATGTCACAAGCTTGAGCATTGTTCAGAACATCCGCAACTCATCCGCATTGTAGCTTCACGATCCGAACTTTTCCTTCCTCAAGAACTCACGCTGCAAGCCAACACAAATAATGCCCCATGCGGCAGGGTTATGTCCAAGAATATGCATTTTCATTTTGTGCTTCCAACTAGCAAAATTTGAACCATCAAAGTAAGGACCTCTACGAAAATTACCCTCACTAGACGCCATACTCTCCTAGGTTGTGAAACCAAGCTTATGGAGTCCAATGTAATGGAAACCAATCCAATGGAGACCAAAGCTCTGATACCACTTGTAGGATCGGAAGTATGTCTAGAGGGGGGTGATTAGACTACTTGACAATTTAAAGGTTTAGCCTTTTGATTAGGACAAGTTTTTAGCAAGTTCACAAAGATGACCAAGTCAAGTATCACCCTACACATGCAATTCTAGAGTTATGGCAGCGGAAAGTAAATTGCACATGTAGTAAATAGAGGTGGAGAAGAGCAAACGCAGTTTGAGACACGGAGATTTTTTCTCGTGGTTCCGATAGTGGTGCTATCGCCAATCCACGTTGATGGAGACTTCAACCCACGGAGGGTAACGGCGAGAGTCCACGGAGGGCTCCACCCACTAAGGGTCCACGAAGAAGCAACCTTGTCTATGCCATCATGGCTTACGCCCACGGAGGACTAGCCTTACTCGGGTATATCTTCACGAAGTAGGCGATCTCCTTGCCCTTACAAACTTCTTGGTTCAACTCCACATCTTGACGGAGGCTCCCAAGCGACACCTAACCAATCTAGGAGGCACCACCTCCAAAAGGTAATAGATGGTGTTGGTGATGATGAACTCCTTGCTCTTGTGCTTCAAATGATAATCTCCCCAACACTCAACTCTCCTCACCGATTTGGCTGTGGTGGAAGAAGGATTGAGTGGAAAGCAACTTGGGAAGGCTAGAAATCAAGTTTCATATGGTGGGAGTGGAGCAACTTGATCTCAACACAAGGGTAGGTAGTTTTCTTCTCGAAATGTAAGGTAGGAGTGGTAGTTCTTTCGATGGCTCTCCACTAATGAAGAGGAGGTGGAGGGTATTTATAGCCTCCACACAAAATCCAACTGCTACACACATTTGACCAATCTCGGTCGGACCGAAGTTGACAACTCGGTGAGACCGAAAGTTCAAATCTTGTGAACGTTGGGATTTTCGTGGGACCAAAATACAATCTCGGTTAGTCCGATTCTTCCAAAGACTAGGGTTTGCCATTCTCGGTGGGACCGATTTTATCATCTCGGTGACACCGATTTGATTACGTATGTTACGTAAGCTTGGCAACACTAGTTTCGTGAGACCGAGTTTGGAATCCGAAATTACTAGGGTTTGGCTATATGGCTGAGGTGGTTCATCTCGGTGTGACTGAGTTTATGGAATCGGTGGGACCGAGATTAATTATGAGCATATGTTAGAATGAGGGATTGTCGATGTTTGGGAGATAGATCACTAAGCACTTTGAGCAACCAGATCATCAACATAACCTCATCCCTTTTAATAGTATTGGCTTTCCTATGGACTCAATGTGATCATGGATCACTAAACCAAAATGGAGTCTTGAGCTTTTGCCAATGCTTTCCTTAGCATTTTGAGGGTCCACATCATCAATCATTGCCATACCCATATCATCGAACTTTCTGAAATATTCTCAAGAAACAATTAGTTCAATGATATATATGTTGTTATTAATTACCAAAACCACCCGGGGATTAGTTGCACTTTCAAACGCGCTGGACTTGCGAGACATCTTGGAGGACAAAGCAAGGCAATCCAGATCCATCTATGGATCACGTGCGCGCCCTACGACCCACGACGAATATCGTCGCGCCGACATAACGCCGGCCGAGCCGAACACAGCAGACAGCGCTCCCTCGAGCTGCGTCGCGATATTGCTCAATACAGGGGCACCGCACACCCGTTATGTTTCACTGATGAAGTAATGGATCACCAGATCCCCGAAGGGTTCAAACCCGTGAACATCGAATCTTACGATGGTACAACAGACCCCGCGGTGTGGACCGAAGATTATCTTCTCCACATCCATATGGCCCGCGGCGACGATCTGCACGCCATCAAATATCTCCCGCTCAAGCTTAAAGGACCAGCTCGGCACTGGCTTAACAGCCTGCCCGCAGAGTCGATTGGGTGTTGGGAAGACACGAGGCCGCGTTCCTTGATAACTTCCAAGGTACATACGCATACGACCACCGACGCCCGATGACCTAAGCCACATTATTCAGCAGCTGCACAAATCGCCGACAGTTCGGGACGCGGTTCTTGACGAAGAAAAATCAAATCGCCGACCGTCCGGATGCGGAGGCCCTCGCAGCCTTCAAACACAACATCCGGACGAATGGCTAGCCCGCACTGGGGCAGGAGAAGCCAAATCCATGGCAGCCCTCACATCATTAATGACTCTTTTTTGCTGGAGAGGATAGTCGCTAGCCCGCAGCAATAATCTCCGCAAAAATTCTGGTAGCCCGGACTCCAAGGACAATCACGGCAGTCACGCCGGATCAAAACAAACGCCAGATTAACGGCGACGACAAAGAGGATACGGCAGTCAATGCCGGATTCCGAGGCTCCAAACCCGTCAACGGAAGAAGCCATTTAAAAGAACAACTCGGCCCGTCCAATCTGGATGAATACTCGACCGCCATGCGGATACATGGCACCCCGAAAAGCCGCCTAATCACACCAATAGAGATTGTTGGGTGTTCAGCAGGCGGCAAGTTAATTGTCGAACACAATGACAAGGGGCTAAATAGCGACGACGAGGAAGAGACCCGGCCGCCGAACAACAGAGGATGGAAGGGTTTCCCCCCGCAAGTGCGGACGGTGAATATGATTTACGCGACCCATATACCCAAGAGGGAGAGGAAGCGCGACTCACGGACGCCTATGCGATGGAGCCATCCGCCCGGTTCAATCCATGGTCCTCCCGTCTCGATCACTTTCGATCGACGAGACCATCCGACTAGCATACGCCATGGCAGATTCGCCGCATTGGTCCTAGACCCAATCGTCGATGGATTTCACCTCACAAGAGTCCCGATGGACGGCGGCAAAGCAGCCTGAACCTGCTTTATCGTGACACAAGCGCAAAATGGGCATAGACCCATCCAGATCAAACCTACTAAGACAACCTTTAAAGGTGTCATCCTGTGTGGAAGCCAACTGCATGTGCTCACACACTAGAAGTGGTCTTCGGATCCCGGATAATTTCCGGCGAAGAGTTAATCTTCGATATAGTCCCGTTCCGTAGCGGCTATCATGCCCTGCTCGGACGCACCGCGTTTGCAAAATTCAACGCGGTGCCGCATTATGCATACCTAAAGCTCAAGATGCCGGGCCCTCGTGGAGTCATTACGGTCAATGGGAATACGGAACGCTCCCTCCGAGCGGAGGAACATACAGCGGCTCTCGCGGCGGAAGTACAGAGCAGCCTTCTACGGCAACTCTCTAGTCCGGCAACTAAAAAGCCGGATACATTAAAGCGCGCCCGGAGCAACACTAACCAAGACCACCTGGAGCGATCGGAGCACACGTAGCAATGCGGCCCCCACCCTCGCCCGCGTATGATCACAAGAATAACACTCCGCGTACATCATTACGCTTTGAAGATACCATGGGCGCATGGGAGGGGCTTAACCTCAAGGATTGAAGAGTGCGGCTCGACCGCACCAGGGGCCCGTGCTAGCGCCCCCCTTGGTGTTATTTTTTATCTTTTCTTTTTATATATGCAGAACTCTACCAAATAGAAGCCCTGCCCGACGGCAAACTTGCCGAACTCACGATACAACAGTCAGGGATTAAAGAAGGCTGCGTCGAACACTCAGGTGGTCTCCATTACGAGCATTAAATTCAATTACATACACCAAAACTGCAGCTTATCCCTGGAGGGGGACATGTTAATTTAGTCCGAATCCCTTGCTTACCGCACTATTTGTATCACCGCTTTATTAGCGCATCTTCCATCATAAATAATGCAGCACTTCCTTTTTGCAAGTTTATTACCTTTTCATGGCAATTATGTTATCCTTTACAAATGTTCACTATATGACATATTGCACCCAGACACTTTGGTACGGCCGAATACACCAGGGCTTCGTTCCCCATATTACGGTGTGATTAAGTCCGAACACTTTCACAAGTGCGGCACCCGAACTTATAGCATTATATGAATCAGCTCAATCATGTCTTGGGTCAATAGTTGGGTTTGCCCGCTTCTATGTTTTGGTGCCTTACGTTCCGCTCCGTCGGCTAAGGTAGCACTAGGAGAACCATCACGATTGCGCCCGTTTAGCCGGGTTAACGCCTCAATGGAGAAAGCTAAACCGACCGGCATGATAAGGCGAGAGACTGGTCGCTGTTCGAGAGGTCTTTTCGTCCCTAAAGACTCATGCCGCTTGAGCGAAGTTCGGATGATGTCCGATTTAGGCGTGGATAGCGCCTCGATTCGGTCTTCCGAATACCGGGGCTTCGCAGAAATTTAAAATTATAGAATTCTATGGCTAAGTGAGAGTGTTCAAACATTATAAGTCCGGTCGCCTTGTTCGTCGTGTTGAGCGCCTCCCTAGATGGACCCAAAGATGGGAACAAGAGTGCTCAAGTTTATCACCGAACACCCCAGCACTCGTGGCTTGGGGGCTAAAGCCAACGACTTGCCATCTCTCAGATTTAACAAACGGCCGCATAGAAGGTAATATTTTAAATTAAACAAAGCGTTGCTCATAGCTCATATAAACGAAGTTTTCGGCGCACAGGATAAACACACAGCGAGTTCACTCAAGGATTACATTAAGGGGACACTCATCCGCGATATCGCGGGCTCCTTTCAGGACAACTTTATAATATCACTCCGGCGTACGGTGCTCCTTGCCCGGCGGCGGCGGATCCGTGAGAAGCTTCTCCGCATCCAGCTTGCCCCATTGCACCTTTATGCGGGCAAGGGCTCGACGAGCGCCTTCAATGTAGGCGGATCGCTTGATCACATCGAGCCTTGGGCATGCATCAACTAGCCGCTGCACTAGGCCAAAATAGCTGCCAGGCATGGCCTGCCCAGGCCACAGCCGGACTGTGAGGCCCTTCATGGCCTCCTCAGCTACCTTGTCGAGTTCGACCAGCTGCTTCAGCTGGTCGCTTGGGGGCACCGGATGGCCGGCCTCAGCGTACTGAGACTAGAAGACCTTCTCCGTTGAGCTCCCCTCCTCGCCACGATAGAACGCAGCGGCATCAAACGCACTACGCGGCAGGTCTGCAAATGCCCCTGGAGAGCTCCGAATTCGGTAAGTATCCGAAATTTACATTAACATGCTTGCTCGCATGAAAACGCCTTACCCGCTGCTATCTTCTTCATGTCCTCTATTTCCATATGGGCCCTCCGAGCCTCGGCCTTGGCGGAATCGGCCCTATCGAGAGCCGAGGCAAGCTCGACTCGAGTCTTGAGTCACGCCCAAACTCTCATTCTTTTCATGAGAGCCTCGAGCTCTTGCGAACTTCCGCCACCGGCGCGCTTGCTTTTCTCGCTCAGTCCGCTCTGTGGCGCATTATGTTCGCCACGGACACGGCATCCTTCGTGGCTGCCACCTCGTTAGTGGCCCCTGACGCATATATTATCCTTGTTAATCTCGCTTGCAACCAAAACCCTTTTCTCGTAAGGTGCATATTTAAAGTGGTGTTATCCACCTTCTTTGTCCTTGAGCTGCCTCTTGGCATGGCCGAGCTCTTGCTCCGACCGCTCAAGGTCCTTCTTCACCGACTCGACCTCCGCACGCGGCAGAGGTCAACAAATAAGAGCCTGCTAACTCATATTGACATATTTTAGAAACCCTGCAGACATCTTGTTAAAGATCCTTAGTCCAGCTTTTCTTTCCAACACCGACCAAGCATCAGGCTACCGTCTATGCGGTATCATATTACTTAATTTTAACCTTCTTACCTCAAAGCCTGTTAGAAGGCGATTTGAAGCTTGGTCAGCCCGCCCTTGGCGAAGCTGGACCTTTCAATCACCGCACTCATGAGAGTGCGGTGTTCTTCGATGGAGGCGCTTTGAGCGCCTCCGGCGAGTTGTCCGGTGCCTCCGGTTGGACGGAGGCTGCCGGCATCACGGTCCTGCCCCTCCTTCGAGGGGTCTGCTTCCCGGACTCTGGAACCGCTACAGGTTCCGGAGCAGAGTCCGGCACAAAGTCCGGGCTGCTCGACGGCGCCCGAGCCTCCTCTGGCGCTGTCCCCTCAGGATTCCGCCTCGTCGTCCTCGGCGCGTGGGGTAGAGGCAGTCGGGATGGAATTTACATCCGACGGCGCCAACGACCCGCTCGTCGAGTCCGGAAAGTCGTCACCGGCCGGACTAAAGAAATAATGCGGCATTAGAAGGACACTGCGTGACACTCTATAGTACGGCGATAAATGATCCGGATATTTACGATCTTGCGACGCCGGCCCTTGAGGTTACCTCCTTCGCCAACACCGATGTTGGCGAAACTATCCGGGGATAGTTCTCCTCTGACCCTTCGACCGCCCGATTGGGGAGGCCTTCCTCTTCTTCTCTCCTCCTCCGGAGAGAGTATTCCTCCTCCTCCTCGCCTTCGGGAGGAGTCCTCGCCGTCGTCGTCGACGCTTGATTGCGGGAACTCTTTCGAGTCCCCGCGCCACCTTCTTGGCCTTCTTCTCCGCACCATCGTGACGGTGCGGAACCAGCAGCCTCGCTAAACGGGCATCCACCGGTTCTTCCGCATGGGAGCCGGGCTGATAAGCAGCTCGGCCTTCTCCATCCATTCTCACAAAGGAAGAGGCCGATTAAAAACCTCGCTAGAGTCAATCTAATTACTACAGTGTCCCGTAATGGGGTCAATCACTTACCCCATTGGTCGGAGATCGTAAGCTGAATCCATGGTCTTGGTCGCGGATACGCAAGATCAGCGCTTTTGAACAAGACCTCCAAGCACCTTCAGACGTTGTATCAAAGAGCCCGCTTAACGCCTGGTGCTGTTCCGGATTAAACTCCCACAGATTAAATGCCCTTCTTGGCATGGGAGAATCCGCCAGAGGAGCATGACCTGGACTACGCCGACGAGCCGGAGCCCATTGCTCACCAAATTTCTTGATGCAGGTTCGAGTCCTCACCTCCACGGGTCACCCCACCGCAAGCCCTTCTCTTTCCGGAGGTGAGCTGCGTGGGGATTCCATATCTAAATTGGGGCCACCGCCATGTAGGCTCGCGGCTCGGTGATATAGAACCACCCCGATTGCCACCCTTGACGGAGTCCACGAAGGTCCCTTCTAGTTAAGGGACGCTGGGCAACTTGCCCAACATAGCGCCTCCGCATTCCGCTTATGCCCCTTCACAACCTTCGGCTTGACGTTGAAGGTCTTGAGCCACAGGCCGAAGTGGGGCCGGATGCAGAGAAAAGCTTCGCACACGACGATAAACGCCGAGATGTTGAGGACGAAATTCGGCGCCAGATCGTGGAAATCTAGGCCGAGTAGAACATGATCCCTGACGAATGGATGGAGCGGAAGCCCATCCATGGAGGAAGTGGGGAAGGAAAACAACCTCTCGTGAGGTCCTGGTCGGAATGAGCTGCCTGCGTCGGGCAAACGATGCGCGATGTTTCGAAAAGGTATCCGCGTCACAGCAGCTTGGTGATGTCCTCCTCCTTGGCGGTGGAGGCCATCCACTTGCCTCCCTCCGGACATGTTCGGAGAAGGGTCGAGGCGGAATGCATAAGCTTGAGCGTTAGAGCTTGGGTTCAAGGGGATGGATGAGCAAAGGAGGAAGAAGGCGAGGTGAGAAGGTAAAACCTTATCCCTTATATATAGGCGACAAAACTATGCGCCCTCACCGCCCGGTAAAACTCGCTTATCTCCCAAGCGCCACCATCAATGGCGCGTTGGGTTACCCACGCACGTATTGATGAGAATCCGGAAAAAGGGGAACACGATCTCGCTCGACGGACGTGCCAAGGAAACCGCTTAGCTAAACGTGTCAAGTGGTACAAGAATTCAAACAAGGGCTTGGTGCGGTGTGATGTCATGCCGCATAATACGCCAAAGAAATTGGATCGGTGTATATGTTTTATTCTCTACGTTGGAATGTGGAAATTATTTTGCGAGCCGCACACTATCCTCGGTGTTCATTATCTTCTCCGGATTATTCAAGGGAGGAACCCGCCTTGCAATGCCGAACATTATGCACGCCGGACTTATCGCCATTGAAGACCGGTTCAGGCTACCGAGGAGTCTGGACTAGGGGTGTCCGGATAGCCGGACTATCAATATCTCACGGACTCCCAAACTACGAAGATAGAAGATTGAAGACTCGGCTCGTGTCCGAAGGTACTTTACTTGGCGTGGAAGGCAAGCTTGGCAATACGGATATGTAGATCTCCTACCATTGTAACCGACTGTAATCCCTAGCCTCTCCGGTGTCTATATAAACCGGAGGGCTTTAGTCCGTAGGGCACAACATTACGCCTCAACAATCATACCATAGGCTAGCTTCTAGGGTTTAGCCTCATTGATCTCGTGGTAGATCTACTCTTGTACTACCCATATCATCAATATTAATCAAGCAGACGTAGGGTATTACCTCCATCGAGAGGGCCCGAACTCAGGTAAAAACATTGTGTCCTCGCCTCCTGTTACCATCCGCCTAGACGCACAGTTCGGGACCCCCTACCCGAGATCCGCCGGTTTTGACACCGACAATGGGGATTGGATATGGTTGGTCACTTGAGAACAGGACGAAGCGGTTTCACGCATGTACTAGTAGCAGTCGACAAGTTCACCAAGTGGATTGAGGCTAAACCCATCAAGAACCTTGATGCCAGTAGAACTGTCAGCTTCATCAGAGAACTGATATTCAGATATGGAGTCCCACACAGCATCATCACTGACAATGGATCAAACTTCGATTCGGATGAATTCAGGGTGTTCTGCACATCTCAAGGCACACGAGTCGACTATGCTTCAGTCGCCCATCCCCAGTCGAATGGACAAGCGGAGCGGGCCAATGGCTTGATCCTCAAAGGGTTGAAACCCCGACTGATGCGTGACCTCAAGCATGCGGCTGGAGCATGGGTCGATGAACTTCCCTCGGTGTTGTGGGGTCTAAGGACCACGCCTAACCGGTCGACTGGAAGAACTCCATTCTTCTTGGTCTATGGAGCTGAAGCGGTCTTGCCGAGTGATCTGCTCCACAATGCTCCTCGAGTCGAGCTCTACACCGAAGCTGAAGCGGAACAAGCGTGGCAGGATGCAGTCGACCTTTTAGAGGAAGAAAGGGAGATGGCTTTGATCCGATCGACCATCTACCAACAGGACTTGCTTCGCTTCCACGCCAAAAACGTGAAGAGTCGAGCCTTCCAGGAAGGGGATTTGGTTCTCCGAGTGGATCAGCAGAAACCACACAAGCTTGCTCCTTTTTGGGAAGGACCCTTCGTCGTCACTAAGGTTATCCACAACCGGGCGTACCATCTCTACAACGTCGAGCACAACATCGACGAGCCCCGAGCTTGGAACGCGGAGTTGATCCGCCCCTTTTACACTTAAGTATTCACTCGGATGAGTTGTAATAAAAGTACTTCTGTAGTTCATGTTTCGCAAGATAATAGTGTCATAATTTCCCCAATGATTTTTGTCACTTTTATTTGTTCAGTAAAATTCCCCCTCAGTGGGTGGCTTAACTGCGAATCCGTTTCGCCTAAGTTTGTAAAAAAAAATCCTTAACGAGTGGCGAGCCGGTCTCCAACTCGGGGGCTTAGCTGCGAATCCGTTTCGCCTAAGTTTCAATAAAATCCTACCGAGTGGCGAGCCGGTCTCCCACTCGGGGGCTTAGCTACGAATCCGTTTCGCCTAAGTTTCAATAAAATCCTACCGAGTGGCGAGCCGGTCTCCCACTCGGGGGCTTAGCTGCAGTCCAAGTACTTGCCTAAGTTTCAATAAAATCCTACCGAGTGGCGAGCCAGTCTCCCACTCGGAGGCTTAGCTGCAGTCCAAGTACTCGCCTAAGTTTCAATAAAATCCTACCGAGTGGTGAGCCAGTCTCCCACTCGGGGGCTTAGCTGCATCTAAGTACTCGCCTAAGTTCAAACTTAATGTGCGCTCGCAAGGAAGACGAGGTGCAGGTTGACTGCTACCCTCTCCTCTGAGCTTCGCCACAAGTACAACATGCGCCCGCAAGGAGGATGAGGTGCAGGTCGACTGCTACCCTCTCCTCCGAGCTACGCCACAAGTACAACGTGTGCTCGCAAGGAAGACGAAGTGCAGGTCGACTGCTACCCTCTCCTCCGAAGCCACCACAAGTACAACGTATACCCAGCAAGGAGGACGAGGTGCAGGTCGATCGCTACCCTCTCCTCCGAAGCTACGCCACAAGTACAATGTGGCCAGAAGGAGGACGGCGTGCAGGTCGATCGCTACCCTTTCCTCCGAGCTACGCCACAAGTACAATGTGCGCCCGCAAGGAGGACGAGGTGCAATCACCCTCTCCTCCGAGCCACGCCACAAGTGTAATGCGTTCTCCATAAGAAAGATGCAGAAAAATCCTACCGAGTGGAGAGCAGACCTCCCACTGGGGCTTAGCTGCAGCCCAAGGCTCTCCTAAGTTTCAAAATCCTACCGAGTGGAGAGCAGACTCCCACTCAGGGCTTAGCTGCAGCCCGTGCTCGCCTAAGTTTTGAAAATTCTACCGAGTGGAGAGCAGACCTCCCACTCGGGGCTTAGCTGCAGCCCAGTGCTCGCCTAAGTTTTGAAAATCCTACCGAGTGGAGAGCGGAGACCTCCCACTGGGGCTTAGCTGCAGCCTAGTGCTCGCCAAAGTTTTGAAAATCCTACCGAGTGGAGAGCAGACCTCCCACTCGGGGGCTTAGCTGCAGCCTAGTGCTCGCCTAAGTTTTGAAAATCCTACCGAGTGAAGAGCAGACCTCCCACTCGGGGGCTTAGCTGCAGCCCAGTGCTCGCCTAAGTTTTGAAAATCCTACCGAGTGGAGAGCAGACCTCCCACTCGGGGGCTTAGCTGCAGCCCAGTGCTCGCCAAAGTTTTGGAAATCCTACCAAGTGGAGAGCGGGCCTCCCACTCGGGGGCTTAGTTGCAGCCCAGTGCTCCTAAGTTTTGAAAATCCTACCGAGTGGAGAGCAGACCTCCCACTCGGGGGCTTAGCTGCAGCCCAGTGCCTGCCTAAGTGAATTGGGGAACAAGTCGATTGCAATAAGCACCTCGCTTTAACCTGCAAAAGATACCTCAAACCAAGTGAAAGTATATTTAAAACGTCGAATCCAAATTCGGATAACACCTAACGGAACCGAAAGTTCTCAGGCGCTAAGCCTGTTAAGGTTTGTCGGTTACAAAAATCACTCGGCATACCGAGGCAAATTTAAAGTGTCGAGCTCAAGAAGTTTTTTACCCCTCCTGTGGAGGACTGGAAGGTGCAACAAACTCGTCAAGGTCGATTCCATCAGCAATCCGAGTGGCAGCGGCGATGAAGGTCTCCATGAAAGACCGGAAATCATGCTTCTTGGTGTTAGCCACCCGAAGGGCCGCCAACTTGTCTTCTCGTGCATCCTTGCAATGGACTCGAGCCAAAGATAGAGCAACATCTGTGCCACACCTGGCAGAAGACTTCTTCCACTCATGCACTCGACTTGGGACCGCGTTTAGTCGAGTCATCAAAGACTCGAGGTCATTCTGGAGCATCTCTCTGGGCCAGAGTGTGGCGTCAATGCGAGAAGTGGCGACCTTCAGCCTTGCGAGATAGTCGACGACGGCAGTGACACGAGATTCAAGACGGAGCACGTTCATGGCAGCTTATCCTTCACAGGAGTGTTGATGGGGTCCAAGTTTACTTCCAGTCGGCCAGTTTCCTCTTCAAATTTCTGGCAAAATTCTGCAAGCACAACCATCGAGTCAAGACAACAGTCGACTGGAAAGATCACAGTTAAAATGTATGTTTGATGCAAAAGTTTACCTTCAAGCATGAGGAATAGTTTCTTGGCGAGTCCACCCAGATAAGCCTCCAGATCGTTCTTTTTCCCCACCAACTCACTGGCCTTGTCACTCAGAGCAATCTTATCGCTTTTCAGTCGACTGACCTCTTTGTTGGCAGCAACAAGAGCAGCTTTCAGATTGGTGTTTTCTTCTTCAAGCTTGGTGACCGAAGCCAGCTTCTCATTTGCGAGCTTGGTTTTCTCTAAAGCTGCTTTCTGCATTTCAGCCAACTCAAGGTCCTTCTTCTTCAGTATGCCTTTCACTTTGCACTGCGCAGTTACAAAGAAGGTCGACTCAAACAAACGAGGGGCAAAGACAATCGTCGAAGACCTCACCAAACATACCTTTAGCTTCCTCCTTCGCCTTCGCTAAGTTCTCCTGGGCCAGCTTCAGATCAAGCCCCAGCTGGATGTGTTCGTTCTCCATCTCGGTATAACGAGCAGCAAGGTCGCAGGATTTCTACGAAGAATCAATCAACAGGCGTCAAAGACAATTCACTCCCGAGTGACTAAGGAAAAATAATACGTTTCTAAGACTACGGCCGAATACAAACATCCAACCATAGTCTCGTGGATTACACCCAAAGGGTGCACTCAGCGTGCCCCACTAGTTCTATCAAGTTAGAGTCGACCACGACCAACAAAAAAACAAGAGATGTTCTTCGATCAGAGCTAATCGCCAGCCAGCCGACCACCACGCCTCGGGACTACACCCGGTGGGTGCACTCAGCGTGCCCCACCGGTTTATGAATCCTTCCACCTCGTCGAATAAAGGAAAAACTTAAGACATAAAGATTATGGTCGATCGCCAGCATCCCACCATAGCCTTGGGGTTACACCCGGTGGGTGCACTCAAGCGTGCCCCACTAACTCGAATTTCAATCTACACACCCAAAGGTGTAAGAAGACAAACACTAGGAATTTCGTAAAGAAGAATCTTCGACATCATATCCTAACAGTAACAAAGCGGTGACCGATCGACCAACGCTTACTCAAGAGCTGAATCGTGTCATAGGCTGCCCGGCCGGCTTCTGATGGCCTTCACTTGCTCCATCATGACTCCGCCTAGCGATTGCTTCTTTCGCAACACCGCTTGGTCCTCCGGGACGAGGGTCGAGAACAGTGAAGGATGTGCAACACTCGATGACGAGGGCGAAGCACTCGCCAACGGCACCGCAAAAAGATACTGTAGGCGAGTGGTGTTCTCTCCTCCGCGACCAGTGTCTCGGGTGCTTTGGCATCGCCCCGAGTCGCCTTGCCAGCAGACGCTTTCCTGCTCCTCCTCTGCCTCAGTGGTTCCTCGTCATCGTCGTCAGGAAGGGTAATAACGACATTGGGTGGAGCTACAGAAAAGAATCAAAATTAGAGACAAAGAGCCAGTTGACTGAAGACGGAACTACGAAATGTTGGGGAACGTTGCAGAAAATTAAAATTTTTCCTACGGCTTCACCAAGATCTATCTATGAGTTCATCTATGCTACGAGTAATGGAAGAGAGATTGCATCTACATACCACTTGTAGATCGCGTATGAAGCTTGAAAGGTGATGATGGAGTCGACTCGAACGTGATTCAGATCACCGATGCCCAAGTGCTGAACGGACAGACTTCCGCTGCTCAACACACGACGGACGAGCGACGCCTCCTCCTTCTTGATCCAGCAAGGGGAAGGAGAGGTTGAGGAAGACAGCTCCACCGCAAAGACGACGGCAGGTGATGGTGGAGAAGCAAGATCTCGGCTGTGCTTCACGAGCTCTACGGAGGAGGAGATGTGTTGGGAGGGAGGGCTGCGCCTTGGGAGTTGGTACAGCAGCCCCCCTCCCTCCCCCCTTTATATAGGCCCCCGGGGGGGGTGGCCGGCCCCTGGAGATCCAATCTCCGGGGGGCGGCCAAGGGGGGTGGAGTGCCCCCTGCCAGTGGGCGCTTCACCCCTAGGGTTTCAACCCTAGGCGCAGGGTGGGCCTAGGGGCGCACCAGCCCCTTGTGGGCTGGTTCCTTCCCCTTGGCCCATGGGGCCCTCCGGATAGGTGGCCCCACCGGTGGACCCCGGACCCTTCCGTGGTCCCGACATTTTACCGAAACCCCAAAACTTTCCCGATGGTCAAACACCACTTCCTATATATTATTCTTTACCTCCGACCCTTCCGAACTCCTCGTGACGTCCGGATCTCATCCGGACTCAACAACATTCGGTATTCACATACTTGTCTTCCTACTAACCCTAGCGCCACCGAACCTTATGTGTAGACCCTACGGGTTCGGAGACACGCAGACATGACCGAGACGACTCTCGGGCAATAACCAACAGCGGGTCCGGATACCCATGTTGGCTCCTACATGCTCCTCGATGATTTCATCGGTTGAACCACGATGTCGAGGATTCGATCAAACCTCGTATACAATTCCTTTGTCAATCGGTACGTTATTTGCCCGAGACTCGATCGTCGGATCCCAATACCTCGCTCAGCCTCGTTATCGCAAGTCACTTTACTCGCATCAGAATGCATGATCCCGGCCAACACCTTGGTCACTTTGAGCTCATTATGATGATGCATTACCGAGTGGGCCCAGAGATACCTCTCCGTCATACGGAGTGACAAATCCCGCCTCGATTAGTGTCAACCCAACAGATACTTTCGGAGATACCGTAATGCACCTTTATAGTCACCCGCTTACGCCAGACGCTTTGATACACCCAAGGCACTCCTACGGTAACCGGGAGTTACACGATCTCATGGTCGAAGGAAGAGATACTTGACATTGGCAAAGCTTCTAGCAAACGAACTATACGATCTTTTATGCTATGCTTAGGATTGGGTCTTGTCCATCACATCATTCTCCTAATGATGTGATCCCGTTATCAACGACATCCAATGTCCATAGTCAGGAAACCATGACTATCTATTGATCACAACGAGCTAGTCAACTAGAGGCTCACTAGGGACATATTGTGGTCTAAGTGTTCACACGTATTACGATTTCCTGATAACACGCTTATAGCATGAACAAAAGACAATTATCATGAACATTGAAATATAATAATACTTTTATTATTGCCTCTAGGGCATATTTCCAACAGTCTCCCACTTGCACTAGAGTCACTAATCTAGTTACATTGTGATGAATCGAACACCCATAGAGTTCTGGTGTTGATCATGTTTTGCACGCGAGAGAGGTTTAGTCAACGGATCTGCGACATTCAGATCCGTGTGCACTTTGCAAATCTCTATGTCTCCATCTTGAACATTTTCACGGATGGAGTTGAAACGACGCTTGATGTGCTCGGTCTTCTTGTGAAACCCGGCTCCTTGGCAAGGGCAATAGCTCCAAAGGTTGTCACAGAAGAGTTTGATCGCCCCGACGCATTGGGTATGACTCCTAGGTCGGTGATGAACTCCTTCACCCAAATCGCTTCATGCGCTGCCTCCGAGGCTGCCATGTACTCCGCTTCACACGAGATCCCGCCACGACGCTTCGCTTGCAACCGCACCACCATCTACTCCACCATTCAACATATACACGATCCGGTTTGTGACTTAGAGTCATCCAGATCTGAGTCGGCTAGCGCCGACGTAACCCTTTACGACGAGCTCTTCGCTCCTCCATAAACGAGAAACATGTCCTTTGTCCTTTCGGTACTTCAGATATTCTTGACCGCTGTCCGGTGTTCCTTGCCGGATTACTTTGGTATCTTGCAACCAAACTTACGGCAAGGTTTACATCGGCCCGGTACACAAGATGGCATACATAATAGATCCTATGGCTGAAGCATAGGGATGACACTCATCTCTTCTTTATCTTTTGCCGTGGTCGTGTGATCGAGCTGAGCTCAATTTCACACCTTGTAACATAGGCAAGAACCCTTTCTTGACTGATCCATTTTGAACCTCTTCAAAATCTTATCAAGGTATGTGCTTTGTGAAAGACCTATGAGGCGCCTCGATCTATCCCTATAGATCTTGATGCCTAATATATAAGCAGCTTCTCCAAGGTCCTTCATTGAAAAACACTTATTCAAGTAGGCCTTTATGTTGTCCAGAAGTTTTGTATCATTTCCCATCAAGAGTATGTCATCTACATATAGTAGGAGAAATGCTACAGAGCTCCCACTCACTTTCTTGTAAACGCAGCTTCTCCATAAGTCTCAAGATAACCCAAACGCTTTGATCATCTCATCAAAGCGAATGTTCCAACTCCGAGATGCTTGCACCAGTCCATAAATGGATCATTGGAGCTTGCATACTTTGTTAGCGCTCGAGGATCGACAAAACCTTCCGCTGCATCATATACAGCTCTTCCTTAAGATGTCCATTAAGGAATGCCGCTTGACGTCCATCCGCCATATCTCATAATCATAGTATGCGGCAATTGCTAACATGATTCGGACGGACTTAAGCTTCGCCACGGAGAGAATGTCTCGTCAGAAGTCAATCCCTTGAACTTGTCGATAACCCTTAGCGACAAGTCGAGCTTTATAGATGGTAACATTACCATCCGTGTCCGCTCTTCTTCTTAAAAATCCATTTGTTTTCTATCGCCGCCGATCATCGGGCAAGTCTGCCAAAGTCCATACTTTGTTTTCATACATGGATTCTATCTCGGATTTCATGGCTCCAAGCCATTTGTTGGAATCTGGCCCGCCATTGCTTCTTCATAGTTCAAGGTTCATTGTTGTCTAGCAACATGATTTCCATGACAGGTTGCTGCACTCACTCGTGCGGAACGTGTCCTCGTGGACCTTCGGGTTCAAGAGTAACTTGATCCAAGTATCTTGATCATCATCAACGCTTTCCTCTTCAGCTGGTGTGGGCATCACAGAACGGTTTCCTCGCTGCACCACTTTCCCGCTCGAGAGGTAGTACTTCATCGAAGTTCTACTTTCCTCCCACTTACTTCTTTCGAGAGAAACTCTTTCTCCGTAAAGCATCCGTTCTTGGCAACAAAGACCTTGCCTTCGGATCTTAAGTAGAAGGTATACCCAACAGCTTCCTTAGGGTATCCTATGAATACGCATTTTTCCGACTTGGGTTCGAGCTTTTCAGTTGAAGTTTCTTGACATAAGCATCGATCCCCAAACTTTTAGAAACGACAGCTTAGGTTTCTTCCCAAACCATAATTCATACGGTGTCGCCTCAACGGATTTAGACGGTGCCCTATTTAAAGTGAATGTAGCTGTCTCTAGAGCGATCCCCAAAATGATAGCGGTAAATCGGTAAGAGACATCATAGACCGCACCATATCCAATAGAGTGCGACACGACGCTCGACACACCGTTTACCGAGGTGTTCCAGCGGCGTGAGTTGTGAAACGATTCACATTTCTTTAAGTGTGTGCCAAATTCGTGACTTAAGTATTCTCCTCCACGATCCGATCAGAGGAACTTTATCTTTCGGTCACGCTGATTCTCCACCTCATTCTGAAATTCCTTGAACTTTTCAAAGGTCTCAGACTTGTGTTTCATTAAGTAGACATACCCATATCTACTCAAGTCATCAATGAGAGTGAGAACATAACGATATCCTCCGCGAGCCTCAACGCTCATTGGACCGCACACATCGGTATGTATGATTTCCAACAAGTTGGTTGCTCGCCCATTGTTCCGAGAACGGAGTCTTGGTCATTTTGCCTAAGAGGCATGGTTCGCATGTGTCAAACGATTCATAATCAAGAGACTCTAAAAGTCCATCAAGATGGAGCTTCTTCATGCGCTTGACACCAATGTGACCAAGGCGGCAAAGTGCCACAAGTATGTGGGACTATCGTTATCAACTTTACATCTTTTGGCATCCACACTATGAACATGTGTAATATTACGCCGAGATTCATTAAGAATAAACCATTGACCATCGGAGCATGACCATAAAACATATCTCTCATATAAATCGAACAACCATTATTCTCGACTTAAATGAGTAGCCATCTCAGATCAAACGAGATCCAGATACAATGTTCATGCTCAAACTTGGCACTAAATAACAATTATTGAGGTTCAAAACTAATCCCAGAGGTAAATGTAGAGGCAGCGTGTCGACGGCGATCACATCGACTCGAACCATTCCCGACGCCAAGATCGTCACCTCGTCCTTCGCCAGCCTCCGCTTATTCCGCAGCTCCTGCCGTGAGTTACAAATATGAGCAACGGCAACGGTATCAAATACCCAGAGTTACTACGAGTAATCGGTAAGGTACACATCAATTACATGTATATCAAATATACCTTTGGTGTTGCCGCCTTCTTATCCGCTAAGTATTTGGGGCAGTTCCGCTTCAAAGGACCCTTCCCTTGCAATAAAAGCACTCGCCTCGTGCTTGGGTCCATTCTTTGACTTCTTCCCGCAAATAGTTTACGGGCGCGGCAACATCTTTGCCGTCCTTCTTGAAGTTCTTCTTACCCTTGCCCTTCTTGAACTTAGTGGTCTTATTGACCATCAACACTTGATGTTCTTTCTTGATTTCAGCCTCACGCGACTTCAGATTGAGAACACTTCAGAATGGTCTTCACCATCCCCGCATGTTGTAGTTCATCACAAAGCTCTTGTAGCTTGGTGGGAGCGATCGAGGATTCTGTCAATGACCGCCTCATCTGGGAGGTTAATGTTCACCGGGTCATACGGTTGTGCAACCTGCACATCTTCGTGATGTGCTCACCGACGTAACTGTTTTCCTCCATCTTACAATCAGAGAACTTGTCGAGACATCATATCTCTCGACCCGGCATGAGCTTGGAAAACTAGTTTCAGCTCTTCAACATCTCATATGCTCCGTGATGCTCAAAACGCTTTTGGAGCCCCGGTTCTAAGCTGTAGAGCATGCCGCACCGAACGAGGGAGTAATCATCGAACGAGTCCGCCAGACGCTCAAATCGCCTTTGCAGCTTGGAGAACAGTGGGTCACCTAACGGTGCTTCTAGGACATATTGCTTTTGGCAGCTATGAGGATGATCTCGTGTTCCGGACCCAATCCGTATAGTTGCTGCCATCATCTTTCAGCTTGGTTTTCTAGGAACGCGTTGAAGTTCATGTTGACATTAGCGCTGGCCATTGATCTACAAGACATATTTGCAAAGGTTTTAGACTAAGTTCATGATAATAAAGTTCTAATCAAAATTATGAACTCCCACTTAGATTAGACATCCTCTAGTCATCTAAGTGTTACACGATCCGAGTCGACTAGCCCGTGTCCGATCATCACGTGAGACGGACTAGTCATCGCCGGTGAACATCTTCATGTTGATCGTATCTTCCATACGACTCGTGTTCGACCTTTCGGTCTCCGTGTTCCGAGGCCATGTCTGCACATGCTAGGCTCGCCAAGTTAACCCTAAGTGTTTTCACTGTGTAAATCTGTCTTACACCCGCTCTATGTGAACGTAAGGATCCATCACACCCGATCATCACGTGGTGCTTAGAAACGATTTAACCGTAGCAACGGTGCACGCTTAGGGGAGAACACTTCTTGAAATTTTGTAAGGATCATCTTATTTACTACCGTCGTCCTAAGTAAACAAGATGCATAAACATAATAAACATCACATGCAATTATATAGTTGTGACATGATATGGCCAATATCATCAAGCTCCATTGATCTCCATCTTCGGGCTCCATGATCATCTTGTCACCGCTTGACACCATGATCTCCATCATCATGATCTCCATCATCGTGTCTTCATGAAGTTGTCACGCTAACGACTACTTCTACTTCTATGACTAACGCGCTTAGTAATGAAGTAAAGTAGTTTACATGGCGCTCTTCAATGACACGCAGGTCATACAAAAATAAAGACAACTCCTATGGCTCCTGCCGTTGTCATACTCATCGACATGCAAGTCGTGAATCCTATTACAAGAACATGATCTCATACATCACAATTCATCATTCATCACAACTTCGCCATATCACATCACATGATCAATCGCTGCAAAAACAAGTTAGACGCCCTCTAGTTGTTGTTGCATCTTTACGTGGCTGCGATTGGGTTCTAGCAAGAACGCTTTTCTTACCTACGAATCACCACAACGTGATTTTGTCAACTTCTATTTACCCTTCATAAGGGCCCTGTTCATCGAATCCGCCCCAACTAAAGTGGGAGAGACAGACACCCGCCAGCCACCTTATGCAACTAGTGCATGTCACCGGTGGAACCGGTCTCACGTAAGCGCACGTAAGGTTGGTCCGGGCCGCTTCATCCCACAATACCGCTGAGCAAGAAAAGACTAGTAGGGCAAGTAAGATGACAAGATCAACGCCCACAACAAATTGTGTTCTACTCAGCAATAGAGAACTACGATAGACCTAGCTCATGATGCCACTGTTGGGAACGCTGCGAAAATTAAAATTTTCCTACGGCTTCACCAAGATCCATCTATGAGTTCATCTATGCAACGAGTAATGGAAGAGAGATTGCATCTACATACCACTTGTAGATCGCGTGCGAAGCTTGAAAGGTGATGATGGAGTCGCACTCGAACGTGATTCAGATCACCGATGCCCAAGGTTGAACGGACAGCACCTCCGCTGCTCAACACACGTGACGGACGAGCGACGCCTCCTCCTTCTTGATCCAGCAAGGGGAAGGAGAGGTTGAGGAAGACAGCTCCACCGGCAAAGACGACGGCGTGGTGATGGTGGAGAAGCAAGATCTCGGCTGGGCTTCACGAGCTCTACGGAGGAGGAGATGTGTTGGGAGGGAGGGCTGCGCCTGGGAGTTGGTACATCAGCCCCCTCCCTCCCCCTTATATAGGCCCCTGGTGGCTGCCCCCGAGATCCAATCTCCGGGCGGCGGCCAAGGGGGTGGAGTGCCCCTGCCAAAGGGCGCTTCACCCCTAGGGTTTCAACCCTAGGCGCAGGGTGGGCCTAGGGGCGCACCAGCCCCTTGTGGGCTGGTTCCTTCCCTTGGCCCATGGGGCCCTCCGGATAGGTGGCCCCACCGGTGGACCCAGGACCCTTCCGGTGGTCCCAGATTTTACCGAAACCCCAAACTTTCCCGATGGTCAAACACCACTTCCTATATATTATTCTTTACCTCCGACCTTCCGAACTCCTCGTGACGTCCGGATCTCATCCGGACTCAACAACATTCGGTATTCACATACTAGTCTTCCTACTAACCCTAGCGCCACCGAACCTTATGTGTAGACCCTACGGGTTCGGAGACACGCAGACATGACCGAGACGACTCTCGGCAATAACCAACAGCGGGTCCGGATACCCATGTTGGCTCCCACATGCTCCTCGATGATTTCATCGGTTGAACCACGATGTCGAGGATTCGATCAAACCTCAGATACAATTCCTTTGTCAATCGGTACGTTATTTGCCCGAGACTCGATCGTCGGTATCCCAATACCTCGCTCAGTCTCGTTATCGCAAGTCACTTTACTCGCATCAGTAATGCATGATCCCGTACAACACCTTGGTCACTTTGAGCTCATTATGATGATGCATTACCGAGTGGGCCCAGAGATACCTCTCCGCCATACGGAGTGACAAATCCCGCCTCGATTAGTGTCAACCCAATGATACTTTCGGAGATACCGTAATGCACCTTTATAGTCACCCGCTTCGCCAGACGCTTGATACACCCAAGGCACTCCTACGGTAACCGGAGTTACACGATCTCATGGTCGAAGGAAGAGATACTTGACATTGGCAAAGCTTCTAGCAAACGAACTATACGATCTTTTATGCTATGCTTAGGATTGTCTTGTCCATCACATCATTCTCCTAATGATGTGATCCCGTTATCAACGACATCCAATGTCCATAGTCAGGAAACCATGACTATCTATTGATCACAACGAGCTAGTCAACTAGAGGCTCACTAGGGACATATTGTGGTCTAAGTGTTCACACGTGTATTACGATTTCCGGATAACACAGTTATAGCATGAACAAAAGACAATTATCATGAACATTGAAATATAATAATACTTTTATTATTGCCTCTAGGGCATATTTCCAACAAGAAAGTCATACCAGGTTTTGAAGTGGCAGCGTCTTCCATCTCATGATCTTTAGCCCTGGTCGAGGTATCGGCGGCAAGACTGCAGCCCGTAAGTCACCGGTTGATTCATGAGTCGGCCAAGAATAAGTTCATGTGGAACAGAAAAACTCAAGTAGCATCATTACCCTGAGATAGTGGGGATCACCATCTTCATCTTCGGCAAGACCTTAGCCGGTTTCGACGGCGCCACTCTGGATTGCTTTGGAGCTTTCTCAGTCGGCGCCGGACAAGTGGTCTGAGGGCGCTTGGTCGACTGCGCGACAGTCGCGACCCCCTTACCGCGCTCGGTTGCAGGATCATGGACGAGCTTCGAGTGTCTCTCCGAGCGAGGAGGCGCAACTTCCTCCTCCTCTTCCTCTTCTTCCTCTTCACCAAAGTCATCACCCTCATCATCATCGACAGCATTCGAATCCCACTCCTCCTCGCTTTCGCCTCCACTTCCTTCCTCCTCTTCAGTCGGCGTCTGTGCTCCATTGGGCATCGAGTATAATTCAGTGGTGGCCTGACAGACAACAAAACAAAGATCAATCGACCAATTTGTAGCAGAAGCAGAATGAGTGAAGCAAGATTACAATTGAGGATAAAGTGGGCATACCGTGTCCGGAGTGTAAGAATGGTCGAGTGGTGGAATCCTCCTGGCCCCTCGAGGGTTGTCCTTATTCCCTGTGATCGCGGTCATCCACCTCTCCAATGTGGCGTCGTCGACTGCTTCTGGATGAACCCGGGTTTCATCCTCGGTTCCACAGTACAGCCACATCGGGTGGCCTCGGTACTGAAGTGGTTGGATGCGCCGCCTAAGGAAGACCTCCGTAAGGTCCATACCCGCACTCCTTCACTTAACTAGCTGGACTACACGCCCATCAACATTTTTACTTGAGCTTTCCCTCGTGGAGCACCTTCAGAGAAGAGGGCTTGTTCACTCGGTCCATGGAAAACGGAGGGAGACCACCGATCGCCTCAAATGCCGACTGCCTTGGCAAGAGAACCAAGTCGACTGCCATCTTCTGACCGACTCAGGAAGGGTCATGGCCGGAAAAGTACTCTTGCTCCTCATCTAAATCCCAAGACCCCCGCACATCTGAATAACCTTAGTCCTATCGTCATCCGAACTCGCCTTTTTCACTGTCTATGAGCGACAGGTGAATATGTGCTTAAAGAGACCCCAGTGCAGTCGACAACCCACGAAGTTCTCGCACATGGACACAAAGGCAGCAAGGTAGGCGATGGAATTCGGATTGAAATGGTGGAGTTGCGCCCCAAAGAAATTCAAGAACCCACGGAAGAAAACACTCAGAGGCAGGGAGAACCCACGGTCGACATGAGTAGCTAGAAGAACGCACTCACCCTCCTGCGGCTACAGTTGCCACTCGTTCCCCGGGAGCCTCGCCGCCCCGTGAGGAATCAAGCCCTCATTGACCATCTCATTGAGATCCGTCTTGGTGATGGTCGAGCGGATCCAATTCCCTTGGACCCAGCCTTGCGGCAGGCGGGACCTTGACGAAGATCTGCCCCGACTGGACGCTCTCCCTTTCACCTTCCCCGTTGCCGTTGCCTTCTTCGCGTGCTCCAAAGCCGCCGTCTTCTCCTTCACCATTGTCACCGACGAAGCGCACGAGGAGTGGATGGGCGGGGGCGAGAGCAGGCACGGCGGGCGGAGATGGTGAGGGAAGAAGGAGGAATGGGAGGATACTGTTCAAAAACCCTCGCCTGGCGCCTTTTATAAGGACTCTTCCGAGTGGCTGACGAGTGGGCCCGGACGATCCTATCATATCCCGAAACAGTCGCGCGCACGCGATACGTGGCGAAAAAGGTGGTGCGGAAATCGAGGCATCTATGCCCTATCCCATCCGAAAGGCCATGTCCGCCCGCCTTCAAGGCTTCCCAAAATTCGATCCCACAAAATCGCTAACAGCAGATCAATCTGTCGACGGAAGATTTCGCGATCCGCTGCTCGAAGTTTACTAAGTTCAAAAGTTCACTAGACATAAGAAAGGAATGGATCAAGGCGACTGAAACAAAAGTTGCTGCATCAACAAAAAGATTATTGGTCCAAGATGAGACATGTTCAAAACACAAAAACAGGTCTTAAATATTATCAACTCCTTCCTCACTCAAACCTCGATCCATTCGGGGGCTAATGATGAAGTCATGTACCTAGGGTAGGGTCATAGACTTGTCTAAAGTACCCTTCCCAAGGACACCCTCAGAAGAAACCGCCCAAATGACCAAGAGAGACTTCACTCGACGGACTCAAGGACTCGACCATGAAGACTCACTCGACCACCAGGAGATCAATAGCCACTCTGCATCCAAATGGTCTGTAATTAAGTAGTCTTTATGGCATTTAGGACACTTTATGTAAGGCGTTACCAATAACGCCTAGCCTTAATGTACTTTCAACCTCAAGATAATCGAGGGACGGAGGGGTCCGCGCACACTATATAAGCCACCCTCCTCGTAAAGGGTTCGCACTCGTAATCTATTCACACATAATCCAATGACCGCCTCCGGCTCCGAGACGAGGGCTGTTACTTCCTCCGAGAAGGGCCTGAACTCGACATCCCTTGTCTTCACAACTGCTCCATAGCTAAGATCTTGCCTCTCCATACCTACCCCCCATTCTACTGTCAGATTAGAACCACGACAGCCGGACAAAGGGAATTGCATATGGGATTAACCGAATCCTTCACAGTGTGGTTCAACTGATAAAATATCTTTGTGGAATATGTAGGAACTAATATGGGCATATATACGTCCATTTTGCATCATGCTTTTATATCAATATTTATTGCATTATGGCTGCTATTACACGTTATGTCACAACACTTATGGTTATTCTATCTTATTTTACAAGGTTTATATGAAGAGGGAGAATGCCAGCAGCTGGGATTCTGGGCTGGAAAAGGAGCAAATATTAGAGACATATTCTGCACAGCTGCAAAAGTCCTGAAACTCCACGAAAGTCATTTTGGGAATTAATAAAAGTACTGGCGAAGGAAAATACCAGAGGGGCCCACACCGTCCATGAGGGTGGGCGCGCCCTACCCCCGCCTCGGCCACCCGCAGCCCTTCGGTGCCCATCTTCGCTATATGAAGTCTTTCAACCTAGAAAAATCATAAGCAAGCTTTCGATCTAAACTCCACCGCCACGAGGCTAAACCTTGGCGGAACCAGCCTAGGGCTCCCATGAGCTGTTCGCCAGGAAACTTCCTCCGTGAGGGGGAAATCATCACCATCGTCATCACCAACGATCCTCTCATCGGGAGGGGGTCTATCTCCATCAATATCTTCACCAGCACCATCTCCTCTCAAACCCTAGTTCATCTCTTGTATCCAATCTTTGTACCAAAACCTCAGATTGGTATCGCTGGGTTGCTAGTAGTGTTGATTACTCCTTGTAGTTGATGCTAGTTGGTTTATTCGGTGGAAGATCATTTGTTCAGATCCTTAATGCATATTAATACCCCTCTGATTATGAACATGAATATTCCTTGTGAGTAGTTACGTTTGTTCCTGAGGACATGGGAGAAGTCTTGCTATTAGTAGTCATGTTAATTTGGTATTCGTTCGATATTTTGTGAGATGTATGTTGTCTCTCCTCTAGTGGTGTTATGTGGACGTCGACTACTTGACACTTCACCATTGTTTGGGCCTAGAGGAAGGCATTGGGAAGTAATAAGTAGATGATGGGTTGCTAGAGTGACCGAAGCTTAAACCCTAGTTTATGAGTTGCTTCGTAAGGGGCTGATTTGGATCCATATGTTTCATGCTATGGTTAGGTTTACCTTAATACTTCTTTTGTAGTTGCGGATGCTTGCAATAGGGATAATCATAAGTGGGATGCTTGTCCAAGAAAGGGTAGGACCCAAGCACCGGTCCACCCAGATATCAAATTATCAAAGTAACGAACGTGAATCATATGAACATGATAAAAACTAGCTTGACGAAAATTCCCATGTGTCCTCGGGAGCGCTATTCTCTATATAAGAACTTGTCCAGGCTTGTCCTTTGCTACAAAAATGGTTGGGCTACCTTGCTGCACCTTATTTACTTTCATTGCTTGTTACCCGTTACAAATTACCTTATCACAAAACTATCTGTTACCGATAATTTCAGTGCTTGCAGAGAATACCTTACTGAAAACCGTTTGACATTTCCTTCTGCTCCTTGTTGGGTTCGACACTCTTACTTATCGAAAGGACTACGATAGACCCCCTACACTTGTGGGTAATCAAGACTCTTTTCTGGCGCCGTTTCCGGGGAGTGAAGCGCCTTTGGTAAGTGGAACTTGGTAAGGAAACATTTATATAGTGTGTTGAAATTTACTGTCACTTGTTACTATGGACATAATCCTTTGAGGGGCTTGTTCGGGGTATCTTCGCCCCGACCAGTAGAGCAAAGAGTTGCTCCTAAACCTACTAAACCTACTGAAAATGTTTACTTTGAAATTCATTCGGGTATGGTAGAGAAACTGCTAGCTAATCCCTTTATAGGAGATGGAACATTGCATCCCGATTTACACCTAATCTTTGTGGATAAAGTTTGTGGATTATTTAAGCTTGCAGGTATGCCCGTTGATGTTATCAAGAAGAAGGTCTTCCTTTTATCTTTGAAGGGAGATGCATTGACATGGTATAGGCTATGTGATGATATGGGATCATGGGACTACAAACGATTGAAATTGGAATTTCACCAGAAGTTTTATCCTATGCATCTTGTTCATCGCGATCGTAATTATATATATAATTTATGGCCTCGCAAAGGAGAAAGCATCGCTCAAGCTTGGGGGAGGCTTAAGTCAATGTTATATTCATGCCCCAATCATGAGCTCTCAAGAGAAATGATTATTCAAAAATATTATGCTCGGCTTTCTCTCAACAATCGCTCCATGCTCGATACTTCTTGTGTTGGGTCTTTTATGATGAAGACTATTGAATTCAAATGGGATTTATTGGAAAGAATTAAACGCAACTCTGAATATTGGGATTCCGACGAAGGTAAGGAGTCAGGTATGACACCTAAGTTTTATTGTGTTAAATCTTTTATGGATACCGATGCTTTTCGTGGATTTAGCACTAAATATGGACTTGACTCTGAGATAGTAGCTTCTTTCTGTGAATAATTTGCTACTCATGTTGACCTCCCTAAGGAGAAGTGGTTTAAATATAATCCTCCCACTGAAGTAAGAGTAGTTGCACCTATTACAATTGAAGAAAAGACTATCACTGATAATGATCCTATTGTTCCTACTACTTATATTGAGAAACCACCTTTCCCTGTTAGGATAAAGGATCATGCTAAAGCTTCAACTGTGGTTCGTAAGAGTAATACTAAAACATATACACCACCTGAGCAAATTAAATTTGAACCTAGTATTGCAATGGTTAAAGATCACTTGGCTGATAATATTGATGGGCATGTTATTTATTTCTGTGATGCAGCTGCTAGAATTGCTAGACCAGGTGCTAAGAAACATAGACTTGTTGTACGCATGCTTGTTATTTCTGTTAAGATAGGAGATCATTGTTATCATGGCCTATGTGATATGGGTGCTAGTGCTAGTGAATACCTCATTCCTTATACAAAGAAATTATGCATGATATTGCACCTGCTGAGATAGAAGAAATAGGTGTTACAATTAAGCTTGTTGATACGTCTCCGTCGTAACTATAATTTTTGATTGTTCCATGCCAATATTATTCAACTTTCATATACTTTTGGCAACTTTTTATACTATTTTTGGGACTAACATATTGATCCAAAGGCTCAAAGGCCGTTCCTGTTTGTTGCATGTATTATGTTTCGCAGAAACCCAATATCAAACGGAGTCAAAACGGTATAAAAACGGATGGAGAATTATTTTGGAATATTTGTGATTTTTGGGCGGAAGAATCAACGCGAGACGGTGCCCGAGGGGGCCACGAGACAGGGGGCGCGCCCCAGGGAGGCAGGCACGCCCTGGACTCTCCTGGGCACCCCGTAAGGCGGTTGAAGCTCTTCTTTTGCCGCAAGAAAGCTAATTTTATGATAAAAATTTGGGCGAAAGATTCACCCCAATCGGAGTTACGGATCTCGAGATATAAAAGAAACGGTGAAGGGGCAGAATCAGGGAACGCAGAAACAGAGAGAGACAAAGAGATAGATCCAATCTCGGAGGGGCTCTCACTGAGGGAGTCCTGGATTAGGGGGTATCCGGACAGCCGGACTATATACTTTGGCCGAACTGTTGGACCGTGAAGATACAAGACTCAAGACTTCGTCCTGTGACCGGATGGGACTCTCCTTTGCGTGGAAGACAAGCTTGGCGATCCGGATATTAGATCTCCTTCTTTGTAACCGACTCTGTATAAACACTAGCCTCCTCCGGTGTCTATATAAACCAGAGGGCTTAGTCCATAGAGACACAATCATAATCATCATAGGCTAGCTTCTAGGGTTTAGCCTCTACGATCTCGTGGTAGATCAACTCTTGTAATACTCATATCATCAAGATCAATCAAGCAGGAAGTAGGGTTTTACCAGCATCGAGAGGGCCCGAACCTGGGTAAAACATCGTGTCCCTTGCCTTCTATTACCATTAGCCTTAGACGCACAGATCGGGACCCCCTACCCGAGATCCGCCGGTTTTGACACCGACATTGGTGCTTTCATTGAGAGTTCCTCTGTGTCGTCGCTGCAAGGCTCGATGGCTCCTTCAATCATCAACAACAATGCGGTCCAGGGTGAGACTTTTCTCCCCGGACAGATCTTCGTGTTCGGCGGCTTCGCACTGCGGGCCGATTCGCTTGGCCATCTGGAGCAGATCGACAGCTACGCCACTGGCCATCAGGTCAGGTTCGGAAACTTGAACTACACGGCTGATATCCGTGGAGACTTGATCTTTGACGGATTTGGGCCTACGCCAGGAGCGTCGAACAGTCACAATAAGCACGGCTTAGACCTGTTGTCGGACCATACTCAAGATATCGCACCTGCAGGAGCCCCGGACCTAAATCCGGGGCAGATTACATCGTTCGAGGATGGGTGGATGGACCCTGCCCCTGAGGCCGCACACTCATCGGCAGTAGAGCCAAACACAGACTTCACCCCCATGGAAGCTTGTGTCTCCGGACCCCCGGACTTGTGTCCGGCTGTAGGTTCCAGACCGCGCGCCCCCGAGCCTGCCGATTCTGGTAGGGCTCCGATAATGGAATTCACCGCTGCGGATATCTTCCAGCACTCGCCCCTCGGTGACATGCTGAATTCATTAAAGTCTCTCTCTTTGTCAGGAGATGCTTGGCCGAACTATGTCCGGGTTGAGGGGGAAGAAGGCGAAGAAGAAAATCGTTCCCCACCCACCACCCACTTCATAGCCACTGTCGACAACGTAACAGACATGCTTGACTTCGACTCCGATGACACCAACGGTACGGACGTCGGCGCAGGGGAGGATTCTGAACCACCGCCCATGGGGAGCTGTACTGCCACCACATCATATGATATATACATGGTGGACACGCCTAAGGAGGACGATGGCGACAAAACGGAGGATAAAACCCCCAGACAAAAGCCAAAATGACGGCGCAGACGCCGCTCTAAGTCCAGCCACAGTAAAAACAGCGATAACAGCGCTAGAAAGATCGACACCCCAGTCAACTCCAAAGGCAACAACAACCATATGGACCTAGCAATGGAGCAAGATGAGCCAGTTCACTCCGAACATAGCCTGGAGCAGACGCCCGATCACAGTGATCCCGAGGGCCGAGCTCATCAACCTGCCCCGGGAGAGGAGCATAGTTCGGACGACGATGCATTCATCATCCCGAAAAAACGTTTGGAACGAGATAACCTCCATATAAGGCTTATGGTCACTGCGAGAAGTCTAAAGAAGCAGAAGCAAAGGCTTAAAGCCGCACAGGAAACGCTCAATCGCAGATGGAATAAAGTGCTAGACACTGAAGAAAAATACGGCGACGATTGCCACACAAAGAGCTATCCAAAGCGCAAGTTGCTGCTAGAATTTGACGATGAGGCCGTCCACCGAAGAACAATACGGCCAGTAGGCCAGACCAACCACTTCATGATCACAATAGAGCAGCTACTGACGCCGCACATGATTTACGTGAGCTCCTGGATAAAAAGGCCGGCGCGACCTGGTCCATCTATGGATCTAGAGGACATGCTCCGGTGCAGGATTATGGTCACCAAAACGATCAGACTGATCGAGTACCAGTTCGGAATCAGCACCGGACACAACAACAATCGACAGCACGCCACAACATGTCCAGATACAGAGGGGCCGCCTACCCTCTGTGCTTCACCGAAGAGGTACTGGACCACGAATTTCCACAGGGTTTCAAACCCGTGAACATAGAGGCATATGACGGAACGACACACCCCGGGGTCTGGATCGAGGATTTTATCCTTCACATCCACATGGCTCGTGGGAGGACCTCCATGCCATCAAATACCTTCCCCTCAAGTTGAAGGGACCAACTCAGCACTGGTTGAAAAGCCTCCTCGAAAACTCAATTGGAAGTTGGGAGGAACTTGAGGATGCTTTCAGGGCCAATTTTCAAGGAACCTATGTCCGACCTCCGGACGCTGACGATTTAAGTCACATAATTCAGCAGCCCGGAGAGTCCGCCCGCAAACTTTGGAATAGATTCCTCACTAAGAAGAATCAGATTGTCGATTGTCCAGATGTCGAAGCCCTAGCGGCTTTCAAGCACAGTATCCGGGATGAGTGGCTCGCCAGACACCTCGGCCAAGAAAAGCCGAGGACAATGGCAGCCTTAACAAGCCTTATGACCCGCTTTTGCGTGGGTGAAGACAACTGGTTGGCCCATAGAGGTACCAGCGACCCAGGCACATCCGAAATCAGGGATGGCAACGGGAAGCCATGGCGCAATAAAAACAAATGTCGAAACAAGGAAGAAAGTTCGGACAACACAACGGTCAACGCCGGATTCAGGGGCTCTCGACCCAGTCAACAAAAGAAGCCATTTAAAGGCAGCAAAGAGGGACCGTCTGGCCTGAACAAAGTCCTGGACATACCATGCCAAATTCATGGCACCCCCGAAAAACCTGCGAACCACACTCACAGAGAATGCTGGGTCTTTAAGCAGGCCGACAAGCTAAATGCCGAACACAAGGGAAGGGAAACACCAAGTGAAGACGAGGATGAGCCTCGCCAGCCGAACACTGGGGGCAGAAAAAATTCCCACCAGAGGTAAAAACAGTAAACATGATCCACGCGGCTCACATACCCAAGAGAAGGCGCAAAGGCGTGCTCAGAGACGCATATGTTGTAGAGCCCGTCGCCCCCAAACTTAACCACTGGTCGGCCTGCTTGATCACCTTCGATCACAGGGACTACCCGACTAGTATGCGGCACGGAGGATTAGCTGCCTTGGTGCTCGACCCAATAATCGATGGATACCATCTTACTCGCGTCCTCATGGACGGCGGCAGTAGTCTCAATCTAATATACCAGGACACTTTCCGCAGGATGGGGATAGACCCATCCAGAATCAGCCAAAGTAACACCACCTTTGAGGGGGTGATACCAGGTGTTAAAGCCCACTGCAGGGGCTCCCTCGTACTAGAGGTGACATTCGGTTCCTCAGACAACTTCAGAAGCGAAGAACTACTCTTCACCATCGCCCCCCTCCCAAGTGGTTATCATGCATTGCTCAGGAGAACGGCCTTCGCCCGCTTCAACGCAGTACCGCACTATGCCTACCTTAAACTCAAGATGCCCGGTCCACGTGGCGTCATCACCGTTAACGGAAATACAGAGCATTCCTTACGCGCGGTAGAGTATGCGACGGCTCTAGCAGCCGGACACTAAGCAGCCTCTAATATCAGAACGCATGATCGGTCGTTAAGACCACGGACACGGTTAGACGAGTCCGGCAGCCCAGATAAACCTGAGCTGGGCGCTATACATGTAATCCCATAGAGGACACCAGGGGCTACAGATATTTAATAAAGCCCACCTTTTGGCTCGACCTTATTAACAGGCCAATGTCTTACACTTCTACTATCCATTGATAATAGTCAACTCTTCGCACGCTTATGTCATACTCTTCTACATGAGTTTTCCTTTTTACAGACACCATTCGTGCAATACCCTCCCAGGACACGGCACAACGGAGACAAAGGCGCAGACGTGCAGCAGGGCCTCGCTCAAAGGTTTCTCTTTGGATTAAGCCCCTGTGTAAACCTTCTTTATTGTCTCTTGTTGCTTACACATCCCATGGGTACTACACCCACAAGGGATACTGCCGTTGTTGGCATTTCGCCACTACAGACTAATGCACGTACCTGGAAATACAGGGTTCATAATAAAGGGCGTTATTCAGCCCAGTATATGTTCTAAAGTCTGAATACCTTCGGGAGTGTTCGGCGTCGCGAGTTTGGCCTTATATGCATCAGCTCCGAATCATGTCTTTGGTCAAATGTTGGGTTCGGCTAAGGCGGCCAAAGGAGAACTACTGCGATTGTGCCCTGGTTATTCCGGATGAGCACCTCAGTAGAGAAAGCCAAAAATTGACTGTCATGATATAGCGAGAGACTGGTCAACCACTCGAGGACTCATCGGAATCTTTAGGGTTCCTCCGCATTAACGAAGGACCATTTCCCGGTCATGTACACATGCGCCCGTATTCAGATACACGCAAAGGTACCAGGGGCTACATAGTAGCCCCACCGTCAAACTCCTATGGCTAAGTGAAAGTGTTAAAGCTATATAGTCCGGTTGCCTAGTTCGACGTGCGATCACCTCCTTAATGGACCAAGATGTTGGATCAAGTGTGATGATGCATATTTCACAACACCCCGCATTGTATGCGTAAATGAAGCCAACGACTGCTAACTTTTAGATTACATACATACATCAAATGGTCGCACAGGAGGCACAATAACACTTTCGAGCGAAAAGTATAAACATAGCCTCCATAATTAAAATAAAATTGTTTTTACAATGAAACGATTTGTCACTCGAACATGACATTCTTCGAACATCGAGCCTCTATTAAACGAGCACCTTCTGTTACCTGCTCCAAGTAGTGCTCGGCTGGATCCTGGCTTCCCGCCGGATTCTGGGTCGCAATGATGGTGGCCTCCATATCTGTTCAATATGCTTTAACACGGGCAAGAGCCATCCGTGCACCCTCTATGCACGCCGACTTTTTCATGGCATTGATTCGCGATACAGCAACAAGGAATTGCTGCACTAAACCAAAATAACTGTCCGGCTTCGGCCCCTTCGGCCATAGATGGTCTATTACAGACCTCATTGCAAGACCGGACAACCTATGGAGCTCGGCCACATTAGCCATCCTCTCACTCAATGGCAACGGGCGCGTTGGAGCACTGAATTGCGACCAGAACAGCTTTTCCACTTCATTAACTTTTAGATCCTCGAAAAACTTGACCGCATCACCGTATTTTCGCCAGATCCATGATACGCTGCTCATAGGCTCCAAATACGATCCAGAGGAGCGTACTTTGGATCTAAGAACTTCATCCGCAACAAATAGGGGTTTCCGGCCGCGATTTCTCCGGCCTGTCGAAGCTCCTCCCGCACATCCCTAATTTCGGAATGCGTCTCCTTGGCCGCATCAAGGACCTTCTTCAGGTCAGCCGAATTAGCCTGATTCTCTTTTTCAAGGAGCTCATACTGGTTGGCGGCGTTTTTCAGCTCCACAGCCATCTCGGCTATTTTATCTTCGCTTTGGCGATGAGCAGCCTGTTCGGCTCTCAACTCTTCGGCCGCCTTTAGGGCAGCCGCATTGCTAGCCCGGGCTTGTTCCTTGGCTAGGGCAAGTTTCGCCCTCAGGCCTCCACGGCAGCAGCTCCGCCTACAGTCCAAGCATATCACATTAACATTATGCTCCTCTTAATATTTCCTATAAAAAATAAGGAAAGCAGAGCACATACTTTGTGACTCGTTAAGCCGCTCGTTCACAAGTGTGATATCGGCATCCACAACTTCAATCTGTCGCCTCAGTTCGGCGACTTCAACGGACCGGTCGGCTGCCGGACCCTTAGCCACCTGCGCATGAATATAGTGCGATCATTACTCAACAATGTGATCCTCCGTTTGCCGCCTAGGGCTGGCAACTAGAGTCTCAGGAGCTACTACCCATATGGAGCACACCTAGAGCGTGCGCCACAATCAAAAAAATTACGTATTTCATTACATACCTCAAAGCCTCTGAGCAGGCTCGTAAAAGCTTCATTCAACCCGCTTGTGGCGGATGCAATCTTCTCAAGCACCATGCTCATTAAAGAACGGTGATCCTCCGAGAGAACAGCTTGCTCCAGAAGGCCCATCAGCGTGTCTGGTCGGTCGCTGAACTTTGTCGGACCCTTCTTATCACCCCCCATGGGAGCCGAACACTCCGGGCTCAGGGCGGCCGAAGTACTAGCTTCTGGCCTTGGCAACTCTGGACTCCTCCGTGACGACACCTCGCGGTCGCCCGCCCCATGAGGCGGAGAGGCTGGTGAGGTTTCACTCTCCATCATCTCTGGAAGGGGATCCCCCGAAGACGAACTCTATCGAGAAGAGCTGCTAGCAGGACTGCAAAGGATGGATCCTGGTTATTGTTCTCGGAGGAGGGAGCAGTAGCTTTGTATTTACGATTAACTTACAGCTTGGCTGAGGGCTGGCCCGTTTGCGGGCATGGCGCGGTGAGGACACCCTTTGGGGCAGGGCCCTCTGGTGAAGTTTTCTTCCCTTGTTTGGGCACCTCCGTCTCCAAGTCTTCGGAGGCGGCCCTCTTCTTCCCGCGGGGGGAGGAGACCCTAGATTCCCCTCCCCAACTATCCTCCTTCGTGGAGGTAGTAATTCCCCCGGTTTGGATGTGCAATGTGTGAAGTTCTGCTTCTCTGTTCTTCCCTTCGTCTTTCCCTGAGGGCACTTGACTTAGCACACGACTAAGCATCTTGGCTATGGCAGGACTAGGCGAGCCTTCGGGAAGTGGCGCCGGACACCTGATTCTCTCCGCCTTGCTGAGCCATTCCTGGCCGTGGATGGTTTTCAGAATAATGTTATGATAAAAATAAACAAAGTGTTCGGTTTCTGGGTTACTTACTCTCGTATCTGGGCGGTTGCAGCTCAGGCCCGCATCCTCGATGGTGTCCGGACACTTTACTTGTTGTCCGAAGAATAACCTACACATCCCTTCGAGCGTCATGCCGAAGAAGTGCAGAATAGTCCGCGGACCTTCCGGATTGAACTCCCACATCCGGAGAGGCCGGCGTTTGCACGGCAAGATCCGTCGGACTAGCATTACCTGAATTACGCTGACAAGGCTAATGTCCCTCTCGAGAAGCTCCCGAATGTGGCTCTGCCATGTTGTCACATCATTAGCAGGCCCCCAATCCAGTCCCACATTGACCCATGACGCCAATTGAGGTGGAGGGCCCGAGCGGAAGTCGGGGGCAGCCAACCACTTTGTGCCTCTAGGAGCCATGACGTAAAACCACCTCCACTGCCATAGATCGGACACCTCCGGGAAGAAGCCCTCTGGCCATGGGGCGTCGGCGTTCCTGCTTATTACAGCACCTCCACACTCCGCGTGTCGCCCCTCAATCATCTTCGGCTTCATAGTGAAGGTCTTGAGCCATAAGACGAAGTGCGGGGTGATGTGAAGGAAGGCTTCGCACAGGACGATGAACGACGAGATGTGAAGGATGGCTTCCGGAGCTAGATCATGAAAATCTAGCCCGTAATAGAACATGAGCCCTCTCACAAAGGGATCAGGGGTGAAGCCTAAGCCGCGGAGGAAGTGAGAAACAAATACAACGCTCTCGTTGGGCTCGGGAGTAGAGATGACCTGCCCTGGAGCAGGAAGCATGTGCTTGATATCGGTGGTCAGATATCTGACCTCCCTAAGCTTCGCAATGTCCTCCTCCGTGACAGAGGAGGCCATCCACCGGCCTTGAAGGTTGGATTCGGACATGATTGAAGATCCGAAGTGCTTAAGCTTGGGCTTCAGGTGTGGGAACTCGAGATGCGAAAGGGCGCAAGCGTGGTAGAAAAGAAGGATAGGCCTCGGCCCCTCTATAAAGGGGGTGAATATCAAGCGTCCTCAGTGTAACCTCTTGGGACTTACCTAAAAACACGGAGTCATACCAACAAGAGTCGTGGGGTTGCACGCGCCCGTATTGACGGAAGATCCCGCGATAAGGGGAACACGATCTCCGCTTTGGCAAGGCGTGCCAATGAAACCGTCTCGCAACGCGTATCGAGGCAGGCGGAGAAAACCGGTTCACGTTGGGCCAGGCCCCGGCGTAAGGACACACCGTAAAAAAATTTGTCTGTAGATCAGATTTGTGAAGTGTTATCCTCTCTACGGTGGTGTGCGGAAATTATCTCACAGAGCCGGACACAATCCTTAATCTGCTTTGGAGTATTTGGAGATGGAACCCGCCTTGCAATGCCGAAGACAATCTACACGCTGGACTCATCGTCATTGAAGCCTAGTTTAGGGGCTACTGAAGGAGTCCAGGATTAGGGGGTATCCGGACAGCCGGACTGTTGGACCGTGAAGATACAAGACTCAAGACTTCGTCCCGTGACCGGATGGGACTCTCCTTTGCGTGGAAGACAAGCTTGGCGATCTGGATATTAGATCTCCTTCTTTGTAACCGACTCTGTATAAACCCTAGCCTCCTCCGGTGTCTATATAAACCGGAGAGCTTAGTCCATAGAGACACAATCATAATCATCATAGGGTAGCTTCTAGGGTTTAGCCTCTACGATCTCGTGGTAGATCAACTCCTGTAATACTCATATCATCAAGATCAATCAAGCAGGCAGTAGAGTTTTACCTCCATTGAGAGGGCCCGAACCTGGGTAAAACATCGTGTCCCTTGGCTCCTTTTATCATTAGACTTAGACGCACAGATCAGGACCCCCTACCCGAGATCCGCCGGTTTTGACACCAACACTCGCCCCTCCCACGCCATGGGAGCCAAGGACCAGAGGGGAAACCCTTCTCCCATATAGGGAGAAGGTCAAGGATGATGAAGAAGAAGGGGGCTCTCTCCCCCTTGCTTCCGATGGCGCCGGAGCACTGCCGGGGGCCATCATCATCACCGCGATCTTCACCAACACCTCTGCCATCTTCACCAACATATCCATCACCTTCCCCCATCTATATTCAGTGGTCCACTCTCCCGCAACCCGCTGTACCCTCTACTTGAACATGGTGCTTTATGCTTCATATTATTATCCAATGATGTGTTGCCATCCTATGATGTCTGAGTAGATTTTCGTTGTCCTATTGGTGATTGATGAATTGCTATGATTTGTTTGAGTTGCATGTTTTATTATTGGTGCTGTCCTATGGTGCTCTCCGTGTCGCGCAAGCGTGAGGGATCCCCACTGTGGGGTTTGCAATATGTTCATGATTTGCTTATGGTGGGTGGCGTGAGTGACAGAAGTATAGACCCGAGTAAGTAGGTTGTTTGCTTATGGGATAAACGGGACTTGATACTTTAATGCTATGGTTGGGTTTTACCTTAATGATCTTTAGTAGTTGCAGATGCTTGCTAGAGTTCCAATCATAAGTGCATATGATCCAAGAAGAGAAAGTATGCTAGCTTATGCCTGTCCCTCAAATAGAATTGCAATAGTGATTGCCGGTCTAGTAACACAGTCAATTGCTTAGGGAAAATTTCACAACTCCTACCACCAATTTTCCACACTCGCTAAATTTACTTTATTGCATCTTTATCTAAACAACCCCTAGTTTATATTTACGTGTTCTTTATATTCTTGCAAACCTATCCAACAACACCTACAAAGTACTTCTAGTTTCATACTTGTTCTAGTTAAGGCGAACACTAAGCGTGCGTAGAGTCGTATCAGTGGCTGATAGGACTTGAGAGAATATTTGTTCTACCTTTAGCTCCTCGTTGGGTTCGATACTCTTACTTATTGAAAGAGGCTACAATGATCATGTATACTTGCGGGTTATCACTTGCCAATAGAGACACTATTTCACCAATTGGGATTGTTAGAGATGTTGAAGTCTTGTGTGGGAAGTTTAATATCCTGTTGATTTTCTTGTTCTTGGTTCCCCACAAGATGACTTTTGTCCCATTATATTTGGTAGGCCCTTCTTGAATACTGTTAATGCTAAGATAGATTGCGAAAAGGATGTTGTCACTACTGGTTTGGGAGATATGTCTCATGAGTTTAACTTTGCTAAATTTCATAGACAACCCCATGATAAAGAATTGCCTAGTAAAGATGAAATTATTGCTCTTGCTTCTATTGTCGTGCCTCCTAATGATCCTTTAGAACAATATTTGCTAGACCATGAAAATGATATGTTTATGAATGAAAGAAGGGAAATAGATGAAGTATTCTTTAAACATGGACCTATTTTGAAACACAACTTGCCTGTTGAAATCTTAGGGGATCCTCCACCACCCAAGGTTGATCCCGTGTTTGAGCTTAAACCATTGCCTGATACTCTTAAATATGCTTATCTTGATGAAAATAAGATATATCCTGTTATTATTAGTGCTAACCTTTTAGATAAGGAAGAGGAGAGATTATTGAAAACTCCGAAGAAGCATCGTGCTGCTATTGGATATACTCTTGATGATCTCAAGGGCATTAGTCCCACTCTATGCCAACACAAAATAAAATTGGAGGAAGACGCCAAACCAGTTATTGATCACCAACGACGGTTAAATCCTAAGATGAAAGAAGTGGTAAGAAAGGAAATACTAAAGCTCCTTGAGGTAGGTATAATTTATCTCGTTGCTGATAGTCAGTGGGTAAGTCCCGTCCATTGTGTCCCTAAGAAGGGAGGTATTACTGTCGTTCCTAATGATAAAGATGAATTGATCCCGCAAAGAATTATTACAGGTTATAGGATGGTAATTGATTTCCGCAAATTAAATAAAGCTACTAAAAAGATCATTAGCCTTTACCTTTTATTGATCAAATGCTAGAAAGACTATCCAAACATACACATTTTTGCTTTCTAGATGGTTACTCTGGTTTCTCTCAAATACATGTGTCAGCAGAGGATGAAGAAAAGACCACTTTTACTTGCCCTTTCGGTACTTTTTCTTATAGACGTATGCCTTTTGGTTTATGTAATGCACCTGCTACCTTTCAAAGATGCATGATGGCTATATTCTCTGACTTTTGTGAAAAGATTTGTGAGGTATTCATGGATGATTTCTCCGTTTATGGATCCTCTTTTGATGATTGTTTGAGCAACCTTGAATGAGTTTTGCAGAGATGCGAAGACACTAGTCTTATTTTGAATTGGGAGAAGTGCCACTTTATGGTTACTGAAGGCATTGTCTTAGGGCATAAAATTTCTGAAAGAGGTATTGAAGTTGATAAAGCTAAGGTTGATGCTATTGAAAAGATGTCGTGTTCCAAGGACATTAAAGGTATAAGAAGTTTCCTTGGTCATGCCGATTTCTATAGGAGGTTCATTAAGGACTTCTCTAAAATTTCTAGGCCTCTAACTAATCTCTTACAAAAAGATATTCCTTTTGTCTTCGATGATGATTGTGTAAAAGTATTTGAAATACTTAAGAAAGCTTTGATTTCTGCACCTATCGTTCAGCCACCCGATTGGAATTTACCCTTTGAAATTATGTGTGATGCTAGTGATTATGCCGTAGGTGCTGTTCTAGGACAAAGAGTTGATAAGAAACTAAATGTTATTCAATATGCTAGTAAGACTCTAGACAGTGCCCAGAGAAATTATGCTACTGCTGAAAAAGAATTCTTAGCAGTTGTGTTTGCTTGTGATAAGTTTAGACCTTATATTGTTGATTCTAAAGTAACTATTCACATTGATCATGCTGCTATTAAATATCTTATGGAAAAGAAAGATGCTAAACCTAGACTTATTAGATGGGTTCTCCTACTACAAGAATTTGATTTGCATATTATTGATAGAATGGGAGCTGAGAACCCCGTTGTAGACAACTTGTCTAGGTTAGAGAATGTTCTTGATGACCCACTACCTATTGATGATAGCTTTCCTGATGAACAATTAGCTGTCATAAATGCTTCTCGTACTACTCCATGGTATGCTGATTATGCTACTTACATTATTGCTAAATTCATACCGCCTAGTTTCACATACCAACCAAAGAAAATGTTTTTCTATGATTTAAGACATTACTTCTGGGATTACCCACACCTTTATAAAGAAGGAGTAGATGGTGTTATTTGACGTTGTGTACCTGAGCATGAACAGGAACAGATCCTACGCAAGTGTCACTCCGAAGCATATGGAGGACACCACGCTGGAGATAGAACTGCACATAAGGTATTGCAATCCGGTTTTTATTGGCCTACTCTCTTCAAGGATGTCTGTAAGTTTGTCTTGTCTTGTGGTGAATGTCAAAGAATTGGTAATATAAGTAGACGTCAAGAAATGCCTATGAATTATTCTCTTGTTATTGAACCATTTGATGTTTGGGGCTTTGATTATATGGGACTGTTTCCTTCCTCTAATGGGTATACACATATTCTAGTTGTTGTTGATTACGTTACTAAGTGGGTACAAGCTATTCCAACTAGTAGTGTTGATCATAACACCTCTATTAAGATGCTTAAATAAGTTATTTTTCCGAGGTTTGGAGTCCCTAGATACTTAATGACTAATGGTGGTTCACATTTTATTCATGGTGCATTTCGTAAAATGCTTGCTAAGTATGATGTTAATCATAGAATTGCATCTCCATATCACCCACAGTCTAGTGGTCAAGTAGAATTGAGTAATAGAGAACTCAAATTAATTTTGCAAAAGACTGTTAATAGATCTAGAAAGAATTGGTCCAAGAAACTTGATGATGCATTATGGGCTTATATAACTGCATATAAAAATCCTATGGGTATGTCTCCATAGAAAATGGTTTATGGAAAAGCATGTCACTTACCTCTCGAACTAGAACATAAGGCATATTGGGCCATTAAAGAGCTCAATTATGATTTCAAACTTGCCAGTGAGGACATTAGCTCACTTGATGAATGGAGAACTCAAGCCTATGAGAATGCCAAACTATTTAAAGAGAAAGTTAAAAGATGGCATGACAAAAGGATACAAAAGCGTGAGTTTAATGTAGCTGATTATGTGTTTCTTTTCAATTCTTGTTTAAGATTTTTTGCAGGAAAACTTCTCTCTAAATGGGAAGACCCTTACGTTATCGAGGAGGTCTATTGTTCCGGTGCCATAAAAATCAACAACTTCGAAGGCACAAGCCCGAGGGTGGTGAACGGTCAAAGAATCAAACATTATATCTCAGGTAATCCAATAAATGTTGAAACTAGCGTTATTGAAACCGTGAACCCAGAGGAATACATAAGGGACACTTTCCAGAACGTTTCATACTCCGAAAAGGAATAGGTATGTGGTACGGTAAGTAAACCGACTCCAAAACAGTTCTAATAGCAATTTTTATCCGTTTTGGAATATTTGAGAAAATAGGATAATAAGAAGTAGTCCGGGAAGGACACGAGACGTCCACGAGGGTGGAGGGCGCGCCCTACCCCCCTGGGCGTGCCCCCCTGCCTCGTGGGCACCTCGTGTGCTCTTCGGACTCCGTTTTCTTGCACGATACTTCTTTCGGTCGGTAAAAAATCATTATATAATCTCCCAAAGGTTTTGACCACCATATCGCGCAAAAATGTCTTTGTTTTGAGCTGTTTTTCTCACAAATCTAGAGCACCATGACGTCTTCAAGCGCCCCCAAGGACAAGTTTTTCGAGAGGGTCATCAACCCCTACCTCGCGGAAGTGCTGCATCACCCTCAAACCATTGAGATGCGTGAGGGGGTGCTGCAGATCTGCGATGTTGAGGGACCAAGGAATACCGGAAGTGTGGAGACAAAGCTCGAAACAATGGAACAACAAGTTTTCAAGTGCCAAGGGATGGTGGAACGCGGACTAAATGCCAACCAGATGATGATCGCAGAGTTCACCAACAACCACAAGCTGGATGCCAAGAACATTGGGGAGACCATCTTCAAGCTTCATGAGAAAATCGAGCACCTCCAAGCCCAGATCTATGACCTGCAAACCCAAAATTGTGAGTATGAATATAGATTCAAGAGGATGAGTTTGGCTACAGATTTGAGGATCCTAGAGACTCGATCATCCTTCTATGATGGTGAGCCTATGCCTTGGAAGACAGACGACAAGCCTGCATCATCAACAACTCCATCATGACCACCTCCGAGGAACTAATTACATGGGTATGGGCACTCCCCTTGGCAACTGCCAAGCTTGGGGGAGCTGCCCCGGTATCGTATCACCATCACACTCCTATCTTTACCATTTTACTTAGTTCGATCATTTTAGTAATATCTTGATCTAGTAGAATAAAGTTTTAGTATGATCTAGTTTTGAGTTTTGCTTTATGTTCCCTCTATGTAATCGAGTCTGTGAGCTATATATAATAAATACTAGTGTTGAGTCAAGGGCTTTGCTATCTTGCTATGATTTTGAGGGAATAAATAAAGGAACAAAAAGAAATAAAAGAGATCATATTGATCTTATGGAGAGTAATGACTTCACATATAAGAGTATGATGCTTAAAAGTTGTTGAGAGTTGGCAAACATAGTTTTGGTCATCATTGCAATTAATAGGAAGTAATAAAGAAAGAGAGGTTCTCACATATAAATATACTATCTTGGACATCTTTTATGATTGTGAGCACTCATTAAAGTATGACATGCTAAAGAGTTGATGTTGGACAAGGAAGACAATGTAATGGGTTATGTTTTCTCACATCTTAATTAAAGTATATTGTCATGGATCGTCCAACATGTTGAGCTTGCCTTTCCCCCTCATGCTAGCCAAATTCCTTGCACCAAGTAGAGATACTACTTGTGCTTCCAAATATCCTTAAACCCAGTTTTGCCATGAGAATCCACCATATCTACCTATGGATTGAGTAAGATCCTTCAAGTAAGTTGTCATGTTGCAAGCAATAAAAATTGCTCTCTAAATATGTATGACTTATTAGTGTGGAGAAAATAAGCTTTATACGATCTTGTGATATGGAAGTAATAAAAGCAACGGACTGCATAATAAATGTCCGTATCACAAGTGGCAATATAAAGTGACGTTCTTTTGCATTAAGATTTCGAGCATCCAACCAAAAAGCACATGACAACCTCTGCTTCCCTCTGCGAAGGGCCTATCATTTACTTGTCTTACATTAAGAGTCATGGTGATCTTCACCTTTCCTTTTTATTTTATCCTTTGGCAAGTACCTCGTGTTGAAAAGATCCGATATACATATACATATATATATATATATATATATATATATATATATATATATATATATATCCAATTGGGTGTAAGTTAGCATGAACTATTATTGTTGGCATTACCCTTGAGGTAAAAGGTTGGGAGGCAACACTATAAGCCCCTATCTTTCTCTGTGTCCGTTTTAAACTCCATAACCATAAGTATTGCGTGAGTGTCAGCAATATTGAAAGACTAAATGATAGTTGAGTATGTGGACTTGCTGAAAAGCTCTTATATTGACTCTTTCCTATGTTATGATAAATTGCAATTGCTTCAATGACCGAGATCATAGTTTGTTGGTTCTCAATGAAGTTTCTCATTCATACTTGACATTGTGGATAGATTGTTACTTGAGCATAAGAAATCATATGGCAAAATATATTTATGTTGCTATTATAAGAATGATCATGATGCCCTCATGTCCGTATTTTATTTTATCGACACCTCTATCTCTAAACATGTGGACATATTTTTCGATATCGGCTTCCGCTTGAGGACAAGCAAGGTCTAAGCTTGGGGGAGTTGATACGTCCATTTTGCATCATGCTTTTATATCAATATTTATTGCATATGGGCTGCTATTACACGTTATGTCACAACACTTATGGCTATTCTCTCTTATTTACAAGGTTTATATGAAGAGGGAGAATGCCGGCAACTGGGATTCTAGGCTGGAAAAGGAGCAAATATTAGAGATCTATTCTGCACAACTTCAAAAGTCTTGAAACTCCACGAAAGTCATTTGGGGAATTAATAAAAAATACCGAGCGGAAGAAATACCAGAGGGGGCCCACACCCTGGCCATGAGGGGGCCCACACCCTGGCCGTGCCTTACCCCCCTGCCTCGTGGGCCACCTGACAGGCCTCCGGTGCCCATCTTCTGCTATATGAAGTCCTTCAACCTGGAAAAAATCATAAGCAAGCTTTCGGGACGAAACACCGCCGCCACGAGGCGAAACCTTGGCAGAACCAATCTAGGGCTCCCATGGAGCTGTTCGTCGGGAAACTTCCTCCGAGGGGGAAATCATCACCATCGTCATCACCAACGATCCTCTCACCGGGAGGGGATCAATCTCCATCAACATCTTCACCAGCACCATCTCCTCTCAAACCCTAGTTCATCTCTTGTATCCAATCTTTGTACCAAAACCTCAGATTGGTACCGGTGGGTTGCTAGTAGTGTTGATTACTCCTTGTAGTTGATGCTAGTTGGTTTATTCGGTGGAAGATCATTTGTTCAGATCCTTAATGCATATTAATACCCCTCTGATTATGAACATGAATATGCTTTGTGAGTATTTACGTTAGTTCTTGAGGACATGGGAGAAGTCTTGCTATTAGTAGTCATGTGAATTTGGTATTCGTTCGATATTTGATGAGATGTGTGTTGTCTCTCCTCTAGTGGTGTTATGTGAACGTCGACTACATGACACTTCACCATTATTTGGGCCTAGAGGAAGGCAATGGTAAGTAATAAGTAGATGATGGGTTGCTAGAGTGATAGAAGCTTAAACCCTAGTTTATGAGTTTATTCGTAAGGGGCTGATTTGGATCCATATGTTTCATGCTATGGTTAGGTTTACCTTAATACTTCTTTTGTAGTTGCGGATGCTTGCAATAGGGGTTAATCATAAGTGGGATGCTTGTCCAAGAAAGGGCAGTACCCAAGCACCGGTCCACCCACATATCAAAGTATCAAAGTAACGAACGTGAATCATATGAACATGATGAAAACTAGCTTGACGATAATTCCCATGTGTCCTCGGAAGCGCTTTTCTCTATATAAGAACTTGTCCAGGCTTGTCCTTTGCTACAAAAAGGATTAGGCCACCTTGCTGCACCTTATTTACTTTCATTGCTTGTTACCCGTTATGAATTACCTTATCACAAAACTATCCGTTACCGATAATTTCAATGCTTGCAGAGAATACCTCACTGAAAACCGCTTGTCATTTCCTTCTGCTCCTCGTTGGGTTCGACACTCTTACTTATCGAAAGGACTACGATAGGTCCCCTACACTTGTGGGTCATCAGCATCCAGGTTCCGCTATTGGTTATTGATCGGAGAGGTTTTTCGGTCATGTCTACATGATTCTCGAACCTGTAGGGTCCGCACGCTTAACGTTCGGTGACGCGAGAGTAATATTGGGATATCCATGTTGGTGACCGAATGTTGTTCAGAGTCCCGAATGTGATCCGGGACATCACGAGCAGCTTTGGAATGGTCCAGAGGTAAAGATTTATATGAATGTCGTTTTCAGGGTTCCGAAATAAGTTTCAGTTTTTTTGGTATTGTACCGAGAAACTTCAGAGGGTTCCACCATGTTCCAAGGGTCAGCATGGGCCGAGGGGAGCCGCCCTGGCCTTATTGGTCCAGGCGCAAAAGTCCCTCAAGGCCCATGTGGCCTGGGAGAGGTGGAAAGTCCACCTGTGTACAGAAAAGGAGGGAATTAGACTAGGAGTCCAACTCCTCCCCCTTGTTGCGCCCCTTAGGCTTGGAGGGCTGGCCACCACGCCCCTCCACCTATATATAGAGGGGAGGGGCACCCCCAAGAGGACACACAAGCCCTTGCCCCCCCTCTCCCGTTAGTTTGTAACTCCTCCGTATTCGTTGTTTTGGTAGCGCTTGGCGTAGCCCTGCCGGAATCACTGCACCACCATCATAGTCACGTCGTCGTGCTGCCGGCGATCCCATCTACTTCTCCTTCCTCGCTTGCTGGTCAAAGAGGGGAAGACGTCATCGAGACGTACGTGTGCAGAACGCGGAGGTGCCGTCCGTTTGGTACTTCATTGGTTTGGATCGCGATTGGATGGTGACGAGTATGACTACTTCAACCGCATGATATACGCTTTTGCTTAATGGTCTACAAGGGTACGTAGACACACTCTTCCCTCTCGTTGTTATACTTCTCCTAGATAGATCTTGGGTGTTCGTAGGAATTTTTTTTATTTTTCATGCAACGTTCCCCAACAGTGGCATTATGAGCTACGTCTATGCATAGATGTATATGCACGAGTTGAACACAAAGAATTGTGGGCGTTGATGCTCAAATTGCTTTCACTTGTCTTAATTGGATTCGGCAGTATTGTGGGATGGAGCGACTCGGACCAACTTTACATCTCCTCGCACATGAGACTGATTCCACCGACTGACATGCAACTTGTTTTGCATAAGGTGGCTAGCAGGTGTCTGTCTCTCCTACTTTAGTTGAATCTAATTTGACGAATGTGGTCCTTGTAGAAGGTTAAAAGGCAACTTGATTATCACCGTTGTGGCTTTGCGTAAGTAAGAACGGTTCTTGCTAGTTGCCCATAGCAGCCACATAAAATTTGCAAGAACAAAGCAGAGGACGTCTAACTTGTTTTTGCAGGGCATGTTGTGACGTGGTATGGCCAAAAACGTGATGTGAAATATGTTGATGTATGAGATGATCATGTTTTGTAATAGGTTCACGACTCACATGTCGATGAGTTCGGAAACCGGTAGGAGCCATAGGGTTGTCTTTAATTTACTAATCATAATGTAATTTATTTACTTTATCGCTATGCGTTAGCAATAGTTGTAGAAGCAATATTTGGCGAGACGACTATGTGACGATGATACGTCTCCAACGTATCTATAATTTTTAATTGTTCCATGTTATTATATTATCTGTTATGGATGTTTAATGGGCTTTAATATGCTCTTTTATATTATTTTTGGGACTAACCAATTAACCGGAGGCCCAGTGCCAGTTCCTGTTTTTTTTCTATTTTAGAGTTTTGCAGAAAATGAATACCAAACGGAATGAAACCTTCGCGATGATCTTTCTGTTGGGGAACGTAGTAATTTCAAAAAAATTCCTACGCACATGCAAGATCATGGTGATGCATAGCAACGAGAGGGGAGAGTGTTGTCTATGTACCCTCGTAGACCGAAGCGGAAGAGTTGACGCAACATAGAGGAAGTAGTCGACGTCCTCCGGTCCAACCGATCCAAGCACCGCATTCGCACCTCCGAGTTCTTGACACACGTACAGCTCGATGACGCACCCTGATCTCCGATCCAGCAGAGGCGCGGGGAGGAGTTCCATCAGCACGACGGTGTGGGGACGATCTTGATGTTCTCCTGTCGCAGGGCTTCGCCTAAGCACCGCTACAATATGACCGAGGTGTAATATCGTGGAGGGGGCACCGCACACGGCTAAGGAACGATCTCAATGATCAACTTGTGTGTCTAGGGTGCCCCCGCCTGTGATATAAAGGAGGGAGGGAGGAGGAGGTCGGCCTAGGGAGGAGGCGCCATAGGGGGGCAAACCTACTCCAAGTAGGTTTGGCCCCCTTTCCTATTAGGAGTAGGAGAAGGAAGGAAGAGGGGGAGGAGAGAAGGAAAGGGGGCCGGGCCCCTCCCAATTCGGATTGGGCTTGGGGGCGCCTCCCTTGCTCCTTCTCCTCCTTCCACTAAGGCCCAATAAGGCCCATATACTTACGGGGGTTCCGTAACCTCCGGAACTCCCAGATATTTCAATCTCACCCGAACCTTTCCGTGTCCAAATATATCCGTCCAATATATCAATCTTTATGTCTCGACCATTTCGAGACTCCTCGTCATGTCCGTGATCACATCTGGGACTCCAAACAACCTTCGTACATCAAAATACATAAACTCATAATGAAACCGCATCGAAACCTTAAGCGCATGGACCCTACGGTTCGAGAACAATGTATACATGACCGAGACACATCTCCGGTCAATAACCAATAGCGTGACCTGGATGCCCATATTGGTTCCTACATATTCTTCGAAGATCTTTATCGGTCAAACCGCACAACAACATACGTTGTTCCCTTTGTCATCGGTATGTTACTTGCCCGAGATTCGATTGTCGGTATCCAATACCTAGTTCAATCTCGCTACGGCAAGTCTCTTTACTCGCTCCGTAATACATCATCTCGCAACTAACTCATTAGTTGAAATGCTTGCAAGGCTTAAGTGATGTGTATTACCGAGAGGGCCCAGAGATACCTCTCCGACATTCGGAGTGACAAATCCTAATCTCGAAATACGCCAACTCAACAAGTACCTTCGAGACACCAGAGAGCACATTTATAATCACCCAATTACGCTAGACATTTGGTAGCACACAAAGTGTTCCTCCGGTAAACGGGAGTTGCATAATCTCATAGTCATAGGAACATGTATAAGTCATGAAGGAAGCAATAGCAACATACTAAACGATCGGGTGCTAAGCTAACGGAATGGGTCATGTCAATCAGATCATTCAACTAATGATGTGACCTTGTTAATCAAATAACAACTCCTTGTTCATGGTTAGGAAACATAACCATCTTTGATTAACAAGCTAGTCAAGTAGAGGCATACTAGTGACACTGCTTGTCTATATATTCACACATGTATTATGTTTCCGTTAATACAATTCTAGCATGAATAATAAACATTTATCATGATATGAGGAAATAAATAATAACTTTATTATTGCCTCTAGGGCATATTTCCTCCAGCCTCCCACTTGCACTAGAGTCAATAATCTAGATTACACAAGAATGATTCTAACACCCATGGAGTCTTGGTGTTGATCATGTTTTGCTCGTGGAAGAGGCTTAGTCAACGGGTCTACAACATTCAGATCCGTATGTATCTTGCAAATCTCTATGTCTCCCACCTGGACTAGATCCCGGATGGAATTGAAGCGTCTCTTGATGTGCTTGGTTCTCTTGTGAAATCTGGATTCCTTCACTAAGGCAATCGCCCAAGATTGTCACAAAAGATTTTCATTGGACCCGATGCACTAGGTATGACACCTAGATCGGATATGAACTCCTTCATCCGACTCCTTCATTGGCTGCTTCCGGCAGCTATGTATTCCGCTTCACACGTAGATCCCGCCACAACGCTTTGCTTTGAACTGCACCAACCGACAGCTCCACCGCTTAATGTAAACACGATCCGGTTTGCGATTTAGAATCGTCGTGATCGTGTCAAAGCTTGCATCAACGTAACCATTTACGATGAGCTCTTTGTCACCTCCATATACGAGAAACATATCCTTAGTCCTTTTCGTATTTTAGGATGTTCTTGACCGCTGTCCAAAGATCCACTCTGGATTACTTTGGTACCTCCTGCTAGACTTATAGCAAGGCACACATCAGTGTCCGTACACAAGATTGCATACATAATAGAGCCTATGGCTGAAGCATAGGGAACATTTTTCATTTTCTCTCTATCTTCTGCAGTGGTCGGGCTTTGAGTCTTACTCAACTTCACACCTTGCAATACAGGCAAGAACCCTTTCATTGCTTCATCCATTTTGAACTTCTTCAAAACTTTGTCAAGGTATGTGCTTTGTGAAAGTCCAATTAAGCGTTTTGATCTATCTCTATAGATCTTAATGCCCAATATGTAAGCAGCTTCACCGAGGTCTTTCATTGAAAAACTTTTATTCAAGTATCCCTTTATGCTATCCAGAATTCTATATCATTTCCAATCAATAATATGTCATCCACATATAATATTAGAAATGCTACAGAGCTCCCACTCACTTTCTTGTAAATACAAAGCTTCTCCAAAAGTCTCAGATAAACCCAAATGCTTTGATCACACTATCAAAACGTTTATTCCAACTCCGAGAGGCTTGCACCAGTCCATAAATGGATCGCTGGAGCTTGCACACTTTGTTAGCTCCCTTTGGATCGATAAAACCTTCTCGTTGCATCATATACAACTCTTCTTCCAGAAATCCATTCAGAATGCAGTTTTACATCCATTTGCCAAATTTCATAATCATAAAATGCGGCAATTGCTAACATGATTCGGACAGACTTAAGCATCGCTACGGGTGAGAAGGTCTCATCGTAGTCAACCCCTTGAACTTGTCGAAAACCTTTTGCAACAAGTCGAGCTTTGTAGACAGTAACATTACCGCCAAATCGGTCTTCTTCTTGAAGATCCATTTATTCTCAATTGCTTGCCGACCATTGGGCAAGTCAACCAAAGTCCATACTTTGTTCTCATACATGGATCCCATCTCGATTTCATGGCTTCAAGCCATTTTATGAATCTGGGCTCACCATCGCTTCTTCATAGTTCGTAGGTTCATCATGATCTAGTAGCATGACTTCCGAATAGGATTACCGTACCACTCAGTGCGGATCTTACTCTGCTCGACCCACGAGGTTCTCAGATTAACTTGATCTCAAGTTCTATGATCATCATCATCAACTTCCTCACTAGTCGGTTTTGACGTCACAGAAACTGGTTCCTGTGATGTATTATTTTCCAACAAGGGAGTAGGTACAATTACCTCATCAAGTTCTACTTTCCTCCCACTCACTTCTTTCGAGAGAAACTCCTTCTCTAGAAAGGATCCATTTTTAGCAACGAATCTCTTGCTTTCGGATTTGTGATAGAAGGTGTACCCAACTGTCTCCTTTGGGTATCCTATGAAGACACATTTCTCCGATTTGGGTTCGAGCTTATCAGGTTGAAGCTTTTTCACATAAGCATCGCATCCCCAAACTTTAAGAAACGACAACTTTGGTTTCTTGCCAAACCATAGTTCATAAGGTGTCGTTTCAACGGATTTCGACGGTGCCCTATTTAACGTGAATGTAGCCGTCTCTAAAGCATAACCCCAAAACGATAGCGGTAAATCTGTAAGAGACATCATAGATCGCACCATATCAAGTAAAGTACGACATGACGCTCGACACACCATTACGCTTGTGGTGTTCCGTGGCGGAGTTGCAAACTATTCCACATTGTTTTAAGTGTAGACCAAACTCGTAACTCAAATATTCTCCTCCACGATCGATCGTAGAAACTTTATTTTCTTGTTACGATGACTTTCAACTTCACTCAAATTCTTTGAACTTTTCAAATGTTTCAGACTTATGCTTCATTAAGTAGATATACCCATATCTCGCTTAAATCATCTGTGAAGGTGAGAAAATAACGATATCCGCACGAGCCTCAACATTCATCGGACCACATACATCCAGTATGTATGATTTCCAACAAATCTGTTGCTCTCTCCATAGTACCGGAGAACGGCATTTTAGTCATCTTGCCCATAAGGCACGGTTCGCAAGTACCAAGTGATTCATAATCAAGCGGTTCCAAAAGTCCATCAGTATGGAGTTTCTTCATGCGCTTTACACCGATATGACCTAAACGGCAGTGCCACAAATAAGTTGCACTATCATTATCAACTCTGCATCTTTTGGCTTCAACACTATGAATATGTGTATCACTACTATCGAGATTCATCAAAATAGACCACTCTTCAAGGGTGCATGACCATAAAAGATATTACTCATATAAATAGAACAACCATTATTCTCTCGATTTAAATGAATAACTCGCATCAAACAAGATCCAGATATAACGTTCATGCTCAACGCCGCACCAAATAACAATTATTTAGGTCTAATACTAATCCCAAGGTAGATGTAGAGGTAGCGTGCCGACCGCGATCACATCGACTTTGGAACCATTTCCCACGCGCATCGTCACCTCGCCCTTTGCCGTGTTCGCTTAATCCGTAGTCCCTGCTTCGAAGTTGCAAATATTAGCAGCAGAACCAAAGATCAAATACCCAGTGCTCTGCGAGCTCTAGTAAGGTACACATCAATAACATGTATATCACATATACCTTTGTTCACCTTGCCATCCTTCTTATCCGCCAAATACTTGGGGCAGTTCCGCTTCCAAAGGACTACCGCTTGCAGAGAAGCACTCGCTTTTAAGCTTAGGTCCAGACTTGGGCTTCTTCTCTCGAGCAGCAACTTGTTTGCTGTTCTTCTTAAAGTTCCCCCTTTTCTTACCTTTGCCCTTTTTCTTGAAACTAATGGTCTTGTTAACCATCAACACTTGATGCTCCTTCTTGATTTCTACCTCCGCAGCCTTTAGCATTGCGAAAGCTCGGGAATCGTCTTATCCATCCCTTGCATATTATAGTTCATCACGAAGCTCTTGTAGCTTGGTGGAAGTGATTGGAGAATTCTGTCAATGACGCTATCATCCGGAAGAGTAACTCCCGGTTGAATCAAGTGATTACAATACCCGCACATCTTGAGTATGTGCTCACCGACGTAACTATTCTCCTCCATCTTGCAGCTATAGAACTTATTGGAGACTTCATATCTCTCAATCCGGCATTCTTCGGAATATTAACTTCAACTCCCGAACATCTCATATGCTCCATGACGCTCAAAACGTCGTTGAAGTCCCGGTTCTAAGCCGTAAAGCATGGCACATTGAACTATCGAGTAGTCATCAGCTTTGCTCGCGGACATTCTTAACGTTGTCGGTTGCATCAACAAAGCAGTTCGCACCCAGCGGTGCTTCCAGATTTAATTTTTTGTGCAGCAATGAGGATAATCCTCAAATTACGGACCCAATCCGCGTAGTTGCTACCATCATCTTTCAACTTAGCTTTCAAGGAACGATTTAAAATTCAACGGAACAACAAAGACGGGCCATCTATCTACAATCAACATAGACAAGCAAGATACTATCAGGTACTAAGTTCATGATAAATTTAAGTTCAATTAATCATATTACTTAAGAACTCCCACTTAGACAGACATCTCTCTAGTCATCTAAGTGATCACGTGATCCAAATCAACTAAACCATAACCGATCATCACGTGAGATGGAGTAGTTTTCAATGGTGAACATCTTATGTTGATCATATCTACTATATGATTCATGCTCGACCTTTCGGTCTCCGTGTTCCGAGGCCATATCTGCATATGCTAGGCTCATCAAGTTTAACCTGAGTATTCTGCGTGTGCAAAACTGGCTTGCACCCGTTGTAGATGGACGTAGAGCTTATCACACCCGATCATCACGTGGTGTCTGGGCACGACGAACTTTGGCAACGGTGCATACTCAGGGAGAACACTTCTTGATAATTTTAGTGAGAGATCATCTTAAAATGCTACCATCAATCAAAGCAAGATAAGATGCATAAAGGATAAACATCACATGCAATCAATATAAGTGATATGATATGGCCATCATCATCTTGTGCTTGTGATCTCCATCTCCAAGCACCATCATGATCACCATCGCCACCGGCGCGACGCCTTGATCTCCATCGTAGCATCGTTGTCGTTTCGCCATCTATTGCTTCTACGACTATCGCTACCGCTTAGTGATAAAGTAAAGCAATTACGTATGCTTGCATTTCATACAATAAAGCGACAACCATATGGCTTATGCCATTGCCGATAACTTCGGTTACAAAACATGATCATCTCATACAATAAAATATAGCATCATGTCTTGGCCATATCACATCACAACATGCCCTGCAAAAACAAGTTAGACGCCCTCTACTTTGTTGTTGCAAGTTTTACGTGGCTGCTACGGGCTTAAGCAAGAACCAATCTCACCTACGCATCAAAACCACAACGATAGTTTGTCAAGTTGATGCTGTTTTAACCTTCGCAAGGACCGGGCGAGCCACACTTGGTTCAACTAAAGTTGGAGAAACCGACACCGCTAGTCACCGTGTGCAAAGCACGGCGGTAAAACCAGTCTCGCGTAAGCGACGCGTAATGTCGGTCCGGGCCGCTTCATCCAACAATACCGCCAACCAAAGTATGACATGCTTGGTAAGCAAGATGACTTATATCGCCCACAACTCACTTGTGTTCTACTCGTGCATATAACATCAAACCATAAAAAACTTAGGCTCGATGCCACCGTTGGGGAACGAGTAATTTCAAAAATTTCCTACGCACACGCAAGATCATGGTGATGCATAGCAACGAGAGGGAGAGTGTTGTCTCGCACCCTTGTAGACCAAGCGAAGCGCTGACGCAACGTAGAGGAAGTAGTCGACGTCCTCCCGGTCCAACCGATCCAAGCACCGTTACTCGCACCTCCGAGTTCTTGACACACGTACAGCTCGATGACGCACTTTTGATCTCCGATCCAGCAGAGGCGCTGGGAGGAGTTCCACAAGACGACGGCGTGGTGACGATCTTGATGTTCTCCTGTCGCAGGGCTTCGCCTAAGCACCGCTACAATATGACCGAGGTGTAATATCGTGGAGGGGGGCACCGCACATGGCTAAGGAACGATCTCAATGATCAACTTGTGTGTCTAGGGTGCCCCCGTATATAAAGGAGGGAGGGAGGAGGAGGCCGGCCTAGGGAGGAGGCGCGCCATAGGGGGGCAAACCTACTCCAAGTAGGTTTGGCCCCCCTTTCCTATTAGGAGTAGGAGAAGGAAGGAAGAGGGGGGAGGAGAGAAGGAAAGGGGGGGCCGGCCCCCCTCCCAATTCGGATTGGGCTTGGGGGGGCCTCCCTTGATCCTTCTCCTCCCTTCCACTAAGGCCCAATAAGGCCCATATACTTACCGGGGGGTTCCAGTAACCTCCCGGAACTCCGGTATATTTCCAATCTCACCCGGAACCTTTCCGGTGTCCAAATATATCCGTCCAATATATCAATCTTTATGTCTCGACCATTTCGAGACTCCTCATCATGTCCGTGATCACATCTGGGACTCCGAACAACCTTTGGTACATCAAAGTACATAAACTCATAATGAAACCGCATCGAAACCTTAAGCGCATGGACCCTACGGTTCCGAACAATGTAGACATGACCGAGACAAGTCTCCGGTCAATACCCAATAGCGGACCTGGATGCCCATATTGGTTCCTACATATTCTATGAAGATCTTTATCGGTCAAACCGCACAACAATATACGTTGTTCCTTTGTCATCGGTATGTTACTTGCCCGAGATTCGATTGTCGGTATCCAATACCTAGTTCAATCTCGTTACGCAAGTCTCTTTACTCGTTCCGTAATACATCATCTCGCAACTAACTCATTAGTTGAAATGCTTGCAAGGCTTAAGTGATGTGTATTACCGAGAGGGCCCAGAGATACCTCTCCGACATTCGGAGTGACAAATCCTAATCTCAAATACGCCAACTCAACAAGTACCTTCGGAGACACCTGTAGAGCACCTTTATAATCACCCGATTCGCTAGACGCTTTGGTAGCACACAAAGTGTTCCTCCGTAAACGGAGTTGCATAATCTCATAGTCATAGGGACATGTATAAGTCATGAAGGAAGTAATAGGAACATACTAAACGATCGGGTGCTAAGCTAACGGAATGGGTCATGTCAATTAGATCATTCAACTAATGATGTGACCTTGTTAATCAAATAACAACTCCTTGTTCATGGTTAGGAAACATAACCATCTTTGATTAACAAGCTAGTCAAGTAGAGGCATACTAGTGACACTCTGTTTGTCTATATATTCACACATGTATTATGTTTCCGGTTAATACAATTCTAGCATGAATAATAAACATTTATCATGATATGAGGAAATAAATAATAACTTTATTATTGCCTCTAGGGCATATTTCCTTCACTTTCTTGGACCGAAAGTGAACCAGAAGACTTGGAGTTGAAGTCTGAAATGCCACAAGGAGACCATGAGGCAGGAGGGCGCACCCAGGGTGGTAGGCGCTCCCCCACCCTCGTGGGCCCCTCGTAGCTCCACCGACGTACTTCTTTCGCCTATATAAACTCTTATACCCTAGAAACATCAGGGGGAGCCTCAAAACCACTTTTCCACCGCCGCAACCTTCTGTACCCGTGAGATCCCATCTTGGGGCCTTTTCCGGCGATCAGCCGGAGGGGGAATCGGTCACGGAGAGCTTCTACATCAACACCATTGCCTCTCCGATGAAGCGTGAGTAGTTTACCACAGACCTTCGGGTCCATAGTTATTAGCTAGATGGCTTCTTCTCTCTCTTTGATTCTCAATACAAAGTTCTCCTCGATGTTCTTGGAGATCTATTCGATGTAATTCTCTTTTGCGATGTGTTTGCCGAGGTCTGATGAATTGTGGATTTATGAACAAGATTATCTATGAATATTATTTGGTTCTTCTCTGAATTCTTATATGCATGATTTGATATCTTTGCAAGTCTCTTCGAATTATCGGTTTAGTTTGGCCTACTAGATTGATCTTTCTTGCAATGGGAGAAGTGCTTAGCTTTGGGTTCAATCTTGTAGTGTCCTTTCCCAATGACAGTAGGGGCAGCAAGGCACATATTGTATTGTTGCCATCGAGGATAAAAAGATGGGGTTTATATCATATTGCTTGAGTTTATCCCTCTACATCTTGTCATCTTGCTTAATGCCTTACTCCGTTCTTATGAACTTAATACTCTAGATGCATGCTGGATAGCGGTCGATGTGTGGAGTAATAGTAGTAGATGCAGAATCATTTCGTTCTAATTAACACGGACGTGATGCCTATGTTCATGATCATTGCCTTTGATGTCTTCATAATTATGCGCTTTTATATCAATTGCTCGGCAGTAATTTGTTCACCCACCATAATACATGCTATCTCGAGAGAAGTCACTAGTGAAACCTATGGTCCCCGGGTCTCTTTTCTATTATATTACATCTCTTTTCCATTATATCACATCTCGTTTACTATTTTGCAATCTTTCTTTCCAATCTATACAACAAAAATACCAAAAATATTTACTTTACTATCTTTATTAGATCTCACTTTTGCGAGTGACCATGAAGGGATTGACAACTCCTTTATCACATTGGTGGCAAGGTTCTTGATTGTTTGTGCAGGTACTAGGTGACTTTTGTGTCGTCTCCTACTGGATTGATACCTTGGTTCTCAAAACTGAGGGAAATACTTACGCTACTTTGCTGCATCGCCCTTTCCTCTTCAAGGGAAAACCAACGCATGCTCAAGAGTTAGCAAGAAGGATTTCTGGCGCCGTTGCCGGGGAGATCTACGCCAAGTCAAGCATACCAAGTACCCATCATAAACTCTTCTCCCTTGCATTACATTATTTGTCATTCGCCTCTCGTTTTCCTCTCCCACACTTCTAAAATGATTTTTGAAAACCTTTGCCTTTTCTTCACACCTCTCCCGTTTGTCTCTTTTCGCTTGCTTCTTGTGTGTTTGTGTGTTGGTTTTGATGGCTCTACCAAAAAGTGTTGATCCTCACCTTAGGAGGTCAAAGAAATTGAAAACAACGTTAGAAGCTTTATGTCTTTGCAATTTGAGCACAATAATTTCTTCAAGAACGAGCTTAAAGAACAAAGAAGTTTTATGGAGTACATGAATAAAGAGCTCGATGATATGTCTAAGGAATTTTATGGTTTAAAATCTCAGTTTGCTAATCTTGAAAATTTAGTAGGCCAAATTTCGGATAAACAAGCCACCTTAGTTAATAAGATGGCTGCTAAACCGAAAGATTTACATAACAATGATGAAGATCTAAAAGTGATTGATGTGAATCCTAGTAAATCTTTGTTTTCCAATATGAATCTTGATAAAGATGGGACTGGATATGAGTCAACTTTAGTTAAAAGGCGACCCAATGATTGAAAGTTTTTAGATCTAGATGCAAAAATTGATAAAAGTGGGATTGAAGAGGTCAAAACTTTAGATGCAAAAATTGATAAAAGTGGGATTGAAGAGGTCAAAACTTTACATAGCAATGAACCCACTATTTTGGATTTCAAGGAATTTAATTATGATAATTGCTCTTTAATAGATCGTATTTCCTTATTGCAATCCATGTTAAATTCTCCTCATGCTTATAATCAAAATAAAGCTTTACTAAACATATCGTTGATACTTTGATGCAATCTTATGAAGAAAAGTTTGAACTAGAAGTTTCTATACCTAGAGAACTTTATGATGAGTGGGAACCTACTATTAAGATTAAGATTAAAGATTATGAATGATATGCTTTTGTGATCTGGGTGCTAGTTTTTCCACGATTCCGAAAACTTTGTGTGATGTGCTAGGTTTCCGTGAATTTGATGATTGTTCTTTAAATTTGCATTTTGCGGATTCCACCATTAAGAAACCTATGGGAAGGATTAATGATGTTCTTATTGTTGCAAGTAGGAATTATGTGCCTGTAGATTTCATTGTTCTTGATATAGATTGCAATCCTAGATGTCCTATTATTCTTGGTAGACCTTTCCTTAGAACGATTGGTGCAATTATTGATATGAAAGAAGGAAACATTAGATTCCAATTTCCGTTAAGGAAGGGCATGGAACACTTTCCTAGAAAGAAAATTAAATTGTCTTATGAATCTATTATGAGAGCCACTTATGGATTGCATACCAAAGATGACAATACCTAGATCTATTCGTATTTTTACGCCTAGCTAGGGGCGTTAAACGATAGCGCTTGTTGGGAGGCAACCCAATTTTATTTTTGTTCTTTGCTTTTTGCTCCTGTATAGTAATATATAATTCATCTAGCCTCTGTTTAGATGTGTTTTTTTTGTTTTAATTAGTGTCTGTGCCAAGTAGAACCTTTGGAAAGACGTGGGTGAAGTCTTTGCGATCTTGCTGTAAAAAATAGAAACTTTTGCGCTCACGAGATAGCTGTCATTTTTTACTGGAGAGTGCTTTTAGGTTGATTCTTTTTCAATATGATTAACAGACAAATTACTCATGTCCACCAATTTATTTAAGAATTTTGAGAGTTACATAAGTATTCGAAAGTTACAGATTTGTACAGACTGTTCTATTTTTGACAGATTCTATTTTTCGTGTGTTGTTTGCTTATTTTGATGAATCTATGAGTAGTATCGGGGGGTATGAACCAGAGAGAAGTTGGAATATAGTAGGTTTAACACCAATATAAATAAAAAATTAGTTAATTACAATACCTTAAAGTGGTGGTTTATTTTCTTATACTAACATAACTCATAAGATTTTCTGTTGAAGTTTTGTGTTGTGAAGTTTTCAAGTTTTTGGGTAAAGATTTGGTGGATTTTGGAATAAAGAGTGGCAAGAAGCTTGGGGATGCCCGAGTCACCCCAAGGTAAATTCAAGGACAACCAAAAGCCTAATCTTGGGGATGCCCCGGAAGGCATCCCCTCTTTCGTCTTCGTCTATCGGTAACTTTACTTGAGGCTATATTTTTATTCACCACATGATATGTGTTTTATTTGGAGCGTCTTGTATGATTTGAGTCTTTGCTTATTAGTTTAACACAATTATCCTTGCTGTACACAGCTTTTGGGAGAGACACGCATGAATTGGAATTTATTAGAATAGTCTATGTGCTTTACTTATATCTTTTGAGCTAGACAATAATGCTCTAGTGCTTCACTTATATCTTTTCAGAGCACGGCGGTGGTTTTATTTTATAAAAATTGTTGATCTCTCATGCTTCACTTATATTATTTTGAGAGTCTTTTAGAACAGCATGGTAATTTGCTTTGATTATAAAATTAGTGCATCCAAGATGGTATAATAAAAACTTTCATATAAAGTGCATTGAATACTATGAGAAGTTTGATTCTTTATGATTGTTTTGAGATATGAAGATGGTGATATTAGAGTTATGCTAGTAGAGTAGTTGTGAATTTGAGAGATACTTGTGTTGAAGTTTGTGATTCCCGTAGCATGCACGTATGGTGAACCGTTATGTGATGAAGTTGAAACATGATTTATTTATTGATTGTCTTCCTTATGAGTGGCGGTCGGAGACGAGCGATGGTCTTTTCCTACCAATGTATCCCCCTAGGAACATGCTCGTAGTACTTCGTTTTGATAACTAATAATTTTTTGCAATCAGTATGTGAGTTCTTTATGACTAATGTTGAGTCCATGGATTATACACACTCTCACCCTTCCACCATTGCGAGCCTCTCTAGTACCGCGCAACTTTCGCCGGCACCATACACCCACCATATACCTTTCTCAAAATAGCCACCATACCAACCTATTATGGCATTTCCATAGCTATTTCGAGATATATTGCCATGCAACTTTCCACCGTTCCGTTTATTATGACACGCTCCATCATTATCATATTGCCTTGCATGATCATGTAGTTGACATCGTATTTGTGGCAAATCCACCGTTCATAATTTTTCATACATGTCACTCTTGATTCATTGCACATCCCGGTACACCGCAGATGCATTCACACAGAGTCATATTTTGTTCTAAACATTGAGTTGTAATTCTTGAGTTGTAAGTAAATAAAAGTGTGATGATCTTCATTATTAGAGCATTGTTCTAGTGAGGAAAGGATGATGGAGACTATGATTCCCCCACAAGTAGGGATGAGACTCCAGATTAAAAAAAAAGAGGCCATAAAAAAAGGCCCAAATAAAAAAATGAGAGAAAAAGAGAGAAGGGGCAATGCTACTATCGTTTTACCACACTTGTGCTTCAAAGTAGCACCATGATCTTCATGATAGAGAGTCTCCTATGTTGTCACTTTCATATACTAGTGGGAATTTTTCATTATAGAACTTGACTTGTATATTCCAATGATGGGATTCCTCAAAAGTGCCCTAGGTCTTCGTGAGCAAGCAAGTTGGATGCACACCCACTTAGTTTCTTTTGTTGAGCTTTCATACACTTATAGCTCTAGCGCATCCGTTGCATGGTAATCCCTACTCACTCACATTGATATCAATTGATGGGCATCTTCATAGCCTGTTGATACGCCTAGTTGATGTGAGACTATCTTCTCCTTTTTGTCTTCTCCACAACCACCATTCTATTACACCTATAGTGCTATGTACATGGCTCACGCTCATGTATTGCGTGAAGATTGAAAAAGTTTGAGAACATCAAAAGTATGAAACAATTGTTTGGCTTGTCATCGGGTTTGTGCATGATTAAATACTTTGTGTGATGAAGATAGAGCATAACCAGACTATATGATTTTGTAGGGATAGCTTTCTTTGGCCATGTTATTTTGAGAAGACATGATTGCTTTGTTAGTATGCTTGAAGTATTATTATTTTCATGTCAATATTAAACTTTTGTCTTGAATCTTTCGGATCTGAACATTCATGCCACAATAAAGAAAATTACATTGATAAATATGCTAGGTAGCATTCCACATCAAAAAATTTGTTTTTATCATTTACCTACTCGAGGACGAGCAGGAATTAAGCTTGGGGATGCTTGATATGTCTCCAACGTATCTATAATTTTTGATTGTTCCATGCTATTATATTATCTGTTATGGATGTTTAATGTGCTTTAATATGCTCTTTTATATTATTTTTGGGACTAACCTATTAACCGGTGGCCTAGTGTCAGTTTCTGTTTTTTTTTGCCTATTTTAGAGTTTTGCAGAAAGGAATACCAAACGGAGTCCAAATGGAATGAAACCTTTGCGATGATCTTTCTTGGACCGAAAGCAAACCAGAAGACTTGGAGTTCAAGTCTGGAACGCCATGAGGAGGCCACGAGGCAGGAGGGCGCACCCGGGGGGTAGGCGTGCTCCCACCCTCGTGGGCCCCTTGTAGCTCCACCAACGTACTTCTTTTGCCTATATATACTCTTATACCCTAGAAACATCAGGGGGAGCCACGAAACCAGTTTTCCACCGCCGCAACCTTCTGTACCCATGAGATCCCATCTTGGGGCCTTTTCCGGCGATCAGCCGGAGGGGGAATCGAGCATCGAGGGAAACCCTTGGTCCAGTTCTTCGGATCGGATGGCGGCGGTGTCATGATGTCGCTCCCCCTCTTGAAGGCGCCACTTTTGCCTACTCGCGGCGACCCCGGTGTTGGATCTGGAGATGTTGGGCGTCTTGTTGGTTCGGCCGCACCTCTATGTCCTAGGCTCGGTGGGTTTAGCTGTGTGTTTTTTTCCTTCTCTGTTCGGGCTGGGCACCCCTTGTCTCTCTGCGCAGGGTACCATGCTTCTCATGTATGCTTCCGTGCCATGTGTTGTACCTTCTCATATACTCATTATGTTTTCTTCTATCAATGAATGATACGCAAGCTTTGCATATTCGCAAAAAAATTGGTGTGGCGCCCTCCTCCCTTCTCTATGTAATATTCTCTCCTACCAATCAATGAAAAGATATGTAAGTTTTGCCATATCCATGAAAAAAGTTTTCTTCAACAAGCATGGTAGTTCAGCATTGTATTTCTTTTTCGTTCTCGATCCAGAAACTTATTCGTTGTCAAACAGACACGTAGTACAATCATCGCAAAGAACAAACACGTAGTACAAGATGGAGCTGTTCTCTGCGGAAGGACCAATCTCACGTTCCAAACATCGGCCTCGTGGTGGTGTTTGGTTCTCAGGATCACGCAAATCCAGGGATGGAGCCATGGACGATGATCTACTTTCGTCGCGAAGACCTAATCGTATCATATGCTTATAAATGATGTGGTGGGTGATGGGAGGGACCAATTAGCTTATTCCATCCACCAAACAGAAACAGTGATCTACTAGTTCGAAGCTCGACTGAACTGAAGGCCATTCAGCGTCCGGTTCCTTGTTTGTTTATCATACGCCAGTACGCCACAGTAGTTTTTTCGCGAATGCGCAACTCATGACACGGACACAAAAGACGTGGACATGGTGTTCGAAGCAGAGAAACAAGAAATGCTCGGCCCAAAAAAGAAAAACACAGCTACACTCACCATCCTAGTAAGAAATAGCCCCAACTAACAACCTCAGATCCAGATCTGAGGGCGCCGCAAGCAAACAAAACGACGCCTTCATGAAGAAGAACTACGCCGAGACGCCGCCGCCATCCGATCCGGATAGCCGGACCTAGGGTTTCGCCCGCTGCTAGAAGAGGGGCTCAGAAACGGCCACGGTAGTGAAAGCCCTTTCCATCTCAACTTCTCAAGCCACGTTGCGTGCATCATGCATGTACACTCTATTGTATTGACGCTCCCCGCAAAGAAAAAAGAATTGACGCTCCCCTAGTCAGTCAGGCTCCCTTTCTCGCTTCCTTTGAATCACTCAATTAATTCTCGTTCGGAGTGGAGGATCCATCGGAGAAACGGCCATTCTCGTTCGGGCGGGCGTACGGAAGGAATTAACCCGATGGAGCGGCCGGCCATTGACGCCGACGACTAACCGGTAACCGTGCCCGCCGCCGTCCGGGCCGCTCCAACGAGCCGCTTCAAGTCAAGCTTGGAAAGCGCCGGTGGTGATCTCGACGGGAATTGAAGCCATGTGGTTGGACCTCTCTTTCTCCGTTCCCTGGCGCACGTTAACCCATGGATCACTCACTCGTCGCAGTGGTCAGTGGATCGCCGGACAGTTCGCGAGGTCCGACCCTGATCTCACAACTGTTTAGTAGGCCCTGCGGGTACGCACGGGCTGGCTACGAAATTTGCACCTACCGTTGAAAAGACGTCAGTCCACGGAGTCTTCAGATATGTCAAAAAGGTTGAGAGGCAGTGTTCAGGACGCACCTCCGTGCGAGCGCGAGATGATGAGCGAAACCTTATCGTCAAGTAGTAGGTCGGTAAAACATGGTCAGACATCACCGGAGTCGCCAAATCTTATATGCCCTTTTTAGTGGCCGGATGCCGTGGTAGCTGGGCGGCGGCACGGCTGGTCTGGCCGGTCCGGGGACGGCGATTACGCCGAAAATCACCGGTACCGGCGCCCCAAACCGCTCAATTATTAAGTGGTGGCGCCTTTTCAGCGGCGTTCACCTCGCTCATTCGTGTGGACGGCGCGGTGGCCTTTCGAATTTGCCGGCTCTGTTGCTGCAGCTACAGTTCAGTTAGTTGAGGCCGATTTCCGTGTTTTGACCCTTTTGTGATACAAATTCAGGATCTGACCCCAGTTCAAATTTTTTTTAAGATCTAACCCTTTCGCTACCGCCACGGGTTCTGGCGGTAGGGTTTGACAGGCTACCGCCAGGGAGGGCGACGGCCGCCGTTTGCCCGAGCTGACGTGGACAAGTAGCCTACCGTCAGGGACGCTGGCGGTAGCCTGTCTAACCCTACCGCCAAAACCCGTGGCGGTAAGGTGCGGCTGGGGTTTTGCCTCCTAAAGTTTCTGTAACGAAATATCGAGGTGCCCTGGCGGTAGGTGGGTTCGTCCTACCGCCAGGGTCCTGCGTTTTATGGTTTTCAAGTTTAATTTTTGCTTTTTTTCAAAAACAATATAGACCCTAAAATATGAGCTCACATATTTTTTAAGTGATTGTTTCTTTTGTAAAGTTTCTCCACATAGTTTCACAAAGAAAGCAAAATATGAGCTCACAAAGAAAGCCAACAACGGTACAACAAGTTCTTAAGACAAGTTTATAAGGTGGGTCCTGTGGATTTAGGTTTTTACAACTTTTATTGATTGTTTGTTTTGTCACAAGTTTCACATAGTTTCACATAGTTTCACAAATAGCAAAATATGAGCTCACATAATAATAAAGATTTCACATAGCAAATATCAAACAGTTTACAAATAGATTCATAAGTAGGAAATAGCAAATAGCAAACTTGTCCGCATAGTTTGACAACCCCTACTAAAACATAGATACATATGCAACAGACATGTTTATGGGGCGGATAAACCTCCCCCCTCGTATGTTAGGCATGGCCGTGGAGACAGATATGGCAGCGGATCCACCGGTTCAGGCGGAGGCGGAACACTAGTCGGCATCCGACCGTTCAAGCGGTCCCACCTTGCCTTGCCCGCTGGAGTTTTCGCCTCCGCCCTTCCCCAGTTGATGATATCGGACGCCGATGCACTTGGGGGCGGCATCCTGGCTCTCTCCTCCGCATTGCTCTCGAAGTAGATCCTCCGGCCCAAATTGCGCAGCTCCCAGTTGGAGTGCTGCTTGGCAGCTTCAATGGTCCCTTCCCGGCGTTCTTGGGAGATAGTTGGATCTCCCTCCATCTCTGCAATCACTCTCTTCCACTCCTTCGCACTCTCGCGCCCAACACTTCGATCATCGGAGATCCGTTCGCCTCTCGTGCCACCGCTTGCCCGCCTCGCTCTGAGGAACTAAATCGAAAAGCCTCCACCGGCTGTAGAAGCTCGGGGAAGGACTCGTACACGTATAGAAGTGGCAAGGCAGAAGGGTCGTGTTGGAGATAAATGGGCGATGGTTGCGCCACTGTTGCAGACCTAAACATGGATCAAATAAATAAAATACATATATTAAGATGTGTCAAATGCAAAATCATACCATATCATATTTACTCCAACCAAATCCACTACTCCAATATGCATCATATCAACATGCATCATATCATAAAAAAATCCTCCAACATTCATCTTGAATGTATTATCTCCAAACAACATCTTCATATCATCATATCAACATGCATCATAAAACTACTATCAAGTCCTCCCACATGCATTACATCATAATCTTTTTAACACAAACATATGAACTATTGATTAGAGTTCATATTCAATACCACTACTTACTAAAGAACTAAGAACTACAACTACAATCAAGCTAAAACAATCTTAGTTACAAAAAAAATCCAATCTAAGTTCAAAAATATGAGGGATTTGAAGCAAATAATGCGTCGAATCGAAAGCAAGTTTGCAAAAACTAATTGGAGGGATCGGAGGAGCTTACGTTTCTCTCTTCGGAGCCATCTCGATCCGCAAAAACGATCAACAAACGGTGAAGATCCGAGGAGGGGAGTGGAGGAGATGAGAGAGAGAGAGGGGCGACTTGGGGGAGAAAAAGAAGAACTGCCGACGGGGGAGGGGGAGGGGTGGGGAGATGGGCAGGGGCGCGGGGGTTTAGGGAGAAATAACTGCTCGGACCCTACCGCCAGGGGCCCTGGCGGTAGGGTTAGACAGGCATCGTGCCCTGGCGGTAGTGTGCGACGGAGGGGGGCAGCGTCCGTCTCGGCGCGCTGATGTGGCTAAGTACCCTACCGCCAGGGGCTATGGCGGTAGGTTGTCTAACCCTACCGCCAGGGGCTATGGCGGTAGGTTGTCTAACCCTACCGCCAGGGCCCCTGGCGGTAGGAAAAAGGGTCAATTCCCGATTTTTTTTCAAACGGGGGTCAGATCCTGAATTTCTATCGGAAAAGGGTCAAAACACGAAATTCAGCCGTTAGTTGACTGCTCTACTTGCTGACCTCGCGTAGCCGGGGGACCCTGTGTTCTGTCTCGCTGGCCTGCTGGCTGGTCTTGACGCAGGCGTCCACTCGACTCGAGCTTCTTGGGCCACTATCCAGCACTTGTTTTTGCTTTTCTGGCATAGTAAATTCTAGCTAACGCCTGTGAATTGTGATTGATTTTGAGCTTTTCAGAGAATCTCCAATAGCATCTGTATACTTAAATGTTTATATATGTCCATATAGACGATCGTCTATAAAGCTTTCCTGATATACACGTTGAAATTTGCAGCAGAACGGCTATATACAGAAGTTCTATATCCTCTCTTCTATATTTTGTAATATTGTTTTGTAACTACCAATTCAACTGCCATTTTAACATAATTCAATCATAGTTGTTGTGCTAACGACTATATTTCCTACGACTAGTTTTCAAATGGCTATAGTTTCAACAATTCAACCTCTTGACGGCGTCCACGCGATGGTGGCATGCCTCTTCCTGGTCTCAGCGGGAAAGAGAAACTTGGCCTTCAGTTGGGCTTTGGACGACACCTTCACATCGTCCATCCGTGGACGTGGTCGAGGCCGATTTGGACAATGTGTAAATTTGCATGTCTCTCTAGACTAGCGTCTGGACGCTAGTTTTGGGGTCTTATCCTACAAAACGGCTATACACGTCCGTTTAGACGTGCTATTGTAGATGCTCTCACCGGCAAAAATTTTGCCTCCGTTCTGAAAATAAAATGAATATGTGTGTGACATTTTTTGTAGATGCTTACTTCAGAAATGTTGTCTGCGTACCAAAATAGCTATACTAATTTCATGGGATGAGGCTTCGGGTCGACATTGCTTGGGTGGCAACATTGTCATGCTAGGACGGTGCAATTATCGGTTCGGTCGATGCATCACGAAGGGTGCTAGTCCGACTATGTCGGGGTGGAGGCCCCAACGTGTTGGATGACAACATGAGCATCCTACTAACTATATGAGAATGCATTATGTAATGAGGGGGGCGCTGCCATAAATTCATTGTGGCGATAATATGATTAGCCTGACAACTACAAAAATTAAAATAGTTTGTAGCTAAAAATCGGACTATAGATACATATGCATGGTCATGTTATCAGCATGATAATTACAAAATTCGAAATAATTTTAACCACTATTTTCGTCGGACGAACACCCATTACATACATACACTAAATTTTTAAAAGCCTAATAGTTAAGCCTTGACTAGTAGGCTTCTAAAAGAAAAAAATTGGTTTGACTTCTAGAATAAGCTGGGTAGGGGTAGCTTATTCTGGACGCCCAAAAAAGTCAGGGAAGGAACTTGCCCTTACCAGGCATGAAAACTAAAGCGTTTTCACAACGTTTCGATGTTTTTTTTAGGATCACAAGTTTCAAGTTTTGTTAGGTTAGAAGTTACGACCCCCTACTATGAGAGTTACCCATAATATTCACATAATGACGCCTCTTTGATTCGTAGGATTTTCAAAGCGTAGGAATAGGAAAAACATAGGATTAGAGTGACAATGTCGTCTTAAATTCTACATAATTGTACGAGTGTTTGATTGTGCATAGGAAAAACGTAGGATCTTTCAAAGAGGTTTGAGTGGATGGAAAATTTCCTATGAAATCTAGTGCATATGAATCCTATGAAAAAATTCCTATGGTTTAGGATCCTACGAATCAAACAACCCACATAGGAAAAATTCCCAAAGATTAGAATCCTCCAAAATTCTTTTAAGAATTCTTTGAATCAAAGAAGCCCTGATATCACACAATATTTTGTGGGTTCTTATCTATTCTAAAACTAAATCATGGCGCAACCACCCGTGTAACTACATCACTACTATGATGGCGACTATGACCTAGCACGCTGGACAGTTGAAACATCGGCATCTGATAAGTGTAGTTGTCTCATGCTGGTAACTATAACACGGAGAGTTTGATAACTACATAGTTGACATGCTGGTGACTGCAACATAACTTTAGCTTAGCGCGAACAGTTGGTAATTACAGCATATACAGCTCGGTAACCGTGCATGCTCTCGTCCAAAGTGTATGTATAGGCGGAGAGCGTGTGCATTGTCCTGGAACACGATCCGGGACCATGTCTTCGTGTGCCAACATTAAGAACCGATCCCGCTGCTAGGCACCTACTGGACCGATCGACCAGAAACCAGATGGTCCCGATCCCAGACAAAAAGTGAAGACGATAAACGAATTTCGTAGCAGGCAACTAACTAACTGTCCATGTCCGAGACAAAAAGGCTACTGGCGTACTCCTACTCCGTCACAAGCAAGGCTAGTAGTAGAGTAGACAAAAAGGGTAGTACGTAATCATGTTGAGGAAACTGCAGGGCGCCGTCCCGTTACAGCCTCGCGCTGCCTGCCGCGTAACGAGCAAGAAGACAGAGAGGCCTCAGAGCGAAGCAACAACGGCGACAGAGCACGGGGCCGCGCGCGCGGCACGCTCTCGGCGTGGTCTGGGCGCAGACGGAGAACCTGCGCACGTCCAAGAGTTTGGCCCCGGCACGGTGGATCGGCGGGCCGCGGGTCGGGCGCGATCCTGTCGGCGCCGGTGCGCGTCGCCCTCGCCGCGGTCGATGTTTGCCCCGGCCGGCCGGGCGAGAGGTTTCGTGCGGATCGATCTCGATGGCGTCGCGCGCTGATCCGGTTGCGCGTCACGCACGCGCGCGCGCGCGTTTGCTGTATCCGGTGGTAGTTGCAACTGCATCGGAGCCATGACCGGACCGACCGTGGCGATTTTGGCACGCAGTGATGCAGAGCGTGGCCAATGGAATGGCACACGGCAACGTACATTACAGGTTGCGTACGCGGTCGGTGGCGACCACGCGAGAGCCGTGCACCCACCAATAAAAGATGTCCGGCGAATATACTCCCTCCGTTTCTTTTTAGTTCGCATATAAGGTTTGGTCAAAGTCAAGCATTATAGAGTTTGACTAACTTTATATTAAAACTATAAACATTCACAATATAAAATCAATATATTCAGATGCACCATGAAGCATATTTTCATACTATATACTTTTAGTACTGTAGATGTTCATAATTTTTTATGTAAATTTGGTCAAATTTTGTGTAGTTTGACTTTGATCAAATCTTATATGCGGAGTAAAAAGAAACGGAGGGAGTACCTCCGTGTATTTAGCCGGAGTATAGATAAACTCTATTTTCTTAATACAATACAATCGCAAGCGCTCATATATACCCCTATTAACATCTTCGAGAGACTGAGCCGACATATCATCTTGAGATTTTACAAACACCAGAAATAATAAAATCACATCCAGATTTATAGACCACTAAGCAGGTTGAAGACGCGCCGTCGTCCTCGTCCCTCCCTCACGGGAGGCGTGCAAAACTTGTTGTAGTTGACAATCGGGAAATCATCGTGCTAAGGCCCATATGACAAGCACACCAGAACAGCAACCGTCGCAGATGAAAAAGTAACATAGATTGAAAAGATCAGACGAACAACGAACAGATCCGAACAAATCCACCAAAGGCAGATCCGTCGGAGACACACCTACACATGCCCGTCGATGATGCTAGATACAAAATGAGGGCTAGATGGGAAGAATCTTATTACATCATCAGGCATCCATCACCGTCTCACCTTCACAAGCAGGACACAAATCCTAACAAAACTCAAAAACACATCTACAAACAAAGCTCTATCACCGGCAAGGCCGAGATCCACCGTGCTTCATTGCCCTAAAGCCACCGAAGATGAGGCGGAGCGACGACAACACCGGCGAGAAACGGAGGAACCCTAGTATTTTAGGGAGAAGGTGACTGTGTCTTTTGATAGAAAGCCAGTGGTTTTGCGGCATGTTACGAAGCTTGACTTCTGACAAAATGAAGGAGAGAATGTTAAATTGCCCTTACATGTCGGGTCATCACGTATGAACCACTCCAAGTGCAAACACGTAGTTCAAGGATAAACTAGGTGCTTTTCAAAATCTTGTTCGTGCCGTCCCGAAAATAATTCACGTTTCAGCATGTAGCATCACAGGTGTCGAGCATACCTGGTTCAAATCGTATTTTAAAGACAATCGAAATTTATACTATAATTTGTACTTACATGAAGCCTTAGAGCATCTACAGCCGGCATCCCAAACTCTCCTGAAACGATCGGACGGGTCGTCGTTACTGATCGGTCATAAAATTTCGACTCAGCCGGACACATCAAACATGCCTCAAACGCCCGGGCTGATAGGCACCCCTTGTATCCAGCTTAAATATGGGGCGCCCGGGCGCGCTCGCCACGTCGGACCCGGCCCACCTTACATATATTCCTCCCTATCTGCTCGCCGGCCAGACCCTAATCACTTCATTCCACTCCCCTCCGCCACCCAAACTCGTCTCCGGCATGGCGGGCAGCAAATCCGAGTCCTTCACGTCCAGATTCATCAACCTCGAGCTCATCCCACGCGGCCTCGAGGAGGAGATGGTCGTCCGGCTTGTGCTCCGCTGCTCCCAGGAGGAGGCCCGTGCACGACAGCGCTCGGACTCCTTCCATCGGGAATCCATTGCGTCCGGCCAAATAGCGCATGGATCCGGCTCTAGGGCAGCCGCCGTTGCCTCACCGGAGGCGGTGTGGTCCGTCTGACGCCCGAATGTGGTGGCGGATGCGCAACTCCTTCGTTGGCGCGCCGAGGCCGTGGACGCACTGTGGGCGTAGCCTAACACAAACACGGCGCGACGTGCCCGCCGTGTGCGGTAGCGGGCGACAGCGCTCGCGACGATGGACGTCGGTGAGGCGGAGTCGCATTCTCCGGTGCCCCGTATGGTGCACCACTCCGGGCACCGCAAACCGCGTCGTGGTGAATGTCCCCGGCTTGTCCCATGACGGATTCATCATTGATCTGACGTCCACCGACACCCAACGGGTTCCGGACTCCGACGAGAAAGAGTAGGGTATGGAGACGGCGACGCCTTGAGCCACGTGAGCCGGCTCGTGTCCCATGCCCTACTCTACCTTGCCGCGTCCGGACCAACACTCTGGGAAGCGCAGCCGACCGTCGGACATGGCCACAGTGACCGGACGAGCTCCGCTTAAAGATCGCTATGTTGAATGTAATAATATGGATTTGAGATTTCTAATTTAGAGTATTCAGATATGGATTGTATTATTTGAGGCTTGACCAGTCGGTGTCCGTGGAGCCTTTGAATGTCCGGATTTGGCCATCACGACTGTAGATGCTCTTAGCTTCTAGCCATGCAGGTGTTACTTTAGGCGCCGAGAGAAGCTTGACAGCAGAAGCACCCGAGCGAGCACGCCCCGATTGACCCCATGCAATGCAATGCAATGCATGCGTGGACCGCGGTGGCGCCTCCGGAGTCGGTCACTTCACCCGCGACTAGTAGCAGCACCCAAATCTGCCGACGGATTATTCGGCTGATGGACTGGAGATGGAGCGCCGTTCATCCACGTAGGAAGCAGCGCGGATCCCGGCGGCACATACGTCTCTCCTTCGAGGGTGGCCCGTGGACATCACGCAGCTGCATTCCAGCGTACCCCGGAGACCGGGCTACAGCGACTCGATCGGGCCAAGTGGGGAGACAGGCACGGCTACCAACCAACCAACCAACCTCCCCAACTAGACTCATCGGCCGTGCCGCGCGTGGCGGCAGCAACGGCGGCCCGCCCCGCCCGCCCGCATTGAGGGCTGGTTGGAGCGTCGTTGGTCTGCACGCTGTAGCTAAACTGATCGACGTACGTCAGCGACGACGCGCGGTTAATCAAATCGACGGCACCGCGTGACGGCGACGGCGACGGCCGCCGGCCGCGGCGAGACGGGCGGGCGGGCGGGTTGACCGTCGGGGGCGGGGGGTGATGCGTGGGTTAAAAAGATAGTCCCATGTAGCACGCGCGGTGTGTGGGGACGCAGGGGAGATTTGATCTGAATTCTCAAGTCATCGGGAAGGAGTCATATGCTAAACTGCTAATATCTGGTTTGTTGTTGGTTGTTGCGAGTGCTTAGGTAAGATCGTTTCGTTCGTACGTATGTGGCGTGAACTACTTCATCACGTACCCGTCTCATGTAATAAAAAGGCAAAACGAGAAGCCTTGCCCATTGCCTCCTGCAGATTCTTATAAGTCAGTTACTGACCCAAAAAAAGGGATTCTCCGAGCAGGCAATAAGTTTTGTCGCCGTACTGCGAATACTGTAGCGCATGAACTAGCTAAAATTGGTTCGTTCCTGTTTACCGAATGATAGTATAGGTTGGGACTCTAATGTACCGCCCGCTGTGGCTGTTTGTGTTTCGGATGACTTGCCCGTGCACCGTTAAGTTATAAAGCTTTCCTTTGCCTAAAAAAAAAAGGATTCTTATAAGTCAGACTGAGAGAGCCGAGCGACATAGACAAGCGAAAGGCGGAGGAAGTTTTTTCAGGAAGCCCAACTCAACAATCACGTCCCCCGAAAAAAAAAACTCAATAATCACGAGCATGCGGTAAGCAGCACTTGCACATTCATGGGCTGAAAAAACAAATCTTGCACATTCGCGGGCTCAAAGCGATGGCTTCGAAGGCCCAACAGCTTTCAAGGCCCAGCAACCAGCATTTTGCCCACGCCGCAGCCACGCGTGCCGGCGTGCTGCGGCGGCACCCTTCACCTTCACGGTCACACCTTCACCGGCGTCTCCTTCGTCCCCACCGCGCCCAAATGCGCAAAACCCTCAAATCCTCGAACCCTACCACGGACCCCACCACCTAGGCCCTCTACCAAGCCCCCGCTCCGCCACCGCCGCGGCCGCCGCCCTCCGGCCTCTGCACCGCCTCGCTCCGACGGCACCGAGGTGAGCTCTCCGAGAAATCCGCATTGCGCACCCACGCGCCGTTTCCCTCGCCGAGCAGTTCGTTCGTACGGCGTGCTAGCACAACCCTAGCTAACTCCCTTCCGCCATGGATTGGTCTCACCTCTTGGTGCGTGCGTGTGTCTGGAGTGTGCAGCAGCGCGATGGAGCTCACGAAGCAGGGGCGGGCGCCACAGCCGCAATTGCCTTCGGCTGCGCACCGGTCCGCGCAGGTCCCGTACCCCGCTGGCAACTGGGGCGCGCGGGCGCCGGCCAGCTCCTACTTGATCGTGCCCATGAGCCAGCACCCGGCGCAGGTTGGCGTGCCCAGGCCCAGCGCGGACCTCACCGGGGCGAGGCCTTTGAGCAGGGTGTCGTTGAGTCCGCCACAACATGTGCTGCGTGTTCAAGCGGGTCATCCGGGGATGGTTGCGCCGCCGCCGCCCTCGGTGGTCAAGAAGATGGCGATGTCGCCGAAGGTCCAGATGCTCAAGTCGCCACCATCGCAGTTGTCTGCTGGCAAGCGTTCTGTTCAGAAGGAACTGCCGCCGAAGGCTCATCCGCAGTTGTCTGAGTCTGTGAGATCGAAATTCAGGGAGGCTCTGGCTGCTGCCTTGAGTACAGATTCTGACCAGCAATCTTCTGGAAATGTGTCACTTGTGGGATCAGCCGGTGACAACAGGCAGGCAGACGGTGGTACAATGCAAGGAGTCACAGCCGTATTCCAGGATGCAGGTAAAGATGATGATGATGATGATAATGTCACAAAGGTTGCTGCTATCAGAAGCGAACACGGTGGCACGATATGTAGCAATTTGGGATCAAACATGACAATGCAGCAACGAACAGAACATGTTCCATTGGGAAACAAAGTATTGGGCAATAGCACTGTTTCTTTAGATGATGTTTTGCAAGGCGATGGGCTTTGCTGGAACCCCCACATTGTTCTTGGAGCTTCTGAATCCATGTTACAACCCGATCCAAAAAGGGCCAGGATGTCTGATGTTCAAACTGGGGTTAATGTATCTCAGATTGGTCCGGAGTCTAAAAGAGCAACTACCATCGATGAGGTAATACAAGATAAGAAGGCCAGGATTCATAAGGCCCAAAGGTTAGCATTCATAATTGAAGAGGAGCTGTTCAAATTATTTGAGGGAGTTAATAAGAAATACAAGGAGAAAGGTAGATCACTTCTGTTTAATCTGAAAGATAAAAACAATCCTGGGCTGAGGGAACGAGTCTTGTCTGGAGAAATAACACCTAAATGCCTATGTGCGATGACCATTGAAGAACTTGCTTCAAAGGAGCTTTCAGAGTGGCGGATGGCTAAAGCTCAAGAGCTTGCAAAAATGGTTGTTCTTCCTGATAGAGAAGTGGACGTTAGACGCTTGGTGAGGAAAACACACAAGGGAGAATTTCAAGTTGAGGTGGAAGAAACTGATGTTTTCCCAGTAGAAGTTGGGCTTGGTGGTGATTCACTTTCTTATGTTCCATCAGAACCTGTTGCAGGTCAAACCAAATCTGATGATAAAGCAAGTGTACACTGGGAGATCAAGGAATCACACAACAGTGTGCAAGATGTAGTTGGGACATTGAACAACAACACATCAAGCAATTTAGAATATTCAGCAAATGAGAAGAATAATCTCATGCTAGAACCAATGGTTGATGACTTGAAGGTTATGGAGAATCTTCCACTGATCATTTCACTGGATGGATTCATGCAGGTCCTTGATTCAGAACCACATTCTAAAGGTCAGTCCATTGGAGCCCTGCAAGATGATCCTAATACTAACAAAGCTGACAAAGCTAAGTCAGCCAATTTTCCCATAACCATGGACAAGGCCGCCGTATCAGAATTCCAATTTCATTCTGATGTGCCGTCTCAAAGAGGTTATTGTGAATCCAAGTTAGAATCACCCATAAACAAACCAGCTCCAGTTTTGGATCCAGTTGAAGAACCAAAGGGAGATGTGTTAGTCAAATCCCCCCCTGAAGAGGTGGATGCTGAAAAATCAGATACTGCTAACGTCTCGATTCCTGAATCTACTAAGATAACTCCTGATGCTGTGCTGACACATGACATAATATGGGAGGGAACAATTGAGCTTAGTTTGTCTTCACTCACAAATATTGTTGCTATCTTCAAAAGGTTTGCTTCATCTACCTTGCTTATGATACTCATGCATGGTTAACCTTTTTTTAAGATGCCCAGTTAACTACAAGAAGTACTTTCATTGTAATTTGAACAATTTTAACAAACAGCAGACCATTCATTATGTAGAGCATCACATGTCCTAGCATGCATCTCAACGTTTTGGCGGCATCCTTATTTCATTGTCATGTTGCTTCTCTTTTGCAGTGGTAAAAAGCCATCTACAAATGAGTGGCGTCGCTTTCTTGAAATCAAGGGCAGAGTGAGACTCAGTGCTTTTGAAGAATTTCTCGAACAGCTTCCTAAATCCAGGAGCCGTACTATAACGGTAACTATTATTTCTTTGTGTGGTTTCATATATGCTATTGTTGGTTTGATGACTACGTTGTTAATTAAAATTGGCAATTGGATTATACCCTTTCTGTTACTGGCATATACACATTCTTGCACTTGTTGCCTTGCAAACAGTTGTGTTTGTCGCTTTGACATGATAATAATTGATTGTAAGGACCCAGTGAGAACATGTTCTCTTGAGTGTGTTTCGTTGTGGTTACATCATAGCTACATAAACTGAATTTTCTGTATCATGTGAACTCCCAGTGTACCCGTTCACAGTCTAGGCCCTGGGATGCCATAAAATGGAAGATTAAATGCCACCGTTAGTTAGTGCGTTTGAAGCCAACGTGGCAGACCGTGAAGGGATGGGCCTGTGGCCTAGTGGTGGGAGCGAGATTGTTCGTTCCAACCCACCTGAGTTCAGCCCTTAGGATTGACAGGGTGTGCCATATTTATTCAGGCCTTCAGGGTGCATCCTCATGTTATATGGGATAGCACATGCCAGCATGTGTGGGAGACCCACACTTGTGTGTAGGTGTGGTGGTGTGAATGGTTGTGTGCGTATATCTTGTACCCTCACAAAAAAATATCATATACTACTAGGAAGCGCTTTTCTGTCATGATCCATGTAGGGATTTTTTTTCTCAACATATGTTGCAGTTGTAGTATTGTCAGGTACTGCGAATTTCATAATCTTTTCATATGATAAGCCGTGGACTTCATAGTGTACACAACTGAGTTTCCTGCAACAGATCAATAGAAGCAAGCCATGGATAGACCTAGTCACCTAGTCATCGTATAGTTAGTTAATAGTTCGACACTTCTAGATTGTGACATTTGGTACATTTACTGTTACATCAGTGTTATATCGAACCATTTACTTTCTTGAAGGTCACCTTTGTACGGTTAACAAAGGTGCAGATAGATTTTTATATAGTAAAACAAATAGATTGCTTTGAGCTTTGACATACTGAACTTGAGCATCTTGGTACGATACTGTTAGGGTGCTCTTACCAACAGTATGATATTGCAAAGCGACGGGAGAATAAACATTGGACAAGAAAAGAAAGGAAAGGGAAAGCCCTGATAAGAATATTTATGCATGTTTAGCATTAGTCTTGAACTGTATCGTGGTGCGTGCAATGTGATCTTGCGCTCTTCCAATATGGTAGTTTATCATGGCAACTGGAACTGTACGCAGGACCGCGTATTTGAATTATAATTCTATTGTGTGGGGCAAACTCGGGCCTTCACAGGCTTTCTGTGATCACTCCCAAATCCCGTCAGATTTGATAATTGTGTTAGTTTACACCACATGCAACATAATTATTCATCATAATATCATGATTTTCTCTTAGTGAACAACTGAACATACTTAAGCACTAAATTGAAAAAAAATAAAATCACACAGATTGCACACATGCTGTAAGCCTTGTGCTACTGTAAGTAACTGAATACCTGAAATGCCGCTCCAAAACAGAGACTCCCTATTTTATCACCACTTCTTAAAATTGTAGTGTTTTTGCTAGGGCCGTGGACAGCTGCAAATGCCCAACTTTAATTATTATCATTTGTTATAGATAGACTACTCTTAGATATAGTTTGCTAGTTTTATAGGTAGATAGACTATTTTTCTCTGAGATTGAGATCTAGGTAATCTATCTCTAAACAATAATAAACTCTATAGTGTAACTACTTACCGATATCCTAATGATAACCAAACTTAGGTATTTTCATGTTGTACTTATTCATAATACCCATCTCGTCCTCATCTTCTTTTTGACGAAAACGCTATTTGTTGGCCCCTCTTTTTGATGCCACATCAAACCAAAATTTTCTTTCTTCCTCAGTTGGCACCATACCGTGCCACAGGCTCTGTCAGTGTTTGGCTATCCGCTCTCCTGGGCCCGATCTAGCCATGCTAGCAGGGTACATGGCAGGCCTCGCATCTCAATTGACCTTGTGGAAGCTGTTACCACCCTCCTATATGTTGTTCTTCAATTGTTCACCCCCTTGCTGCTATAGCATTGCCGATAGCATCACTGAGACCTTCCCTACCCTTATTGACCCGAATAAACATTCCTTGCTGCTTGCCCTTCTCGCCATTCTGCAAGCCTTGCCATTGCTATGCTTCAGCCTCGTGTCATCTCTTCTCTCTCCTTATGAGGTCCTGCCTCTTGGCATTCAAGCAGCCAAGAGACCTTCCTCATGCTCCCACCTGCTGGAGTTTGCCGCTCCATCGCCAGACTATGGTCCTAGTCTGCCATGCCATGCAGAAGACAACATGAGCTTGGGCTGCTATAGCTAGTTGGTTGGGTGGAGGCAGTCTGATCAGAGCCGCAGCCTGGGCATCAATGCTGCTTTGGCGGAGATTTGATGAGTAGGCATGGATCAGTGAAAGAGAAGGGGAGATAAGATTGGGATAGTTAGGAAGAGGTTAGCTGACTGGTGGCCCACGGCTGACAGAACAAGCTGATATGTGGGCCATATTAGACCAGTTCTTTTGTGACGAAGCGCAAATCATCTTTGCTTACCTGTCACAGCTAGCTCATGAAGTTTGGTCAACAATGGCAATAGGGTAAGCTTATTAAAATAGTGGCATATGAATTTTACGGCCCTAAACTGGAATCTTTTTTTTTGAACAAAGGAACTGGAATCTGTATGCTCATATAATCATCCATATTTTGTGTGAATTTGAATAACAAATAAACTACTATTACTATTTAGACTTTTGGTAGACTGCCCTGTTCACATTGTACTGAATTTAAATATCGAATATTTTGGGTAATCTGTACCTATTTCAGACCTTTCTGGCTACTCTTGAGTTTTGCTCCTGAAAATATTGTTTTTTCTTACATTGAGTATCTGTCACTTGTTTTACAGGTAACCGAGTTACGTTGGAAGGAGGGCTCTCTTGAGAGTGGTCGACATCATCTCTTAAAGGTTCCTCCCTACTATCTCTCAAGTATTTGCTCTTGAGTCAAAGCTTAGCATTGTCACACAGCTCCTGATTTGCTAACAATCTACCATTCTTCTGCAGACTATTGACTCATATATAGCAGATGAGAGAGTAGGGCTAGTGAAGCCTTCTGAAGGGGTGGAGTTGTACCTCTGTCCTTCTCAAGGGAAGGCAGCTCAGATACTTGCTGACCACCTGCCAAAGGAGCACTCGTGTAGTTTTACTGTGCCTGGAACATCTATCATCGGCGTCGTCGTGTGGCGAAGACCCCATGCCTCATCTAGGGTGCCCAACAGGCAAGATGACTCCAAGAGGCAGGCTGCCACTTCTGGTTCAGCTATGCCCATGATCTCCCAGCCATCATCTCGTTCTTCCGATGCTTCTCATCAGGAAGTTGTAACCTCTGATGTTCCTCCTGGCTTTGGTTCTGGTGTTGTTAGGGATGATGATGACCTACCTGAATACAATTTCTTTAGCGTCTCAAACTCGGCTGCCAATGTGACAGTGCCACAGACTTACAGGAGCCATCAGCATCTAGCGCACACTTCTTCCCCGACAGACCGAGTGAGAGAATTGATTCGCAAGTATGGCAACAGATCTGCTGCAGCCCAACCCTGGAACAGCGATGGCGACGACGATGACTTGCCAGAATGGGATCCGTGTTCTCAAGGTAACCTCCAGCAGGCGCGGATTCCACAGCCACATTACCCTTATCAACATCATGAGCAGCTGCAGTACCATTCCTTGCTTCAGCAATCGCAAAGCTCACTGTCCCAGGCATACCCCCAGCAGCACCAGCATGTTGCCATGCCCGTGCATGCTCAGTCGCTGACCTACAGCCACTCAAAGCAGCCTGCTCAGCAATCCTACTTCGGTGTACCAGACGATGGAAGTGGGTCCTACGTCAGTGGTGTAACCTATGGCACCGGGAAGGCGGGAGCCAATGGATGACGGCATGGAATCCACGGTAGTTTTGTGCGTTCTCTGCAAAGCATCCGTTCTAATCGTTTGCAAGGATCCCGCGGTAGTATCGTGTCTGTGTTTGGTCGACCTATCGTAAGTGTCTGCCCAATGCTCATTATGATGGTGTAAGAATCATCTTGATGGTATGGTCTCGAATCTTATTTGCTACTGGTGATTCCTGTGCTATCATTCTGATGCTATTATGAATGCCTTTCAAAATGAGTATAGTAATCAGTACAAGAGCTCCCCTGCTTTCCTTTTTCACTAGATTTGATCAACTGATAGACAGATTGTGTATGGATGAAGCTCAGAAAGATCTTGCTTCGTTTCCTCCTGAGCAACTCCTGAAAACCAATTCAATTATTGGAAAAACAAGCAGTGAGCGCTACACCAGGGCTGCATTTGACAATATTCCAAATGAACTTGATTGAATCGCTGCATCACTATGCTGTTAAGGTCCAGGACAGCCCTCATGAAGCCTAGTACTATGTCGAAAGAGGTGGTGATCCTTCTACCATGCCGTGTCGTGTGGTCTTCCCGGGTGGGTGGGTGGGTGGGAGGTATGGTGGACCAGGGAGAGAAAAGAGGAGAGAGGGTGACAGGTGGGCCAGGCACGGACACAGCCGGGCGAAGAGGACGCAAAGACTTTCGTTTTTTGTCCGCTTTGGCTTCAAATTCAGAGCAACTTTGGTCTGAAAATGTAGCAGAAAGGACACGTACCGGACAAAAAAAAAAGAATGGGGTCTGCGGCTGGGCCATCTTTTTTGTCCGTTTGACGCAAACGGACACAACCGAACCATTTGGGGTCTAGCATTGGAGTTGGCCTAAAAATTTGGCCTATTTCTGCTCTGCTACTATAATCAAGAGCTTCGTCACCACCATGGAGATGGCCATTAGGTATCGTCGCCGTCTTGACGGTGAGCTCGCCAAGATCAGTGAAGCGACTCCTCCACCAACGCCGATAGGGGCAAGTTTGCCGCCAGAGCTCCTTGTGTGCCGTCGGCATTGGCCGCGACGGCCCTCCACACCGTGTAGTTGGAAGCGGAGCGGCTCCTCTGCGAGCGCCAGGCTGCGGCCGGACAAGGTTGCTGCGGCCCACCGGCGCCCTACCACTTCTGGAGGGACGACGACGCGACATTGACGGCGACATCAGTGCGGCCGGGCAAGGTGGCCACACATATGAAGTGGTCGTCTGGTACAAACTATAGCTTTTTTAGTTTTCAATTAAACATCCGAAACATCGGTTGTATATGTAAATTATGTCCTAACTTGAAATCTGACATGTCCGATTAAATTTGTCCGGTTATTTTAAACTTTGTTTAAAATATATGCAAATAGTTTTGGATGACCGGCTTCCGCATCCGTCCTTCCTGTCCGCGAATGGATGCCCTTAGGCTGTAGACCTGTAGCGCAAAGAACAAATCCACTGAAACCTGTTTGTGTGTGTCGACTGACCCAAAAATAAAATTCAGTCAACTTGCACGTAGACGTAGTTGATCCCATACTAGTATTACTCCCAGTACATTTTACGGCTCGCCCTAACTACTAGTACTTCTCACCGCGTCTCAAGGGGACGAGAAGAAGAAGAAACTGTCAACCGAAGCCCTCGGCGTACGCATGCATATGTGCCATTCTTAGCTTGCTCTTAATCTGAACCTCTTCTTCTTGCTACCACCGCGAGAAAGCAGCTGAGGCGCTCCCTTTCTCCTTTAAATTCATTCCTGCGTCCCATTCTCCAAACCAGCGCCTCATACTCTTCGTCGCCTTCGTGACTTTGGTTCACTCCTGGGAGAAACTAACCATCACCTCATACTCCGCCGATGCCTCCTTCGTCGCCTCTTGCGCCCGTCCACAAAGAAGCATGAACTACACCGGGAGCGCCCTCTCCCTCCTCGCGCCAAAAGCCACCAAGGACATGTCCCGCCTGCACCAAGGCTACGACCGTGGCTAGCTCTGTAGCTACTACCCCCCGTAGTAGTATTCTGTTTCGATCCAGTCCCGTTGTCGGTAGGTAGTTTTCCACATCGATCAGCCATGAAGGAAGGGGGTCAGAAGAAGAACATCCTGGCCAAGACGCTCCAGAAGTGCCGGTCGCTGGGCCACCGGAGGCAGCCGGCGGCCTACGGCGGTGGCGGCGCTGGCAGCAGCACCAGCGCCCCGGCGTCGCCACGTGCGGCCGATGGCAGGGTGGCGGCGTGGGCCGTGCCGGCGGGGTACTTCGCCGTGCTCGTGGGGCCAGAGAAGGAGCGGTTCGCGGTGCGCGCCAGGTGCGCTAACCACCCCCTGTTCCGGGCGCTGCTGGACCAGGCCGAGACGGAGTACGGCTTCGCCGGCTGCGTCGGCCCGCTCGAGCTGCCCTGCGCCGTCGATGATTTCATGGAGGTGATGTGGGAGATGGAGCAGGGGGGCGGCGTCGCGTCGTCGCCCAGCTGCGCTCGCTTCGCCGGCAGGGGCCACCAACACCAACAACAGCGCCACGGGTACCACATGTTGAGTCCGGGCACGTTCGTCGTCGCCGGCCGATCGTGATCACCATGCACGTGCTTGCTCTTCGCCAACGACGGTCTAAGTCGTCGACCGTGGCAAGAAACCTTCAATGGTCCAGTGCTGTAATCTTCTTTGTCTTCCTCTTTTTCTTTGCGCGTAGGTTGTTGTCTTGTTGATGTCGAATGCATGTAGAAGTTAATTCTTCATCGCCTGCTTGATGGATTGCAAGCTTAGGGTGTTGATGTGATACCAATAACATGAGGTGGGAACACGCGAAACCACAACTCCACAACTCCCAAGAAACCACACCTTTCATCTTTCTAAAATTTTTTTTGGGGGTGCTCATTGTAAACTATGGACATAAGATGCTTCTTTTTGTTCTGGACGAAGTGGAGACGAGATCCACCTAAGAGCACTCCGGAACCGTGACCAAAGTCTTTTCCCGGGCAACGGTTTTGTGAACCTGCTATAGCCTAAGGTCTAAACTATTCTCCCAAGTCCAAAACGATCCAACTCTTGAGTCACTTGCGCCCACAAGCAGCACTAGAAAAAACATTCAGCGACAACTCAAAGCGACGCCAAGGATAATCTAGACGCCATTTTAAAAAGAGACTAATCTAAACGCAAGTTGATTAGTACCTGATGACCAGATAACCACCCCTTGTGGCAGCTGAGCTGAGCTTCGTCAGGCTCGGATTTTTCCGACCTGCCACTTGCAGTCCAGCATGTGTCGTGATCCTGAACCTGTGATGTCAACACACACAATTATTGTCATTATAGTACACAATATAAAAATAAAACATGACATAGGCTACCGTCCCAAAATAGAGGAATATCATCATCTCACCACTAGCAAGCCATATCGTCACATATGGAACGAAAATTTGACAAAGCTTCCATAAAATGAGAAATAAAGCATATTATTATTTTCTCGCACACACTTAGGGGGTCTCGTGATTAATAGTTGTTGCATGGCTTGTCTTATTGAATACTCCCTCCGTTCCTAAATATTTGTCTTTCTAGAGATTTCAACAAGTGACTACATACGGAGCAAAATGAATGAATCTACACTCGTTTATATACATCCGTATGTGGTAGTCCATTTGAAATCTCTAAAGACAAATATTTAAAAACGGAGGGAGTATATCATTTGCCATGCTCTAACCATATTGTCATCAATACAACAAAAATGGGAGATTAAAAATGCATATGACACTTAATTATATTTTGGTGTGATGACAATATAGTTAGTGTAGCTAATAGTTGCTAAAGTTTACCTCAGGTTATTGGTTCCTTGGGAGTTGTGGAGATGATTCACCCCCAATTTTAGAAAGATGAAAGGTGTGGTTTCCGGTGACTCGAGGATTTTAGTTTTGGGTCGATTTAAGTCGTAGGGAAATCACAGTATTAAGAGGGGTCATTATGGATTGATTTTGTGTGGGAACACTCTAAAACATATACACCAGGCTTTCTAGACCTACCACTTTAAATTATCTTGCTTTTGCTTTTGCGGAGGTATCCATGGGAATGAAACAAAAAGTTGAACCCCGGGCAGGCAACGGAACCCGGATCCTTTTCAAAAACAGCGGGGCCGGCATCGCCCCTCAAGACGGCACGCGCTTGGCCGGGTCGCTCGACCCGGCCAGGCCCCGTGGCCCAGCGAACTCTCCGACCCGGCTAGGCACCTCGACTCGGCCTCGACAACCAGTACAAGACAGCCGAACCCGACACGACCAAGACTTCCCTCACAAGCCAGCTCCACCCGTGGCGTGCTCCACAACCCAGCCACGGGTCAGCTGCCGTCCCATCCAGGCCGTACGATGGGACGAGTCTTCATCCACTTATGACCAAAGCAATAGTGCCCCGCCCATGCCTCTGGTCAGCCGGAGCATGGCAACAGTGCCCCTCACCTACCCGCTGATCAGGGCCAACGTGGCAACAGTGCCCCCATCGTCACTGCTGACGACAGCAAGCGGCGACCTGACGGAGTGCCACTGTAGACGAATCGACTCGGCCACTCCCCGACGATCGACAAGACGGCGCACAGTCCCCCTAGGCACGCAAGGCCCGCACCTAGGGGAACCTGGCGAACCACAGGCCCCCGGTGGGACCCAGCTCGGGTCCTCAGACACTGACGACCCGACCCCGCATTCTTGTAACATTACCATTGTACCCCTGGGGGGGTTGGCCTATAAAACCCCCCAGAAGCCCTCACGCATACGGGCAAGTAAGCAAGGAAAGAGATATTAGCCACCAGTCAGTAGAATCCACCCGAGGAGAAGGAGCAGCCTAAGCCTTGGCCAGCCTTCCTTCTTCCTCCACACACCTCCAGGAGCAACCTTGTACTGTTGCATTTCAACCACACTCGGCAGGACTAGGGGTGTTATCTCTCCGGAGAGCCCCGAACCTAGGTATGTCTTGCGTCCCGCGCTCACTCATGCCAACCCCGCCTCTGGAGCCCACCAGTGCCCTCGAGCCTCCTCCTCTCTTTAGCCATCCCATGGCATCTGCCGTGCGCCACCATGACACCCCATGCGCATGGGGTAGCTGGCAACTCTTTGTGTACCTTGTGTGCATGGGGTGGTCTTTCAGCCTCTGGATACCCCATGTGCATGGTGCTGACTTAGCCCGTGCGCACGGGGTCCAACGGGTAGAAAACCGTGTTCCCCACTTGCACTATAAAAGGCACCCTTCTTCCACCTCCAACCCCAATCCTTTTGCTACCATTGCCAAACTTTGTTTTGCTCAGTATTCTCAATCGCTCCACCCAATCTTGTTGAAACTTTGTGGACTGGGGGAGCAAGGCCATATCTACACTTTGACCAAACCAATTCATGTTCCCCACAAGATTCTTTCACCATTGACTTGTTACTCTTGGATCTTGGCTCCTAGGCGGTTAGGGTTACTCCGAAAGCTTCCTTGCTTGTGGTGTGCTCCAGAGACGCATGTAAAGGTGTGATGGTCGCCTTTCAAGACCAACCTTGTGTGATTCAAGGCTCATCCGTTGGAGGTGACTCGAGGAGATATGGCGAGCCTTGTGTGCGGTCCCGAAAGCTTTTGTTTTGGCACCGGTTCAACAAAGATTAGCTCTTCCCCAAGGAAGAGTGAACCTCGGGGTAAAATCCACATCATCGACACACATGGTGGTTAATCCCTTCCCGCACCTTGCTTTGCTTTGTATGCTTTTTGGTTTGGTATCTAGATTGTTGCCTAGCATACCTTGCCTTAAGTTTTCTTGCCATATAGGTTGTATTCACCTAATTACATTTCTAATGGACCTTAATTATCCACTTAACCCTAAACACTACACCACAACACCTAATTGGGGGTAGTTACCTGCTGGTATAAATACCAAAACAATGTGAAAAAATTCTGCCAGGACATTTTGCACTACGAGTACAATTACCTAATGACACAGTAACTGCCAGTAAATTGGCAACTAAGTTTAAAATTTGTAGTCTCATATTCACCCCCCTCTAGTTGACCGAATAGATCCTTTCAACTATGATGATTACAAGGAATATGTGGAGCCACATCCATCATTACCACCCGCAATGTAGCCTCTCCCAAATATAGATGGTCCACCATCCAAGATTTGTGAACAAGTTTGTCGGCCACTGAGGGAGTCCTGGATTAGGGGGTCCTCGGACAGCTGCACTATGTACTTGTGCCGGACTGTTGGACTATGAAGATACAAGATTGAAGACTTCGTCCCATGTCCGGGTGGGACTCTCCTTTGCGTGGAAGGCAAGCTTGGCAATTCGGATATGTAGATTTCCTTCTCTGTAACCGACTCTGTTGTAACCCTAGCCCCTTCGATGTCTATATAAACCAAAGGGTTTAGTCCGTAGGAGAGCGACAATCATAATCATAGGCTAGCTTCTAGGGTTTAGCCTCTACGATCTCGTGGTAGATCAACTCTTGTAATACTCATATCGTCAAGATCAATCAAGCAGGAAGTAGGGTATTACCTCCATAGAGAGGGCCCGAACCTTGGTAAACATCGTGTCCCTCGCCTCCTGTTACCATTATCCTTAGACGCACAGTTCGGGACCCCCTACCCGAGATCCGCCGGTTTTGACACCGACATTGGTGCTTTCATTGAGAGTTCCACTGTGTCGTCACCATAAGGCTTGATGGCTCCTTCAATCATCCACAACGATGCGATCCAGGGTGAGGTTTTCCTCCCCAGACAGATCTTCGTATTCGGCGGCTTTGCACTACGGGCCAACTTGCTTGGCCATCTGGAGCAGATCGATAGCTATGCCCCTGGCCATCAGGTCAGGTTTGGAAACCTGAACTACACTGCTGACATCCGCGGAGACTTGATCTTCGATGGATTCGAGCCCACGACAGGTGTGTCATACTGTCACGATGAGCATGACCTAGATCTACCATCGGACGGTGTTCAGGAGAACGCGCCTGTAGCTGCCCTGGCCTTAGATCCGGAGCAGATCGTGCCATCCAAGGATGGGTGGATAGACCCCGCCACGGAGACCGCACACTCATCGGCGATAGAGCCGAACACAGACTTCGCCCCCAATGAGGTCTGTGTCATCGGACCCGCGGACTCATCTCCAGCCATAGGCTCCGAACCGCGTGCATCCGTGCCCGCCAAACCTGACTGGGCACCGATCATGGAGTTTAGCTCCGCGGATATCTTTCAGCACTCACCCTTGGGCAATGTGCTAAACTCATTGAAATCTCTCTCCCTGTCAGGAGACTCTTGGCCGAACTATGTCTGGCTTGAGTGGGAAGCGGACGACAAATAAATTCGTTACCCACCCACCACCCACTTGATAGCCACTGTCGATGACTCAACCGACATGCTTGATTTCGACTCCGAAGACATCGACGGTATGAATGACGATGCCGGAGAAGAACAGGAACCACCGCCCACAGGGCGCTGGACAGCCACCTCGTCATATGATACTGTAGGACCTTGAGAAGAGGTGCCTAGAGGGGGGTGATTAGACACTAAATACCAAAGTTGCAGTTTTTCAGATTCCTTAAGTTTAAGTGGAGTTTAGGCACAATTTTAACATTCACAATACATATCAAGCAAGCATGCAAAAAGTGTATGAGCAGCGGAAAGTAAAGCATGCAAGTTGCAAGAATGTAAAGGGAGGGGTTTGGAGGATTCAAACGCAATTGGAGACACGGATGTTTTTGGCGTGGTTCCGATAGGTGGTGCTATCGTACATCCACATTGATGGAGACTTCAACCCACGAAGGGTAACAGTTGCGCGAGTCCACAGAAGGCTCCACCCACGAAGGGTCCACGAAGAAGCAACCTTGTCTATCCCACCATGGCCATCGCCCACGAAGGACTTGCCTCACTAGCGGTAGATCTTCACGAAGTAGGCGATCTCCTTGCCCTTACAAACTCCTTGGTTCAACTCCACAATCTTGTCGGAGGCTCCCAAGTGACACCTAGCCAATCTAGGAGACACCACTCTCCAAGAAGTAACAAATGGTGCGTTGATGATGAACTCCTTGCTCTTGTGCTTCAAATGATAGTCTCCCCAACACTCAACTCTCTCTCATAGGTTTTGGATCTGGTGGAAAGAAGATTTGAGTGGAAAGCAACTTGGGGAAGGCTAGAGATCAAGATTCATATGGTAGGAATGGAATATCTTGGCCTCAACACATGAGTAGGTAGTTCTCTCTCGAAAATGTATCTTTGGAAGTGTAGGTTCAGTCTGATGGCTCTCTCCACGAATGAAGAGGAGGTGGAGGGGTATACATAGCCTCCACACAAAATCTAACCGTTACACACAATCTACCAAACTCGGTGGGACCGAATCGTTAAACTCGGTCAGACCAATTTAGCAAATAATGTGACCGTTAGGATTTTCAGTGGGACCGAAATGCAACTCGGTGAGACCGATATGGTTAGGGTTAGGGCATAACGTAATCTCGGTAAGACCGATTACTCAAACTCGGTGAGACCGATTTTGGTAATAAGCTTTCCAGAGAGTTGGTCAGGCAAACTCGGTTTGACCGATTACACAAACTCGGTAGGACCGATTTTGGTAATGAGTTAACCAGGAAGTTTGCATTGTAATCTCGGTAGTGCCGATTGCTCAAACTCGGTGAGACCGATTTTGGTAATGGACATACACAGAGAGATTACAATCCCATCTCGGTGAGAACGAGATCCCTATCGGTAAGACCGATTTGCTTAGGGTTTGTGGCAGTGGCTAAGACATCTGAAGTCGGTGGCGCCGGATAGAAAGAATGGTGTGACCGATTTTGGCTATAGGTTTAGGTCATTTGTGGAAGTGGGAAAGTAGCTAAGGGTTTTGGAGCATATCACTAAGCACATGAAGCAAGAGGCTCATTAAGCAACACCTCATCCCTCCTTGATAGTATTGGCTTTTCCTATAGACTCAATGTGATCTTGGACCACTAAAATGTAAAATGAAGAGTCTTGAGCTTGAAGCTTGAGCCAATCCTTTGTCCTTAGCATCTTGAAGGAGTTCCCACATCCTTTAGTCCATGCCACTCCATTGTTGAACTTATCTGAAACATACTAGATAAAAGTGTTAGTCCGACAAGAGATATGTTGACATTAATTACCAAAACCACCTAGGGAGCACTTGTGCTTTCAATCTCCGCCTTTTTGGTAATTGATGGCAACATACATCAAAGCTTTAGATAAAGATATAAAGAGTAGTAAGTAAAGCTTTGGAAAGACATGTAACAAACATAGGCTCCCCCTACATGTATGCAATCATGTGAATATGGAATATAGAAGCATGTGAGAGCATAAACATGACAGAGCAGGCAATGTGTTACATGTATCTTGGTCATATGCATCAGAGCAAAGAGTATTAAGGAAAATACCTTCATGCTCATGAGTCCTTCTTGCAAACGATATGTACATCAGCAAGAACTCCTCATACACATGATTGTGATGCATATACTTACCTTGTAGTCTTGAGTTGGCTTAGGATGGAATGAACCTGCGCAAACAAGGTTAGACAACACAGGTGCATCTACTAGCCAGAGCAAATAGAAGAAACCACAAGAATACCAAGACTGGGATGACATGTAGAGAGTGAGTACTAAGTACCACATTGGATTAGACATGTCCCCAAGAGTAGAGATATGCAATGAATTTAAATGATTTCTTTCCCTTAAATGTCTTGCTCCCCCTGAATCTAGAATGGGATACTGGGAGAAGATAGGGAATAGAAAATCAGAGCTGAAAAATCAGAGCTGAAAGATATGACTGATGATCAGAGCTGATGTATGCTAATGCAAATAAGCACAACAGATCATATGAACATGTCTCTCCCCTCAAGAAGACATGTGGGCATCTCTCCTCTTGAACACCAAGCATCTGGGATCCTTGAGAAATACTTACTACTTTAAGTATTCTCTCCCCCTGGAGATCTCTCCCTTCCCTTTGAGGGTCTCTCACCCTAGAAGATCTCTCTCCCCCTTAAGAAGGTGATAAACTTCCTTTGATGTGATCTCTCTCTAAATGATAAGCTTCGATGTTCTCTCTCTCCCCCTTTGACATCAATTTCCAAGAAGGGTCTTCTGGAATCTGTCTAATGGGTTTGGTCCTTGAGACACAGCACAAAGCAATGGTAAAAATGTGATGCTTGTAGAGGACAAGATTCATTGAGTGGAGCTGGATCAGAAGAAACACAGAATATGTGGCAAACTGTTTTTCCTGATGTGAGATCGGTGGCACCGAGTGGTATGCTTCGGTTGTACCAAAAGGATTCGGTTGGACCGAAGATAACAAATTGGTGAAGCCGAGTTCTTCTCAGAGAAAACACTTGTCACCTCAGCTCACTTAGACTTGTAAGATCTCACAAAGATTGCAAGGAATTTACTGAAAGATATGCAAGGAATTGGGTGCAGAAAATGCAGGGCAAACAAAAAGAAATCTAGATGAAGTTTTTTTTGAAAGGGGAAACAAATATGCATGTGACAAATGCAAAAACACAGAAAAGAACACAGGAGAACTTCATCTAGAGATGGTCGGCGACAAAGTCACCTATGTTAGAGTATATTGACTTATGAGTCAAGTGAGATCACTTGATCATAGGTCATACTCATCGTTTAAGCTCAAAATGGGGTTGCCATTTTTCATTTAAGCATCTTGATGTATTTACATCTTGTCGAGTTGCTTTAGCTCATGACTTGGAGTAAAGCTTCTCTAAGATGGAGTGACATACCTTGGTTGGTGGTGTAGTCCATGTAGTTGAACTTGTGTGGGTTGCTCAAGGTTGATGTAGCTCATCAAGAATTTGGAGCACCACTTGGAATTTGGGTCCATCTACCTACATGGGTTATTTCTTGCAAGGAAGAGCACTTGTGTATCCAAAAATGAGAATCATGATGCTCAACATAGAATTTTTCAAAGGATATGTTTGAATGGTTTCGTGCTTCCTTGTCTTCAACCACAATAGTGTAGAACCTTGGTGATGTAGAGATTGCTCAAGATGTGAGTAGATTACAATCTCATGGAGTTTGATTCCACCAAGTACCTACATGGGTTAGATAACATGCAAGATACAAATATATCCAAGACATAAGATTTTCATCATAAGAGAAATATCAAGGATTAGTCATAAGCTCATGTATTGCATGTATCCAATGGAGTTTCTACTCCAAGTTTGAAGCATCGATGATGTTCAATTCTCCTCTTAACCTGCAAAAAACTTTCTCATCAAGAGGTTTAGTGAATATATCCGCTAATTGCTTTTCGGTGCGAACATGCTTAAGATCAATGTCACCCTTAGTAGCATGATCTCGAATGAAATGATGACGAACTTCAATATGCTTAGTTCGAGAATGTTGCACATGATTATGACCAATTTTGATAGCACTTTCATTGTCACAAAGAAATGGAACATGTCTCACATATATCCCATAATCTTTAAGAGTTTGAGTCATCCAAAGTAATTGAGCACAACATGAACCAGCGGCAATATATTCAGCTTCGGCGGTGGACAAGGATACCGACTTTTGTTTCTTGGAGGACCAAGACACAAGAGATCTACCAAGAAATTGACAAGTACCCGAAGTGGACTTTCTATCAACCTTGTCTCCGACATAGTCCGAGTCGGAATAGCCAACAAGATGGAAAGAGGCCCTCTTAGGATACCAAATGCCAAAGTTTGGTGTATGGATTAAGTATATCACTATCCTTTTCACGGCCTTAAGATGGCATTCCTTAGGAGCAGCTTGATATCGTGCACACATGCACACACTTAGCATGATATCGGGACGTGAAGCACATAGGTATAACAATGAACCAATCATAGAGCGATAAACCTTTTGATCAACCGGTTCACTATCTTTGGTCAAATCAATATGTCCACTAGTAGGCATGGGTGTAGACATACCTTTGCATTCTTGCATATTGAACTTCTTGAATAAGTCCTTGGTGTACTTTGTTTGAGAAACAAAGGTACCTTCCTTAGTTTGCTTGATTTGCAACCCAAGGAAGAATTTGAGTTCACTCATCATAGACATCTCAAACTTCTCCGACATTAGCTTCCCAAACTTTTCACTAAAATGAGGGTTAGTTGAACCAAATATGATATCATCAACATAGATTTGGCACACAAATAGTTCTCCATTAACCCTTTTAGTAAAAAGAGTAGAATCAATTTTTCCAATTTCAAAGCCTTTTTCAATAAGAAACTTGGTCAAGCATTTATACCATGCTCTAGGAGCTTGTTTAAGACCATAAAGAGCTTTGTGAAGTTTGTAAACATGATTGGGTTTCTTAGGATTGACAAAGCCGGGAGGTTGCTTGACATAAACTTCCTCCTCGATTTCACCATTTAGAAAAGCACTTTTAATGTCCATTTGGTACAAGATGATATCATGATGATTAGCATAGGCAAGTAAGATGCGAATGGACTCAAGTCTAGCAACGGGGGCGTAAGTCTCACCATAGTCCATACCATCGACTTGTGTGTAGCCTTGGGCGACGAGACGTGCTTTGTTGCGAACTACTTGTCCATCTTCATCTTGCTTGTTGCGAAACACCCATTTGGTACCGATGATGTTGTGGTTGTTGTCGGGCTTCTCAACCAATGTCCAAACCCGGTTCCTCTCAAAGTTATGTAGCTCTTCATGCATAGCATTTATCCAATCCGGATCTTCCAATGCTTCTTCAACCTTCATAAGTTCAATGCTAGAGATGAAAGAATAGTTTTCACAAAAGTTAGCTAAATGAGTTTTAGAGCGAGTGATTCTCCCGGTTTGAATGTCATTGTAGATTTGCTCGACGGGATGATCTTTAGCAATTCTTGCTCGAACTTGTGAAAGCTTTTGTTTGGGTCTTCGTTGAACATCTTCTTCATCTTGTTCTTCTTCTTGGCCTTCTTCATTGTTGGCGTTGTCGTTCTCTTGTCGTGGTGGAGAAGGAGGTTGTTGACGTTCGTCTTGATGCACTTCCTTGTTTTCTTCATCTTGGTGTGTCCCACTTGTGGATGCTTCCGTATCAACTCTTGGTTCACCTTGTCGTGAAGTAGAAGCTTCCACTTGGACGGACGAGGTACTCTCCTTCACTTCCGTTGGACGAACCTTGCCAATAGACAAGTCTTGGATTGCTTCCGAAGGATCTTTGTCTCCTACATCAATTGGCAATTGCTCTACTTGCGAGCCGTTAGATTCATCAAACTTCACATCTACTGTCTCTTCAACCTTTCGGGTGAAATTGTTGTAGACACGGTAAGTGTGAGAGTTTGAGCCATAACCAAGTAGGAAACCTTCATGAGACTTAGGAGCAAATTTAGAACGACGATGCTTATCAAGAATGTAGCACTTTGAGCCGAATACTCGGAAGTATCCAACTTGGGGTTTGTTACCGGTGAGGAGCTCGTGTGCCGTCTTGCCGAGTAGCTTGTGAAGATACAAGCGATTTGTTGCATGACAAGCTGTCTCAACCGCTTCTGCCCAAAAGTGCTTTGGCGTCTTGTACTCATCAAGCATCGTTCTCGCCATTTCAATGAGCGTCCGGTTCTTCCTCTCAACAACTCCATTTTGTTGAGGTGTGTACGTAGCCGAGAACTCGTGTGAAATCCCTTCTTCGTCAAGAAAGGTGTTCACATTTGCGTTCTTTAACTCCGTTCCGTTGTCGCTGCGAACCTTCTTGATCTTCACTTCAAATTGATTTTGGGCCTTCCTAGCGAAGTTTTTGAAGATCTTTTGGACCTGTGATTTATCATCGAGAAAGAACACCCACATAAATCTTGAAAAATCATCAACTATAACTAGACCAAAAGAATTTCCACCGAGACTCTTGTAAGAGTTGGGACCGAAAAGATCCATGTGAAGTAGCTCGAGTGGCCTCCTTGTGGTCATGATGTTCTTCACGGGATGCCTTCCTCCAACCTGTTTACCTGCTTGACACGCACTGCAAAGTCTATCCTTATCAAATATGACATCGTTAACACCAAGGATATGATTTCCTTTAATAAGCTTGTCAAGGTTTTGCATACCAACATGACCTAGTCGTCTATGCCATAACCATCCTTTTGAGGATTTAGCAATGAAGCAAGTTTTAGGTTGAGCCTTTTTAGTGAAATCAACAATGTATAGATCACCTCTACGCACACCGGTAAAGACCATTTTATGATTGTCTCGACGAAACACTTGGCAATCTACTTCAGTAAATAGGACATTGAAACCAAAATCAGCAAGTCTAGATATTGAAAGTAAGTTGTTCCAAGAGATTCAACGAGCATGACATTTTGTATGGAGCTATCATGTGATATGGCCACCTTACCGAGGCCAACCACCTTACCCTTTGAGTTGTCACCGAAAGTGACATACTTTCGAGGACTATCATTATCAGCAAGCTCACGAAACATGTCTTTATCTCCGGTCATGTGATCGGTACATCCACTATCAAGAACCCATTCCTTTCCTCCTGACATATATCCCTGAAGATTTTGCCATAAGACCAAAGTGTCTCATTGCATCATCAAGATCGAAGTCACTATCATCATCCTCATCATAGTATCCATGTTCAACATCGTCATGTGGTGGATCAAGTCCTAGTGAGGGTAATTCGTTAGAGTGAGTTTGACAATGATCTTGCTTATGAATTTTTATAGCTTTGGAAATAATATCACTAATAATCCCAACATTTCCTTTGGCACGCATAAGGTTTGTAAGCTCAAATAGACGATCACCAAACATAGGATCACTAGAATTCATCTTACTCAAGGCAATAGACTTATGGAGAATTTCATCAAGATTTTTCAAGGAATAATCTGGAAATCGTTCCTCAAGAAATTTCCATATAGTGTAGGCACACTTAAAAGTAGGCAAACATCCAATCAAGTTTCTAGGCAATCCTCTAATGATAAGTTCGGCAGTTCTAAGATTCCTAATCATGTCAATTGACTCATCATGGGTAGGATGCATAGGATCAACATAAGGAGCACAAGGGCTAGCAATGTACTTGTTCAAAAGATATTGATTGAAAGTAACAAGCATCTCATTTTTCCACTCATCAAAATACTCTCCATCAAGAATAGGCACTCTATGTCTAAGACTCCCAATAGTAGACTCATCGATATTCCTCCAATCGTGATTAAACCAAAGCAATGGAGACCAATGCTCTGATACCACTTGTAGGACCTTGAGAAGAGGTGTCTAGAGGAGGGGTGATTAGACAATAAGTACCAAAGTTGCAGTTTTTAAGATTCCTTAAGTTTAAGTGGAGTTTTGGCACAAGTTTAACATTCACAATACATATCAAGCAAGCATGCAAAGAGTGTATGAGCAGCGGAAAGTAAAGCATGCAAGTGGCAAGAATGTAAAGGGAGGGGTTTGGAGGATTCAAACGCAATTGGAGACACGGATGTTTTTGGCGTGGTTCCGATAGGTGGTGCTATCGTACATCCACGTTGATGGAGACTTCAACCCACGAAGGGTAGCAGTTCTGCGAGTCCACGGAGGCTCCACCCACGAAGGGTCCACGAAGAAGCAACCTTGTCTATCCCACCATGGCCATCGCCCACGAAGGACTTGCCTCACTAGCGGTAGATCTTCACAAGTAGGCGATCTCCTTGCCCTTACAAACTCCTTGGTTCAACTCCACAATCTTGTCGGAGGCTCCCAAGTGACACCTAGCCAATCTAGGAGACACCACTCTCAAGAAGTAACAAATGGTGCGTTGATGATGAACTCCTTGCTCTTGTGCTTCAAATGATAGTCTCCCCAACACTCAACTCTCTCTCTCATAGGTTTTGGATCTGGTGGAAAGAAGATTTGAGTGGAAAGCAACTTGGGGAAGGCTAGAGATCAAGATTCATATGGTAGGAATGGAATATCTTGGCCTCAACACATGAGTAGGTAGTTCTCTCTCAGAAAATGTATGCTGGAAGTGTAGGTTCAGTCTGATGGCTCTCTCCACGAATGAAGAGGAGGTGGAGGGGTATATATAGCCTCCACACAAAATATAATCGTTACACACAATCTACCAAACTCGGTGGGACCGAATCATTAAACTCGGTCAGACCGATTTAGCAAATAATTTTGGTAATAAGCTTTCCAGAGAGTTGGTCAGGCAAACTCGGTTTGACCGATTACACAAACTCGGTAGGACCGATTTTCGTAATGAGTTAACCAGGAAGTTTGCATTGTAATCTCGGTAGTGCCGATTGCTCAAACTCGGTGAGACCGATTTTGGTAATGGACATACACAGAGAGATTACAATCCCATCTCGGTGAGACCGAGATCCCTATCGGTAAGACCAATTTGCTTATGGTTTGTGGCAGTGGCTAAGACATCTGAAGTCGGTGGCGCCGGATAGAAAGAATCGGTGTGACCGATTTTGGCTATAGGTTTAGGTCATTTGTGGAAGTGGGAAAGTAGCTGAGGGTTTTGGATCATATCACTAAGCACATGAAGCAAGAGGCTCATTAAGCAACACCTCATCCCTCTTTGATAGTATTGACTTTTCCTATAGACTCAATGTGATCTTGGACCACTAAAATGTAAAATGAAGAGTCTTGAGCTTGAAGCTTGAGCCAATCCTTTGTCCTTAGCATCTTGACGGAGTTCCCATATCCTTTAGTCCATGCCACTCCATTATTGAACTTATCTGAAACATACTAGATAAAAGTGTTAGTCCAACAAGAGATATGTTAACATTAATTACCAAAACCACCTAGGGAGCACTTGTGCTTTCAGATACATACATGGTGGACACACCCAAATAAAACAGCGACGAGGAACGGAAGGATGCAACGGAGGATAATCCTCTGGAGAAGCAACCAAAGCGCCAACGTCAGCGGTGCCGCTCTAAATCCTGCCACAGCAAAAGCAGCAATAACGGCACAAGAAAGAATAATACCCCGGGTGACTCCAAAGGCAACGGCGACCCCATGGACCCAACGATGGAGCAGGATGAGCCAGGGGACGGCAAACATTGTCTGGGGCTGTTGTCCAATCACAGCAATGCCGACGATAAAACTTATCAACCTTTCTCCGGAGAGGAGAACAGTTTGGACGACGATGCACACATCATCCTAGAAAAGCACTTGGAACAAGAGAACCTCCACAAAAGGCTTATCGCCACCGCAAGGAGCTTTAAGAAGCAGAAGCAAAGGCTTAAGGCCGTGCAGGATACGCTCAATCACAGATGAAACAAACTGCTCGACACTGACAAAAAATACGGTGGCGATCGCCACACAAAGAGCTACCCAAAGTGCAAGCTGTTGCCTGAATTCAACGACGAGGCCATAAAGCCCATCCCGCCAAAAAATAATATGGCCGATCTACCGGACCGACCACCCCGTGGCTGAGACAGAGCGACTAATGACGCCGCACACAAGTCAGCACACGATGTATGTGAGCACCTGGACAAAAAAGCCGGTATGGCCAGGTCCATCTATGGATCTAGGAAGCGTGCTCCTACGCAGGATCACGGCCACCAAAGCGACTATACTGATCGAATACCAGCTCAGAATCAACACCGAACACTACATCCGTCGGAAACATGCCATGACACATCCAAATACAGGGGTGCCGCACACCCGCTGTGCTTCACCGATGAGGTGCTGGATCATGAATTCCCGGAGGGATTTAAACCCGTAAACATAGAGGCATACGAAGGAACGACAGACCCCGCAGTCTGGATTGAGGACTTTATTCTTCACATCCACATGGATCGCGGAGACGATCTCCACGCCATCAAATACCTGCCCCTCAAGTTGAAAGGACCAGCTCGGCACTGGTCGAAAAGCCTCCTAGAAAACTCAATAGGAAGTTGGGAGGAACTTGAGGACGCTTTCAGGACCAATTTCCAAGGGACCTATGTCCGACCTCTGGACGCAGAAGATTTAAGTCACATAATCCAACAACCCGGGGAGTCAGCCCGTAAGCTTTGGAACAGATTTCTCACCAAGAAGAACCAAATCGTCGATTGCCCAGATGCTGAAGCCTTAGCGGCTTTCAAACACAGTGTCCGGGACGAATGGCTCGCCAGACACCTCAGCCAGGAAAAACCGAGGACAATGGCAGCCCTAACAAGCCTTATGACCCGCTTTTGCCCGAGTGAGGACAATTGGTTGGCCCGCAGCGGCACCAGCGACCCAGGCACATCCAAAGTCAGGGACGCCAATGGGAATCCATGATGCAATAAAAACAAGAGTCAAAATAATGAAGACAGCCCAGACAACACGGCGGTAAATGCCGGATTCAGGGGCTCTCGGCCCGGTCAACGGAAAAAGCCATTTAAAGGCAGCAGAGATGGACCGTCCAGCCTAAACAAAATTCTAGATAGATCATGTCAGATTCATGGCACCCCCGAGAAACCTGCGAATCGCAGCAACAGAGAATGCTGGGTCTTCAAGAAGGCCGGCAAGCTAAACGCCGAACACAAGAGGAGGGAGCCGCCAAGTGAAGATGAGGACGAACCTCGCCAGCCGAACACTGGGGGACAGAAAAAATTTCCACCAGAGGTCAAAACAGTGAACATGATCTCCGTCACTCACATACCAAAGAGGAAGCGCAAACGCGCACTCCGAGACGTATACGCTGTAGAGCCCGTCGGCCCCAAATTCAACCCATGGTCGGCCTGCCCGATCACTTCCAACCGCAGGGATCATCTGTCTAGTGTCCGACATGGAGGTTCAGCTGCCTTGGTGCTCGACCCAATAATCGACAGATACCATCTCACCCGAGTCCTCATGGACGGCAACAGTAGTCTTAATCTGATATATCAGGACACTGTCCGTAAGATGGGGATAGACCCGTCAAGAATCAACCAAAGCAATACTACCTTTAAAGGAGTAATACCAGGCGTAGAGGCCCGCTGCATGGGCTCTCTAGCACTAGAGGTTGTATTCGGTTCTCCCGACAACTTCCAAAGCGGAGAACTAATCTTTGACATCGTTCCATTCCGAAGCGGCTACCATGCATTACTCGGTAGAATGGCCTTCGCTCGTTTTAATGCAGTATCGCATTACGCTTATCTTAAACTTAAGATGCCCAGTCCACGTGGCGCCATCACAATCAGCGGAAATACAGAGCGTTCCTGCGGAAGAATATGTGGCGGCTCTAACAGCCGAACCACTGAACATCCACTCCAACTCGAATAAATGATCGGTCATCGAGACCACGGACACGGCTAGACGTGTCCAGCGCACCACTAGTTGTAGCAGCCCAGATAAACCTGAGCTTGGTCAATGGATACGCCCCCATATGTGGTGCTAGGGGCTGCCCGCACGTAAAAGGGTCCATAGTTCGGCTCAACCCTATTAATACACAGTAGATTGAATTCTCATGGTCCATTAAGAATAACCAACTTTTCGCACGATCACACCAGATGCTTTCACCTGGGTTTTTCTTTTTTTTACAGATGATCATCGTGCTACACCCTGCTACGTCTTGAGCTTGCATTGGTTTTCCTTGAAGAGGAAAGGGTGATGCAGCAATAGTAGCGTAAGTATTTCCCTCAGTTTTTGAGAACAAAGGTATCAATCCAGTAGGAGGCTCCTCAAAAGTACCACGCACCTACACAAACAAACAAAGAACTCGCAACCAACGCAATAAAGGGGTTGTCAATCCCTTCACGGCCACTTGCGAAAGTGAGATCTGATAGAGATAGTATGAGAAGATAAATATATTTTTGGTATTTTATAATATAGATGCAAAAAGTAAAGATGCAAATAAAAGTAGATTGAAAGCTTATATGATAAAAGATAGACCCCGGGGCCATAGGTTTCACTAGTGGCTTCTCTCATGATAGCATAAGTATTACGGTGGGTGAACAAATTACTGTCGAGCAATTGATAGAAAAGCGAATAATTATGAGATTATCTAGGCATGATCATGTATATAGGCATCACGTCCGCAACAAGTAGACCGACTCCTGCCTGCATCTACTACTATTACTCCACACATCGACCGACTCCTGCTTGCATCTAGAGTATTAAGTTCATAAAGAACAGAGTAACGCATTAAGAAAGATGACATGATGTAGAGGGATAAACTCAAGCAATATGATATAATACGTGCCTTGTGATACGTCTCCGTCGTATCTATAAATTTTGATTGTTCCATGCCAATATTATTCAACTTTTATATACTTTTGGCAACTTTTTATACTATTCTTTGGGACTAGCATATTGATCCAGTGCCTAGTGCCAGTTCCTGTTTGTTGCATGTTTTATGTTTCGCAGAAACCCAATATCAAACGGAGTCCAAACGGGATAAAAACGGACAGAGAATTATTTTGGAATATTTGTGATTTTTGGGAGGAAGAATCAAAACGAAACGGTGCCCGAGGTGGCCATGAGAGTGGCCCATGCCACCACTCCAAGGGCGCGCGCCCCCTATCTCGTGGGCCACCCGTAAGGCGGTTGATGCCTTTCTTTAGCCGCAAGAAAGCTAATTTTTGGAAAACGATCTGGGCGAAGGTTTCAATCCAATCGGAGTTACGGATCTCCAGATATAAAGGAAACGGTGCCAGGGCAGAATCCCAGAACGCAGAAACAGAGAGATAGATCCAATCTAGGAGGGGCTCTCGTCCCTCCCACGCCATGGGAGCCAAAGACTAGAGGGGAAACCCTTCTCCCATCTAGGGAGGAGGTCAAGGAAGAAGAAGAAGGGGGGCTCTCTCCCCCTTGCTTCCGGTGGCGCCGGAACGCCGCCGGGGGCCATCATCATCACCACGATCTTCACCAACACCTCCGTCATCTTCACCAACATCTCCATCACCTTCCCCCATCTATATCCAGTGGTCCACTCTCCCGCAACCCACTGTACCCTCTACTTGAACATGGTGCTTTATGCTTCATATTATTTTCCAATGATTTGTTGCCATCCTATGATGTCTCAGTAGATTTTCGTTGTCCTATCGATGATTGATGAATTGCTATGATTGGTTTGAGTTGCATGTTTTATTATTGGTGCTGTCCTATTGTGCCCTCCGTGTCGCGCAAGCGTGAGGGATTCCCGCTGTAGGGTTTGCAATATGTTTATGATTTGCTTATGGTGGGTGGCGTGAGTGACAGAAGCACAAACCCGCGTAAGTAGGTTGTTTGCATATAAACGGGACTTCATACTTTAATGCTATGGTTGGGTTTTACCTTAATGAATCTTTAGTATTTGCAGATGCTTGCTAGAGTTCCAATCATAAGTGCATATGATCCAAGTAGAGAAAGTATGTTAGCTTATGCCTCTCCCTCAAATAGAAATGCAATACTGATTACCGGTCTAGTAACGTAGTCAATTGCTTAGGGACAATTTCACAACTCCTACCACCACTTTTCCGCACTCACTATATGTACTTTATTTCTTCTTTATCTAAACAGACCCTAGCTTTTATTTACGTGTTCTTTATTATCTTGCAAACCTTTCCTATCACACCTACAAAGTACCTCTAGTTTCATACTTGTTCTAGGTAAAGCGAACGTCAGCGTCGTGAAAGTCGTGATCGATGGACGATAGGACTTGAGAGAGTATTTCTTCTACCTTTAGCTCCTCGTTGGGTTCGACACTCTTACTTATTGAAAGAGGCTACAACTATCCCGTATACTTGCGGGTCATCACCTTGCTGCCCCTGCTGTCACTGGGAAATGACACCGCAAGATTGAACCCAAAGCTAAGCACTTCTCCCATGGCAAGAAAGATCAATCTAGTAGGCCAAACCAAACAGATAATTCGAAGAGACTTGCAAAGATAACTCAATCATACATAAAAGAATTCAGAGAAGATTCAAATATTTCTCATAGATAAACTTGATCATAAACCCATAATTCATCGGATCTCGACAAACACACCGCAAAAAGAGTTTACATCGAATAGATCTCCACAAGAGAGGGGGAGAACATTGTATTGAGATCCAAAGAGAGAGAAGAAGCCATCTAGCTAATAACTATGGACCCGAAGGTCTGTGGTAAACTATTCACAACTCACCGGAGGGGCTATGGTGTTGATGTAGAAGCCCTCCGTGGTCGATTCCCCCTCCGGCGGAGCGTTGACGAAGGCTCCAAGATGGGATCTCGCGGATACAAAAGGTTACGGCGGTGGAAATTGTGTTTTGTTGGCTCCCTGGATGTTTTCGGGGTACGTAGGTATATATAGGAGGAAGAAGTACGTCGGTGGCCGCCTGTGGGGCCCAGGAGATAGGGGGGCGCGCCCAGAGGGGGTGGGCGCGCCCTCCTGTCTCTTGGCCGCCTCGCAAGCTTCTTGACTTGCACTCCAAGTTCTCCGGATCACATTCGTTCCAAAAATCACGCTCCCGAAGGTTTGATTCCGTTTGGACTCCGTTTGATATTACTTTTCTTCGAAATACTGAAATAGGCAAAAAATAGCAATACGGGCTGGGCCTCCGGTTAGTAGGTTAGTCCCAAAAATGATATAAATGTGTAAAATAAAGCCCATAAACATCCAAAAGGGGTAATATAATAGCATGGAACAATCAAAAATTATAGATACATTGGAGATGTATCACACCCTTCCAGGATACGGCAATAGAGATAAAGGCGCAGACGTGCATCAGGGCCCCGTTCAAAGGTTTCTTTTTAGATTAAGACCCTGTGTAAACCTTTTTATTATCTCTTGTTGCTTCACACCCTCTGGGCACTCAAAACAACCGAGAGGGATACTGGCGTTATTGGCAAGCTCTTTCGTCATGCCAGATTAATGCATGTACCTGGAAATTCAGTGCTCATTATCGAGGGCGGTACTCAGCCCAGTATATGTTGTAAAGTTCAAATACCTTCGGGAGTGTTCGGTGTCGCGAGTTTGGCCTTATATGCATCAGCTCCGAATCATGTCTTGGGTCAATAATTGGGTTTGCTCGGCTCCCGTATTTTGCTACCTTATGTTCCGCTCTATCGGCTAAGGTGGCACCGGGAGAACTACTGCGATTGTGCCCTGGTTCATCTGGATGAGCACCTGAGTAGAGAAAGCCGAAAACTGACTGTCATGATAAAGCAGAGACTGGTCAACCACTCGATGACTCAGTGGAATCTTCGCGATTCCTTCGCATTAACGAAGGACCGTTTTCCCGGTCACGTATGTACGTGCACCGTATTCGGATGAACGCAGATGTACCAGGGGCTATATAGTAGCACCACCGTCAAAATCCTATGGCTAAGTGAAAGTGTTAAAGCTATATAGTCCGATTGCCTTGTTCTCCGCGCTATCACCTCCTTAACGGACCAAGACGTTGGATCAAGTGTGATTACATGCTTTACCGAACACCCCGCATTATATGCGTGGGGGCTGAAGTCGACGACTGCAAACTTTCAGGTTATATACATACATACATAAACGGCCGCACAGGAGGCACTACAATACTTTACGAGAAAAAGTATAAATATAGCCTTTATAATCAAAATAGCATTGTTTTTACAATCAAGATACATGTCACTGGAACATGGTACTCTTTTAGCACTGAGCCTCTATTAAACGGGCACCTTCTAGGACTTCTTCAAAATAGTGCTTGGGCGAGTCCTGACTCCCGGGTGGACCCCTGGTTGCAACATCCGGTGGCCTCCATCTCCGCCCAATATGTCTTAACATGGGCAAGAGTCATCCGTGCACCCTCTATGCACGCTGACCTCTTGACAACATTGATATGCGGCACAACACGAAGAAATTGTTGTACCAAACCAAAATAACTACCCGGGCTTGGTTCCTTCGGCCACAGATGGTCCAAAACAACCTTCATGGCAAGCTCGGACAACCTATAGAGCTCGTCCCACTTGGCCATTTGCTCATTCAACAGCAGCGGATGCTTTGGAGCACTGAACTGTGACCAGAACAACCTTTCCACCTCATGATCTTTCCGATCCTTGAAATACTCCATCGCATCAGTAGCACTCTTTGCTAAATCCAAGTATGCGTCTGCAGAGCTCCACAATTGATCAAGAGGGGCATATTTTGGATCGCCGAACTTCGTTCGCAATAAAAAGGGCTTCCCAGCCGCGATATCACCGGATTGCCGAAGCTCCTCCCGTGCCGCTCTGATTTCAGAGCGAGTTTCCTTTGCTGCTTGCAAGGCCCTCTCTAGGTCAGCCGTTTTCGTTTGGTTTTCCCTTTCGAGAAGCTCATATCGGCTGGCGGCATTTTGTAGCTCAATAGCCATGTTGGCTATTCTATCCTCACTTTGGCGATGCGCAGCCTATTCGGCTTTTAGTTCTTCGGCTGCCTTCAGGGCGGCCGCATCACTTCTCCTCGCTTGCTCTTTGGCTCGGGCAAGTTCTGCCCGAAGGGTCTTCACGGCGGCAGCTCCATCTGCAGTCAAAGCATACTATAAATACTAGCATCATGCTCTTCTTAATATTTGCTGACCACCAGAATATACATACCCTATGCCTCGTCAAGCCTCTTGTTAACAAGTGTGATGTCCGCATCTGCCACATCAAGTTGCCGCCTCAATTCGGCAAATTCAGCAGTTCGGTCAGCCGCCGGATCTGCAGCCGCCTGCACACGAAAGCAGAGCTATCATTACCTGAGACTACGATCCTCTGCTCGTCGCGTCTAGACGGCAACCAGAGTCTCAGGGGCTACAAAGCACACCTTGCGTGTGCGGTACAGTAAAAAATATATATTACTTTGCGTACCTCAAAGCCTCTTAGCAGGCTCTTAAAAGCTTCATTCAACCCGCTTTTTGCGGATGAAATCCTCTCAACCACCATGCCCATTAAGGTACGATGAGCCTTTGAGATAGCCACTTGCTCCGGAAGACATATCAATGTGTTCGGTTGTACACTGGACAATCCAGGGCTTTTTCTGTTGGTCTCCTTAGGAGCCGAGAACTCCGGACTTCGGGCGGCCGAAGAGTTACTGAGGGAGTCCTGGACTAGGGGGTGTCCGGACAGCCGGACTATCATCGTCACGGACTCCAAGACTACGAAGATACAAGATTGAAGACTCGTTCCGTGTCCGGATGGGACTTTCTGGCGTGGAAGGCAAGCTTGGCGATCTGAGATATGTAGATCTCCTACCATTGTAACCGACTCTGTGTAACCCTAGCCCTCTCCGGTGTCTATATAAACCGGAGGGCTTTAGTCCATAGGACATAACCTCCATTACACCAATCATACCATAGGCTAGCTTCTAGGGTTTAGCCTCCTTGATCTCGTGGTAGATCCACTCTTGTACTACCCATATCATCAATATTAATCAAGCAGGACGTAGGGTTTTACCCCCATCAAGAGGGCCCAAACCTGGGTAAAACATTGTGTCCCTTGTCTCCTGTTACCACCCGCCTAGACGCACAGTTCGGGACCCCCTACCCGAGATCCGCCGGTTTTGACACCGACATTGGTGCTTTCATTGAGAGTTCCTCTATGTCGTCACCGATAGGCTCGATGGCCTCTTCAATCAACAACACTGTCCAGGGTGAGACTTTTCTCCCCGGACAGATCTTCGTATTCGGCGGCTTCGCACTGCGGGCTAATTCACTTGGCCATCTGGAGCAGATCGAAAGCTACGCCCCTAGCCATTAGGCCAGGTTTGGAAGCCTAAACTTCACGGCCGATATCCGCGGGGACTTGATCCTCGACGGGCTCGAGCCATAGCCGAGCGTGCCGCACTATCACGATGGGCATGATCTAGCTCTGCCGCCGGATAGTGCCTTGGTGGCGCTGCGATTCCGCTCGGCCCTTAGTCCGGAGCCGATCGCCAGATCGAGGACGGTGGCTGGGCGCCGCCTCGGGGCTGCAACTTCCACGGCGATGGGCGAACACGAACCTTGTCCCTTGCGGCTTCGTGACTCGAGGTGCGGACTCCTGCGGACTCAACCTCCGCGCCCGCTAATCGAATCTGATTGGGCGCCGGTCATGGAGTTCACCGCCACAGACATCTTCCAACACTCGCCCTTTGGCGACATCCTAAATTCGCTAAAACATCTCTCGCTATCTGGAGAGACCTGGCCGGATTACGGCCAGGATGTTTGGGATGCGGACGACGAAGAAATTCAAAGCCCACCCACCACCCACTTTGTAGCCACTGTCGACGATCTAACAGACATGCTAGACTATGACTCCGAAGACATCGACGGTATGGATGACGATGCCGGAGACGATTAAGAACCAGCGCCTACAGGGCACTGGAAGACCACCCCAACACATGACGTATACATGGTGGATACCCCAAAAGGAAGCGATAACGAGGACCAACGGGGCGCGGCAAAGGATAATCCCGCTGATAAACAAGCAAAACGGCGACGTAGACGCCTCCCTAAGTCCCGCCTCGACAACAACAGCGCTCCTCATGACCCAGCAATAGAGCAGGGCAAACCAGTGGACGACGAACATGCAGACAAGCAACCGTCCGAACAGGACGAATTGGATAATCAATCCATGCCCGGCGAAACCAACAGTCCAGACGACCTCACGCCGGACACACCGCCGGAGAATAAAAACCTTTGGAAAAGACTCGTCGCCACCGCAAGAAGTTTGAAAAAGGAAAAACGGAAGCTCAAAACAGCGGAAGATATACTCAGAATGAGGTGGAGCAAAGTGCTCAAAACCGCAGACAAATACGGCAATGGCCATCAATTAAAGAGCTACCCGGCAAGTTGCTGCGAGACTTGACGAGGAGGCCATAGAGCCCCCACAAATAAAAACAAAGAGGCCGCTGGTCGGATAGACGGCGGATGATAGGCCAAAATCTAAAAGCGGCGCCGCACAAGCCGACTAATGACCTCGAAAAAGCAGATGGCCCAGCCAGTCCATTTACGGGCCAAAGAAGAGGGCCCCAGAAGCAACATAACACGCCAAGTGTCCAAGACAGCGGTACACCCAAATCTGAGGAGCCGCACACCCACTATGTTTCACCAATGAGGTGCTGGATCATGAATTCCCAGCAGGGTTTAAACCCATAAACATAGAGGCTTACGACGGAACAATGACCACGGAGTCGGATAGAGGATTATATACTACACATACACATGGCTAGAGGAGATGATCTCCACGCCATAAAATATTACCCCTCAAGCTCAAAGGGCCAGCCCGTCATTGGCTCAAAAGCCTCCCGAAAAACTCTTGTTGGAAGTTGGGAAGAGCTTGAGGACGCTTAGAAACAAATTTTCAAGGGACTTATGTCCGCCCTCCGGATCTGAGATGATCTAAGTCATATAACTCAACAGCCCGAGAGTCGGTACAAGAAATTCAGAACAGGTTCCTTACTAAAAAGAACCAAATAGTCGACTGTCCGGACGCCGAGGCCTTAGCAGCTTTTAAACACAACGTCCGAGACGAATGGCTCGCCAGGCACCTCGGCCAGGAGGAGCCAAGGACAATGTCCGTGCTAACAAGCCTCATGACCCGCTTTTGCGCGGGGGAAGATAGCTGGCTGGCAAGATGCAGCACCAACGATCCAAGTACATCCGAGATCATAGATGGAAACGGAAAATCACGGCGCAAAAAAGATCAGCGCCGGAATAAAAGAGAAAAGCCCAAAGAACACGGCCGTCAACGCCGGATTCAAAAGCTCGCGGCCAAACAACAAAACACTGCCTCTTACGGACAACAGTGATGAAATATCCAACTTAAACAAAATTTTGGGTAGGATATGTCAAATCCACAGTACCCCCGGAAGGCCTGCAAACCACACCCACCGAGATTGTTGGGTTTTCAAACCGTCCGGCCGATTAAACGCAGAACACAAGGGGCTCGACGCATCAAGCGAGGATGATGATAAACCCCACCAGCAGAGCATCGGAAAACAAAAGACTTTCCCACAAGAAGTCAAAGCAGTAAACTCACTTCATGTGATAATACGGAAAAATGTGGCACCCGCTAAGACGGGTCCCGCACGGCCCACCCCAGCGGAACCTCGAGATTGGATGTCAAAACCAATAACTTTTGACCACGTGGATTATTCCAGAAGTGTCCGGAATGCAGGATGGACTGCTCTGATATTGGATCCTATAATCGGCGGACTACAATTTACACAAGTCCTGATGGACGGAGGCAGCGATCTAAACCTGCTATCCAAACACAATCCGCAAGCTGGGGATAGACCGTACTAAAATTCGACATAGCCGCACTTCCTTTAAAGGAGTGACGTCAGGCCCTTACGCCAAATGCGCAGGCTCCTTATTACTAGAAGTTGTGTTCGGGTCACCGAACAACTTCCGACGCGAAAAATTAATCTTTCATGTCGCCCCGTTCAAAAGTAGCTATCAAGCACTATTGGGACGTGAAGCTTTTGTCCGCTTCAACACCATACCACATTACACGTCTCTTACACTTAAAATGCCCGGTCCACGTGGCATCATTTCATTGCGAGGGTCATTTAAAGACCCCGGACACGGCTAGACGAGTACGGCATAAATAAGCTAGGGGCTCCCTAGCCGCACACCCCTTCACAAGGGGCTGTGCATATAAGCAACAACGAGCTCATATAGACTCCGCTTTACTTACTTATTAATATTTTTCATATACCTTTTTTCGCACGATTTCCTTTCAAACTAAGTTCCTCTCTTTTTATAGATGAACAACGTGCACACCCGTCGAGATAACGGCACAACGGAGACACAGCGCAGACGCGTGCGGACCCGCCGTCAAGGATTCCTTTCAGATTAAGACCTGCGTAAACCTTTTTATCGTCTCTTGTTGTTATAATCCCTGGTTTCTCATTATAACCAGAGTGGATCTGACGTTTGGCATCGGCCGCGTCGAGAGGACCTTGCCCGTGCACTGGACACTAGGGGCTTAGGGTATTGTTCGCCCATCATTATAAAGACCGAACACCTTAGGGAGTGTTAAATGCGTCTCGAGTTAGGCCTTATATGCATCAGCTCGAATCATGTCTTTGGTCAAATGTTGGGTTTGCCCGGCTCCTGTGTTTTGCTGCCTTACGTTCCGTATCATCGGCTAACGCGGCACCGGAAAACTCTGCAATTGTGCCCCGATTAATTTGGTAAAGCACCTCGATGAAAAGCCGAGAATTGATCATCATGATACTGCGAGAGACTGGTCAACCACTCGATCGACCACCGGAATGTTTAGAATTCCCGCTTTGTGAAGGACCATTTCGGTCAGCACACACGCTACGAATTCGAAAGCGTGGTGCCCCCAGGGGCTATATCGTAGCCCCACCCTCGAACTCCAATGGCTAAGTGAAAGTGATAAAGCATTATAGTCCGGTTGCCTTGTTTGCTACGCTACCACCTCCTCAACAGGACCGAGACGTCGGATTAAGAGTGACAATGCGCTATTTTCGCGAACACCCCCGCACCTTGTGCGTGGGAGCTGAAGCCAAAGACTGCCATCTTTCAGTTATACACACGTATACATAAACGGCCGCATAGGAGATATTTCAATACTTGGAACGCACAAGTATAAAAAGCGATTACATCATAACCATTGTTTTACAAAATACAACGTTCATTTGAACGTGACATTTTTCGAGCATTGCGACTCTATTACACGAGCACCACGCATAACTTCCCCAAAATAGTGCTCGACAGGTAACCGGCTTTCGTCCGAACCCTGGGTTGCAACAGCGATGGCATCCATCTCCGTCCAATGTGTCTTCACACGGGCAAGGGCCATCGGCGCACCTTCTATGCAGGTCGACCGCTTCATCTCCTTGATATGCGGCACCGCCCCAAGAATTGATGCAATAAGCCAAAATAGCTCGTCACCTTGGGCCTCTCTGGCCAGACATGAGTCACGATATCCGTCATGGCAAGTCCGGACAACCTGTTCAGCTCAGCCCATTTGGCCAACCGATCGGTCAGCGGAAGTGAACGATCCGGACTATGGAATTGAGACCAAAATAGCTCTTCCGTCTTGTGATCCTTCTGACTCCGGAAGTGCACAACGGCATCCGCCGCACTTGCCGCTAAGTCCATATATGGATCCTCCGGACCCCACAGCTGGCCAAGCTGGGCATAATTTGGATCCGTAAACCGGCAACGCAGCAGAAAAGGCTTGCCAGACACAATGTCTCCGGCCTGACGCAGCTCCTCCTTCATAGCCCGCATTGCAGAACGGGCATCCTTGGCCTCGGCGGTGGCCTTCCCCAGGTCTTCCCGCTCCGATAGGCACTCCTTTCCAAGAGCCTCATTGCGGTCGGTAGCATCCTTCAATTTTACGGCCAATTCGGCCATCTCTTCCCTGCTTCGGCAGTGTGCAGCCCTTTCGGCTTCTAACTCTTCGGCCGCCCTCGAGGCAGCCGCATCACTCCTTCTGGCTTGCTCCTTGGCTTGAGCAAGTTCTGCCCGAAGGCTCTCCACAGCAGCAGCACCATCTGCGTCAAGCATAAATATTGTAAGAGGTGGGCTTTGACTCGCTTAAACAGGTGACTGCGGAGAGACAACTTACCTTGCGACTCGTCTTGTTGACTAGCGTGATGTCCGCATCCGCCACATCGAGCTGCCGCATTAATTCGGCAACTCCATCAGTCCGGCTAGCCCTCGGACTATCCGCCACCTGCATAGGAAAGGCGACACTCAATACCTGCGATTTTGATCCTCGGCACGCTATCGCTTTCGACAACCTACCGAGTCTCAGGGGCTACTATCTATACAAGGCGCACTTTCATGTGCAAAACTGTCAAAAAGTGCGTCGTTTTTACGTACCTCAAACCCCGCCAGCAAACTTCTGACGGCATTATGCAATCCGCTTTTGGCGGATGAAATCCTTCCTATCACCATGCTCATCAATGCACGGTCTTCTGAGACGGAAGCCCTCTCAAGCAGATCCTTCAGCTCCCCCGGCCGAACACTAGTCGGCGCCGAACTCTTCGGCTCTGCCGGGCTCGGGGATACCCTCCATGACGACACTTCAGGCTCGTCCGCCCTATCCGACGGCGCAGCAGACGGAGGCGTCTCGCTCTCCATCATCTCCGGACGAAGATCCCCCGAAGACGAGCTCATCTGAGAAGGTCGCAGATCCGAACTGTAAGGTAAAAATTTCGGTTATCCTCAGAAGAACAAATAGGGATGTTTTCTTATTAATGAACTCCCCTTTTCCTACTCACGGCTCGTTGGAAGGCTGATCCTCTAGAGAAGATTGTACGACCGGGATCTCCCCGGACGCAGGACCCTCTGGTGAAGATTTGTTCCCCCACTTAGAGACTTTGGCCTCCGGGTCTTCGGAGGCGGTCCTGTTCTCCCCCTGGAGGGAGGGATTCTCGATCCCCCCTTCTTCAAGCGCCCCCTTGGGCGAGGTGATAGCTCCTCTATTTTCCCCTTCGCCTTCTTCTAAAGGCGCGGCCTCCAACATTCTGACCAGCACGGGCTCCGGTGCGGTCTCTGGGAGGGGAGCCGGACACCTTATTAGCTTTGCTTGCGCTACCCACTCCTGATGAAGGATAACGGGTTAAAAGGCGAATTGTAGAAAAGCAAACAAACGGTACGTCCGGACACTGAGCTGCTTACCTGAGTATCCGGGCGATTGCAGCTTAGGCCTGCATCCTCGGTCAATTCCGGACACGCCACGTGCGGTCCGAAGAACAACTTGTACATCTCCACGGGTGTCGTACCCATGAAGTATTGGAGAACTGTAGGATCGGAAGTATGTCTAGAGGGGGGGTGATTAGACTACTTGACAACTTAAAAGATTTGCCTTTTGATTGGAGTAGTTTCTTAGCAAGTTTACAATGACAACCAAGTCAAGTATCACCCTACACATGCAATTCTAGAGTTGTGGCAGCGGAAAGTAAATTGCACGTATAGTAAATGAGAGGTGGAGAAGAGCAAACGCAAGTTGGTGACACGGAGATTTTTCTCGTGGTTCCGATAGGTGGTGCTATCGTCAATCCACGTTGATGGAGACTTCAACCCACGGAGGGTAACGGCTGCTTGAGTCCACGGAGGCTCCACCCACGAAGGGTCCACGAAGAAGCAACCTTGTCTATGCCATCATGGCCTACGTCCACGGAGGACTAGCCTTACTCGGGGTAGATCTTCACGAAGTAGGCGATCTCCTTGCCCTTACAAACTCCTTGGTTCAACTCCACATCATGACGGAGGCTCCCAAGAGACACCTAACCAATCTAGGAGGCACCACCCTCCAAAAGGTAATAGATGGGGTTGGTGATGATGAACTCCTTGCTCTTGTGCTTCAAATGATAATCTCCCCAACACTCAACTCTCCTCACTGATTTGGCTGTGGTGGAGGAAGGGATTGAGTGGAAAGCAACTTGGGAAGGCTAGAAATCAAGTTTCATATGGTGGGAGTGGAGCAACTTGATCTCAACACAAGGGTAGGTAGTTTTCTTCTCGAAATGTAAGGTAGGAGTGGTAGTTCTTTCGATGGCTCTCTCCACGAATGAAGAGGAGGTGGAGGGTATTTATAGCCTCCACACAAAATCCAACCGTACACACATTTGACCAATCTCGGTCGGACCGAAGTTGACAACTCGGTGAGACCGAAAGTTCAAATCTTGTGAGCGTTGGGATTTTCGTGGGACCGAAAATACAATCTCGGTTAGTCCGATTCTTCCAAAGTCTAGGGTTTGCCAATTTTGGTGGGACCGACTTTCTCATCTCGGTGACACCGATTTGAGTCTGAAGGATTCTGAAGCTTGGCAACACCAATTTCGAATGACCGAGTTTGGAATCGGAAAATCCGAGATTCTTAGGGTTTGGGTATATGGCTGAGGTGGTTCATCTCGGTGTGGTGAGTTTGGAATCGGTGGGACCGAGATTACTTATGGGTTTATGTTGGAGTGAAAGATTGCTGATAGTTTGAGAGATAAATCACTAAGCACTTAGAGCAACCAGATCATCATCATAACCTCACCCCTTTTAATAGTATTGGCTTTCCTATGGACTCAATGTGATCTTGGATCACTAAACCAAAAATGGAGTCTTGAGCTTTTGCCAATGTTTTCCTTAGCATTTTGAGGGTCCACATCATCGGTCATTGCCATACCCATATCAATGAACTTTCTCAAATATTCTCAAGAAATGATTAGTTCAATGATATATATGTTGTTATTAATTACCAAAACCACCGGGGATTAGTTGCACTTTCAATCTCCCCTTTTGGTAATTGATGACAACATATAGATCAAAGCTTCGACAAATGATATAATCAATGAATGACATAAATCGCTTTGAGAAGTATGTGATAAGCAAGAGCTCCCCTAAATTTGTGCATTATTTAAGATTTGCGTTTGAATGCAAATGCACAATCGATTAGGATCATGGGTTACTCTTCCATGTCACATACATCTTGGTGGAGCGCACAAAATGATAAGAATGAATAACATGCACCCAATCACCAAGACATGAGTAAATGATCATACAAGATATGAATGGAATATGATAGGCATCAAGCACACATTAAGCACAGTATGATCAAGCACTCATCAAGATAGAGCAAGCGTAGTATCAAACACACGAAGTATCTCAAAGAACTCAAAAGTATCTCAAGGAAAACCGCAAGCGAAAGAGCAAAAACGAGCACACTCTCTCTCGAAGCCCTATGATCTATACAATTTCTCCCCTTTGGCAACAAGTTACCAAAAGTTCGAAGGTATAGAGCTAATCGTCACTCGGGACTCTGCTGGCGGCTCTGTCTGCGTCGATGGAGTGGAGATAGCTGCATCTGCAAAGCTTCTGCTGAAGTCTGTGGAGCTGGAGGAGTGGATCTTGAGTGGTCTTTGGGCCAGCGGAGCTGTGGGAGGTCTTGATGTAGTAGCCACAGGGTCCGACCTTTGGAATAGCAGCTGATCTGGGCTTTGTGGGCCTTTGGGCAGCTGCTCATAGTCATCTGGACCATATCACCTTCCATCTCTCTCATGAGTTCTGCCTTCTCCCTCTTAGCTTCCTCGATGTCCGCCTCAAGCTTGTTGACGGTGACACGCACTTGATCGACAGCGTCGAGCATGGAACTTATCCTCAACTATCCTCTCAAGGCTCTCCACGAGGCGCACTATGCTGGCAGGCGTAGCTCAATTCTCTGAGTGGCTTCAAGAAGTTGTTCTGCAGCGCTCTTGGGCTTTGTCTTTGCTTCCTTCTCGGCTTTAGCTTGTTTGGCAGCTTCGGACTTAGCATGTCCTTCTACGGATGTGGGAGCATCCTCGGTCATCACAACCTCGTTATCCTCATGTTCAGGCTGCGGTGGCAAGTGGGGTCTATCCAACAGGTAGGTGTCCGTGCCAAACTTGGCATTAATGAGCATCTGAATATGCGGAGCAAACCCACGACCTCTTACAGTGCTGCATCGTCCTCTTGATAGTCTCAACTATCGTGTCCATCACCTTAAAAGGTGTCTTGATCTAGAATGTGCAGCATGTTGATAGAGTACCCTCTTATCATGCGGTGGTCCCTGACTTAGGCATCAAAGTATGCCTCGAGAATGGTGTTGGTGGTTGGGAGACCTGCACGAAGATAATAGATGAACCAAGCTTCCATATCTCTACATCCTTCTCCTTTACCTCATTGTACATGTTCTTCATCGACTCGTGATTTTTCTTGAATGCCATACACATCAATATCATCTTCCCTTGAAACTGGTGCATTCAGCAATGCTCTCCATTCTTCAACGAGAGAATGGAATCTACGCCTTCATCATCCATACAATTCTGGCCATCTGGATAGAAGTGTGCGGTGGCATAGAACTGCATGATCATCTCGTCATTCCAAGCAGTCAATTTCTGACCAACGAACTCTGCAATCCCACAAGTAGTGAAGCTTTCATGCACATGTGGGAAGTAGTCTCTGTGCTCTTCACTGTCGATGTATTTCCAGTCTACATATCTGGTGTCAGCAACAATTGGCTTCTTATCCATGAGCACTTGTCTCATAAAAGTCTTGTTGCTCTCTTGTGTGGAATCTTGGGTCAATCTTTGTTCTTCTCCGGTGGCATATGGATCAACTTGCCTCCATAGCTCGAGACCTTTATCCTTCCTCTCTTTCATATTTTCAGCTCGAGGATGAGCTTCATTATGAACTGCGGTTTACATGCGAGCTTGAGCAAAACATGAGCCTCATCATCGATTCTGCGGTGGCACGTTGTCCTTCTTCTTCTCTGAAGCGGTATGTTCCTCACAGTCTTCTTTGGCTTGGCAGCAGGTTTGGCTTGGGCTGCCTTTCTTGGAGCTGATTGCTTAGCTTTTGTGGGTGCTCCTGCCCTGATGGCATCACCCATCAACTTCTGCTTCTGAGGAGGCTGAGGTGCTTCCTCATCAGAATCATCATCATCATCAGCTTCTTCATGAACTTTCCTCTTCCTCTTGGAAGTCTTCTTGATCTTCTTGGAGGTTTCTTCCATCTTGAGCTTACGTAACAGAGGATTTTGTCACTTTGCTTGTGCCTTTCTTTGTCTGTTGCCCTTGATAGCTCTTGGCAACCACTTGCCTCTTTGGCTTAGAAGTTATCTCCTCATCTGCAACAAAGTCTGAATCCTCCTCATCTGAATTTCTCTTCCTCCTGGCCCTGGTAGCAGCTGCAGGCAGTCCACTTGGAGTGCTTCTCTCTCCATCATCTGAAAAACTGCTTGCTTCTGGACTTGTAGCTGCCTCTGGAATCTCAACGGCATCTCGGACCTGTTACATTGTCACTTCCATCGAGACATGACCGACAACTTTGTGAATAGAATAGGTATAGGCGAGAATAGAAGAGTTATCACAAACTGCAGAGGATTTTGCAAAAGAATGAGTTCAAACTTTAGTTTTAGGTTTTCACAGAATACATGTCGGTCGACCGAGTCTATCAATTCGGTGAAACCAAATGTCTAAACAGACCACATACACCACTTTCGGTTGGACGAAATGGGTTTCGATCTAGCCGAGACTACTAGGGTTTCACTCAATCTTCACTTGGTCTTACCGATTTGCACAACTTCGGTTTCACGAAAAGTGCGGTCAATGGCGAGGCCAAATCGGTCGATCCAAAATGTCGAATCGGTCACATCGAGATGTGTTCGTGAAACCTAACCTAAAATTTTCACTCGAAATTTGTTCTATGACCTAAGCGGCTGGATAGGAGATCTCAATCTTGGCAAGAAACTTGGCAACGCCTAACGTGCATTGAATCAGCGGTTGGAGCACGAGAGGATGAAACTCACCCAATGCGGTGGAGCTTCACTCGGCGGCAACGACGCGATGAGAAGGACCGTTGGCGATGGAGACCAGCGGCGGCCGACAGCGCGACGGAGAGCGATCCGGAGACCAAGGCGACGGCAAATAAGGGTTTGAGGCGAAGCGTTTGAAGAAGTAATCAACGCGCTCGTCCTCGGTATATATACCCTTTGGTGTCGGTGGGACCGAGTTTGAAAACTTCGGTGGGACCGATATGGTTAGCTGCGTGCGATTACACTTCATCACGCCGAATTTGAAACTTCGGTTTCACCGAGGTGAAAACCTAGATCAATCCAAGTGATTTGATGCATCCGATTTGAGTATATCGGTTTGACCGAAAGTACTTAGAAGGTTTTGGAAGTTAGGCTTTTGACGGATCGGTGGCTCCGAGTGCTCCTCACTCGATGCGTCCAAAAAGTCTTGTTCAAAGTTTGTGATATAAGCATGATTAGAGTTTGAGACAAGAAAGCATAGATAGCTAGGGGAGGAACTTAGGCATTCTTGTCCATCCATTTGGTCAAAAAGAAAGAAAACCAAAAGACCAAAGCAACAAATGGATGTCCTCGAATGGATAAAACTCATGCATCCAACATGCTCACACAATAAGATAGCAAATGAAATATGTGTCAAACATGCACAAACAAAACACTAACAGCTAGCACACAATTTGGCGATGACTAGGTCATCTATATATGAGTATATTGACTTAGGAGTCAAATGAGAACATTTGATCATAGGTCATACTCATCGTTTAAGCACAAGTGGGGTTACCACTTTTCCATAAAGCATTGATGTGTTCACATCATTAGAAGATGCTTTAGCTCATTTCTTTAGAGCAAAGCTCCCCTTGATGTGAGAACCCTTTAAAGGGTCAAACTAACCTTGGGTTGTCGTTGAAGACTTCATGTAGATGTTGAAGATGTGGATGCTCAATGTTGATGAAGATCATCAAGAGTTGGGAGCAATCCTTTGGATTGGGCACTTTCAATACCTACATGGGTTAGTCCCACAAGGAACAAACAAGAATATCCATGGACATAGATTGAAGTTCACAATAGATGATGTCCATGAAAGCAATGATTACCTTGTCCCTTGACTTACCAACATGAGGGTTTGTGACTCCATGAACTAGTGCAAGATGTGGAAGTTGATTGCACAAGTCCTTGCCAAAATGAATATGAGTGAAGTATATTGGCGAGTCACCCTCAAGAACTCTCTAGTTCTTCTTCTTGGGATCCACATCATCTTGATGGGAATCCTTGGGGTAGTAGTTGAGCTTGTCAAGTAGAACTTGAAGTTGCCTTGGGAACCCACTTGACCATGGCCTTGGGTGCTTCAATGAATGCATCAATCTCCTCTTGAAGCTTGTCCTTGCCTTTTAGCTTGTGGTCTTGTGGTGGAAGGTCATCTTGAGCTTGTTCCTCATTGGAAGAAGTAGGATCATACTTCTCCTCTTGAGAGACGAACTTTGGAGTGGGATATTGACCTTCTTCCCATTCAACACCTTCGGCGTTGAACTTTCGCTCAAAACCAATTCCTTGATTCTTCCTGTCTTCCTTGTTTGCGAACAATTTCCTCAAAGCTTTTGCTTCCGCAAGACTTTTGTAGACACCTTTCTCTATAATCCCTTTCAATAGACTATTTTCTTGCTCAAGTGAAACTTGGCTTGAAACATTGTTAGTGGAATCAAGAGAATTACTAGAAGTAACATCATTTGATTTAGCATGATTATTGTTACTACTAGATGAAGAATTTTTCTTATGCTTGTCATGCTTAGTTTTGATAGGTTGCAAGAAATTAGACAAGAGAAGTCGTTTGGCAAGATATGAAGAACTCTTCTTTGAAGATCGTCATTGATAGCTTTTAGAAACTCATGTTCTTGCTCTAGATTGAGCTTCTCGAGCGTAGCTTCTCATGAGATCTTAGGAGCTCTCTATGATCTTCTTGAGTTGTTTCATGAGCTAACTTAAGAGTGTTTAGTTCTTTAGTTAGGCGCTCAATCTCCTTCATAGCATTGTCATTCGACTCTTCTCGACTATAAAGACTACTAGCATGTTCATCATTACTAAGCTCACTAGATTTATCATGTAAAAGCTCATCTTCACCAAGCAAGTCATCCTCATCACTATCAAAGTCAATAAACTCAGGATGTGATACCTTGGGGCCTTTTGCCATGAAGCATCTTCCAATTCCCTCATTTGGTGAATCAAATATGTTATAGGAGTTGGAGTTGGAGGACACGAGAGCAAGACCGCAACACCTTCATCTTGATGTATTCGGAGTTGGAGTGATAGCTTCTTTGGAGTGATTGTCGAGTCGGGCGGAAACCCATTCACCAACATGAGCTTGATGTTTTCTTCTTGTGTAGCTCCTAGATGACTTGTCTTTCCTTTCCGAATCCTTGCTTCTCCGAGAGGATCTTCGTTCATAATGATCATCTCTACTCCTTCTCTCCTTTCGAGGCGACTCTTCTCTTGAGCTTCTTCTTCTTGGAGATTCTTCTCTTCTCTTGTGGGGAATCGAACACTCATTTGAGTAGTGTCCGGGTCTTCCACAATTGTAGCAGTTTCGATCACGACTAGAAGATCTCTTTTCATCATATGATCTAGACTTTGAGCTTCTTTCCTTGCTTCTACTCTTGTAGAATTTGTTGAAGTTCTTCACCATTAGGCTTATCTCTTCATTGGAAACTAGCTTGTCACTTGAGGATGTGGGAGCTTCAACTGCAGCTTTGTAAGCACCACTTGACTTGTTGTGAAGCTCTTCCTTATCTTTAAGTGTCATCTCATGAGCAACAATCCTTCCAATGACTTGGTAGGCTTGAGATCTTTGTAGTTTGGCATCATTTGGATCAAAGTGCACACGGTGTCATACTTTCCATCCAAAGCTCGAGAATCTTCTTGATGATGAATCGATCGGTCATTTCTTCGCTTCCTAAGCCTGCCATCTCATTGGTGATGAGAGCAAGCCTAGAATACATTTCAGCGACCCTTCACCTTCCTTCATCTTGAACTTGTCAAGTGACCTTGAAGAACATCTAGCTTTGATTCCTTCACGGACTCGGTACCTTCGTGCATTTCGACCAAAGTATCCCAAATCTCTTTTGCATTCTCAAGGCGGCTGATCTTGTTGAACTCCTCGGGACACAAAGCATTGAAGAGAATGTCACAAGCTTGAGCATTGTTCGTAACATCCGCAACTCATCTGCGGTAGCTTCACGATCCGGAACTTTTCCTTCTTGAAGAACTCACCTTGCAAGCCAACACAAATAATGCCCCATGCGGCGGGGTTATGTCCAAGAATATGCATTTTCATTTTATGCTTCCAACTAGCAAAGTTTGAACCATCAAAGTAAGGACCTCTCGAAATTACCCTCACTAGGCGCCATACTCTCCTAGGTTGTGAAACCAAGCTTATGGAGTCCAATGCAATGGAAACCAATCCAATGGAGACCAAAGCTCTGATACCACTTGTAGGATCGGAAGTATGTCTAGAGGGGGGTGATTAGACTACTTGACAACTTAAAAGATTTGCCTTTTGATTGGAGTAGTTTCTTAGCAAGTTTACAATGACAACCAAGTCAAGTATCACCCTACACATGCAATTCTAGAGTTGTGGCAGCGGAAAGTAAATTGCACGTATAGTAAATGAGAGGTGGAGAAGAGCAAACGCAAGTTGGTGACACGGAGATTTTTCTCGTGGTTCCGATAGGTGGTGCTATCGTCAATCCACGTTGATGGAGACTTCAACCCACGGAGGGTAGCAGCTGCCTTGAGTCCACGGAGGCTCCACCCACGAAGGGTCCACGAAGAAGCAACCTTGTCTATGCCATCATGGCCTCGTCCACGGAGGACTAGCCTTACTCGGGGTAGATCTTCACGAAGTAGGCGATCTCCTTGCCCTTACAAACTCCTTGGTTCAACTCCACATCATGACGGAGGCTCCCAAGAGACACCTAACCAATCTAGGAGGCACCACCCTCCAAAAGGTAATAGATGGGGTTGGTGATGATGAACTCCTTGCTCTTGTGCTTCAAATGATAATCTCCCCAACACTCAACTCTCCTCACTGATTTGGCTGTGGTGGAGGAAGGGATTGAGTGGAAAGCAACTTGGGAAGGCTAGAAATCAAGTTTCATATGGTGGGAGTGGAGCAACTTGATCTCAACACAAGGGTAGGTAGTTTTCTTCTCGAAATGTAAGGTAGGAGTGGTAGTTCTTTCGATGGCTCTCTCCACGAATGAAGAGGAGGTGGAGGGTATTTATAGCCTCCACACAAAATCCAACCGTTACACACATTTGACCAATCTCGGCGGACCGAAGTTGACAACTCGGTGAGACCGAAAGTTCAAATCTTGTGAGCGTTGGGATTTTCGGTGGGACCAAAATACAATCTCGGTTAGTCCGATTCTTCCAAAGTCTAGGGTTTGCCAATTTCGGTGGGACCGACTTTCTCATCTCGGTGACACCGATTTGAGTCTGAAGGTTTCTGAAGCTTGGCAACACCAATTTCGAATGACCGAGTTTGGAATCGGAAAATCCGAGATTCTTAGGGTTTGGGTATATGGCTGAGGTGGTTCATCTCGGTGTGGTGAGTTTGGAATCGGTGGGACCGAGATTACTTATGGGTTTATGTTGGAGTGAAAGATTGCTGATAGTTTGAGAGATAAATCACTAAGCACTTAGAGCAACGGATCATCATCATAACCTCACCCCTTTTAATAGTATTGGCTTTCCTATGGACTCAATGTGATCTTGGATCACTAAACCAAAAATGGAGTCTTGAGCTTTTGCCAATGTTTTCCTTAGCATTTTGAGGGTCCACATCATCAGTCATTGCCATACCCATATCAATTGAACTTTCTGAAATATTCTCAAGAAATGATTAGTTCAATGATATATATGTTGTTATTAATTACCAAAACCACCTGGGGATTAGTTGCACTTTCAAGAACCCATGGTCCCTCCGGATTGAACTCCCATAACCGGAGAGGACGGCGTTTGCAGTGCAGAAGACGCCTGATTAGCATGACCTACATCACCACGAGCAGATCGATCTCCCTCGCTTGGAGGTCTTGAATCCGGCCCTGCAATAGGGGCACGTCTTTTGACGGCCCCCAATTGAGCCCTTGGTTGACCCACGACATCAACCGTCGTGGAGGTCCCGGGCAGAATGAAGGCGGCGGCTTTTGCCTGCTGCCCTTCGGAGCGGTGATATAGAACCACTCCTGCTGCCACAAGCCGAGCTCCTCTTGGAAGGAGCCCTCGGGCCATGGGGCATCGGTCCTCCTGCTTATGGCTGCCCCACCGCACTCTGCTTGATGCCCCCCAATCATCTTCGGCTCGACATTGAAGGTCTTCAGCCACAGGCCGAAGTGGGGGTGACGCGGAGGAAGGCTTCGCAGACGATAATAAATGCGGAAATATGGAGGATGGACTCCAGAGACAAGTCATGAAAATCCAGCCCGTAGTAGAACATGAGCCCTCTCACGAAGGGATCCGTCGAGAAGCCTAAACCCCGACGGAGGTGGGATCTGAAGACAGCGTACTCACCGGGCTTGGGAGTGGGTATGGCCTGCCCTTGGGTGGGCAACTTTGTCGCGAAATCTCGTAAGGCAGTGCCTTGGCCTCCGCAGCACTTTAGCACGCGTCCTCCTCCGTGATGGAGGAGGGCATCCATCGCCCTGAAGGTCGAAGCCGGACATTGTTGAAGGTCCAAGCACTCAATCTTGGGCTCTGGGTGTTGGAACTTGGAGCAAGGAGAGGATTCGATGAAAGATTGAAGAAAAGCGAGCCTTGGTCTGTTATAAAGAGGGGAATACCAAGAGCCGTCTCGCGTGACCGTTCGGGATTCGCCGATAGATAGAGGCGTGGCGGCAAGCGCGGTTGGGTTACCCACATCCGTATTGATGAGAATCCCGAATAAGGGAACACGATCTACGCTTCGACAAGACGTGCCAAGGAAACCGCTTCGCTAAACGCGCTGAGGCGGTATAATAAAAAACGATTCAAGTAAAGGCTTGGTAGTGGTGTGATGTCATACCGCAAAATACGTCAGCAGATTGAACTTGTGTATATATTATTCTCTCTACGGCGGAATGTGGAAATTGTTTTGCAGAGCCGGACACTATCCTGGTGTTCATGATCTTCTCTGGATTATTCAAAGGAGGAACCTGCCTTGCAATGCCGAACATTATGCGCGCCGGACTTATCGTCATTGAAGCCCGGTTCGGGAGCTACCGAGGAGTCCTGGACTAGGGGGTGCCCGGACAGCCGGACTATCATCGTTCGCCGGACTCCAAGACTACGAAGATACAAGATTGAAGACTCCGTCCCGTGTCCGGATGGGACTTTCCTTGGCATGGAAGGCAAGCTTGGCGATACGGATATGTAGATCTCCTACCATTGTAACCAACTCTGTATAACCCTAGCGCTCTCCGGTGTCTATATAAACCGGAGGGCTTTAGTCCATAGGACATAACCTCCATTACAACAATCATACCATAGGCTAGCTTCTAGGGTTTAGCCTCCTTGATCTCGTGGTAGATCCACTCTTGTACTACCCATATCATCAATATTAATCAAGCAGGGGCGTAGGGTTTTACCTCCATCAAGAGGGCCCAACTCAGGTAAAACATTGTGTCCCTTGTCTCCTGTTACCATCCGCCTAGACGCACAGTTGGGGACCCCCTACCCGAGATCCGCCGGTTTTGACACCGACAGTTACCTTCTGGCCTTTGTAGATCAGGAGAAATCCTCCGCGACGACACCTCAGGGTCGTCCATCTCATGAGGCGGAGAAGCAGGAGGAGGCATTTCACTCTCCATCATCTCCGGAAGAAGATCCCCCGAGGACGAACATTGTTGAGAAGGGATATGAGCCGGAATGCAAAACATATGTCTCGGTCGTTATTCTCAGGAAAAGAGCAGGGCATATTTACTAATGTGCCTTTGATTACTTACAGTTTGGTTGACGGCTGGCCCCTTGTGGGTGCTGTGCGCTAAGGATGCCCTCCGGGGCAGGGCCCCCTGGTGAAGGTTGCTTCCCTCGTTTGGAAACCTCCGTTTCCAAGTCCTCAGGGGCGGCCCTTTTCTTCCCGTGGGGAGAGGGGATTCTAGATTCACCTCCCCGATCATCCTCCGACGCGGAGGCACTAATTCCCCCGGGTCGGATGTGTAACGTATGAAGCCTGCTTTTGGCCTCTCTGTTCCTCCCCTCATCTTCTCCTGATGGCACTTGATAAGGTGCACGAGCCAGCATCCTGGTTAGCACAGGTTCCGGCGAGCCTTCGGGAAGAGGGGCCGAACACCTGATCCTCTCCGCCTTTCTTATCCAGTCCTGGCCGGGGGTAATTTTTCAGAATAATGTTGTGACAAATAAAATGAGAGCGTGTTCGGTCGCGGAGTTACTTACTTGGGTATCTGGACGGTTGCAGTTGAGACCCACATCCTCGGTGGTGTCCGGACACTTTATTCGTGATCCGAAGAATAATCGATACATCCCTTCGAGCGTCACACCGAAGCAGTGTTGAATGGTTCGCGGTCCTTCCGGGTTGAACTCCCACATACGGAGAGATCGACGTTGGCATGGTAGGACCCGACGAACTAAGATTACTTGAATTACTTTGACGAGACTGATATCCCTCTTGAGGAGATCTCAGAGGCGGCTTTGCAATGTCAGCACGTCATTAACTGGCCCCCAGTCCAGCCCTTTGTTGACCCATGACGCTAGTTGGGGCGGAGGGGCAGAGCGGAAGGCTGGGGCGGCTGCTCACTTTGTACCTTGGGGTGCTGTGATGTAAAACCACTCCCGTTGCCATAGGTCGGACACCTCCAGGAAGGAACCCTTTCGCCATGGGGCGTCAGCACCTTTGCTTATTATAGCACCTCCACACTCCGCGTGTCGCACGTCGATCATCTTCGGCTTCACATTGAAGGTCTTGAGCCACAAGCCGAAGTGTAGGGTAATGCGGAGGAAGGCCTCACACACAGCGATAAACAACGAGATGTGAAGGAAGGAATCTGGATCTAGATCATGGAAATCTAGCCCATAATAGAACATGAGCCCTCTAACGAAGGGATCAAGACTAAAGCCTAGCCCTCGGAGGAAGTGGGAAAAGAATATGACACTCTCGTTGGGTTCGGGAGTGGGGATACCTGCCCTTGAGCAGGTAGCCTGTGAAGGATTTCGGCGGTCAGATACCTAGCCTCCCTAAGCTTCTTGATGTCCTCCTCTGTGACGGAAGAGGCCATCCACCGGACTTGAAGGTTGGATCCGGACATGGTTGAAGGTCCGGAGCGCTTAGACTGAACCTTGGGTGTTGGAACTCGAGGTAGGGGAAGGGAAGGATCGGGCGTGGAAAGAAAAGGACAGGTCTTGACCTCTTTATAAAGAGGGTGAATATCAAGCTTTCTCCGCGTGGCCGTTTGGAACTTGCCTAAAACCGAGGAGTCATACTAACGACACGGTTGGATTACCCACGCCCGTATTGATGAGAATCCCGTGATAAGGGGAACACGATCTCTGCTTCGACAAGACGTGCCAATAAAACCACCTCGTAAGACATGCAGTTGCAGGTTGAGAGAAACGGTTCATATAATGACCGGGCCGTGGCGTGATGCCACGCTATGAAAAGTTGTCAGCACATTAGATTTGTCGAATTTGTTCTCTCGACGGTGGTACGTGGAATTTGTTTTGCAGAGCCGGACACGATTCATGTGTTCAAAATCTACCTTGAAGTATTCAAAGAAGGAACCCGCCTTGCAATGCCGAAGACAATTTGCGCGCCAGACTCATTGTCATTGAAGCCTGGTTCAGGGGCTACTGAGGGAGTCCTGGATTAGGGGGTCCTCGGACAGCCGGACTATGTACATGTGCCGGACTGTTGGACTATGAAGATACAATATTGATGACTTCGTCCCTTGTCCGGGTGGGGCTCTCCTTTGCGTGGAAGGCAAGCTTGGCAATTTAGATATGTAGATTTCCTTCTCTGTAACCGACTCTGTTGTAACCCTAGCCCCTCCGGTGTCTATATAAACCGAAGGGTTTAGTCCGTAGGAGAGGGACAATCATAATCATAGGATAGCTTCTAGGGTTTAGCCTCTACGATCTCGTGGTAGATCAACTCTTGTAATACTCATATCATCAAGATCAATCAAGCAGGAAGTAGGGTATTACCTCCATAGAGAGGGCCCGAACCTGGGTAAACATTGTCTCCCCCACCTCCTGTTACCATTAGCCTTAGACGCATAGTTCAGGACCCCCTACCCGAGATCTGCCGGTTTTGACACCGACATCCATTATGCTTCCGTGCTTGGTGGGAATCAAAGTGGGATTGGAGTCAAAAGTTATGTAAGTTGAATTGCAAAGTTTTTCATAATTCGCATTACTAGGTTTTAGTGTTGGATTATGATGATTACTTTATTGTTTGATAGATGGTGTTGGCCGCCACTTTGTTCCAACAAGTCGAGAAGAAGCCATTCAGTCTTAGGCATTGTTGGATGAAATTAAATGGCCAAGAAAAGTGAATACAACTTGTGGAAGACCTCAAGAAAGGAAATAAGAGGTTGAAGAAAAATGATTGCTCAAGCTCCCACCAATCCATTGGAGTGGATGACGAAGAGGAATAAGTTGTAGGGGAGAATGGAAGAGCGACCATGCCAACGAATAATCCTCAAGTGATGGGAAACAAGTGGGAGAAGGAGAGGGCTGTCCGTGACGCCGTGTCGACAAAAATTTCCACCACATGGATACACATTTTTTCCACAAATGAGGAAAAGAAAGAGGAGAGGTAAAATCATGTTGGATGCTCAAAAGGAGAGGATGAATTGGCACCGGGAGAGGGTGAATGATACCTCTTGAGCACTGCATTGGTTTTCCCTTGAAGAGGAAAGGGTGATGCAGCAAAGTAGCGTAAGTATTTCCCTCAGTTTTTTAGAACCAAGGTATCAATCCAGTAGGAGGCTCCTCAAAAGTCCCTTGTACCTACACAAACAAACAAGAACCTCGCAACCAACGCGATAAAGGGGTTGTCAATCCCTTCACGGTAACTTGCAAAAGTGAAATCTGATAGAGATAAAAAGATAAGATAAATCGTTTTGGTATTTTTATTATATAGATTGGAAAGTAAAGATGCAAATAAAAGTAGATGGGAAACTTATATGATAAAAGATAGACTCGGGGGCCATAGGTTTCACTAGTGGCTTCTCTCAAGATACCATAAGTATTACGGTGGGTGAACAAATTACTGTCGAGCATTCGATAGAAAAGTGCATAGTCATGAGAGTATCTAGGCATGATCATGTATATAGCCATCATGTCCGTGACAAGTAGACTGACTCCTGCCTGCATCTACTACTATTACTCCACACATTGACCGACTCCTGCCTGCATCTAGAGTATTAAGTTCATGAAGAACAGAGTAACACATTAAGAAAGATGACATGATGTAGAGGGATAAACTCATGCAATATGATATAAACCCCATCTTTTTATCCTTGATGACAACCATACAATACGTGCCTTGCTGCTCCTGCTGTGACTGGGAAAGGACACCGCAAGATTGAACCCAAAGCTAAGCACTTCTCCCATTGCAAGAAAGATCAATCGAGTAGGCCAAACCAAACTGATAATTCGAAGAGACTTGCAAAGATAACCAATCATACATAAAAGAATTCAGAGGATATTCAAATACTTCTCATAGATAAACTTGATCATAAATCCACAATTCATCGGATCTCGACAAACACACCGCAAAAAGAGTTACATCGAATAGATCCCCAAGAAGATCAAGGAGAACTTTGTATTGAGATTCAAAGAGAGAGAAGAAGCCATCTAGCTAATAACTATGGACCCTAAGGTCTGTGGTAAACTACTCACAACTCATCGGAGAGGCCTTGGTGTTGATGTAGAAGCCCTCCGTGGTCGATTCCCCCTCCGGCGGAGCACCGACGAAGTCTCCAAGATGGAATCTCGTGGATACAGAAGGTTGCGGCGGTGGAAATAGTTTTTCGTGGTGCTCCTGGATGTTTTCGGGGTGCGTGGATATATATAGGCGAAGGAGGTAGGTTGATGACCCAAAAGTGTAGGGGATCTATCGTACTCCTTTTGATAAGTAAGAGTGTCGAACCCAACGAGGAGCAGAAGGAAATGACAAGCAGTTTTCAGTAAGGTATTCTCTGCAAGCACTGAAATTGTAGGTAACAAATAGTTTTGTGATAAGATAATTTGTAACGGGTAACAAGCAATGAAAGTAATAAAGTGCAGCATGGTGGCCCAATCCTTTTTGTAGCAAATGACAAGCCTGGACAAGTTCTTATAATGAGAAATGCGCTCCCGAGGACACATGGGAATTATCGTCAAGCTAGTTTTCATCACGCTCATATGATTCACGTTTGTTACTTTGATAATTTGATATGTGGGTGGACCGGTGCTTGGGTACTGCCCTTTCTTGGACAAGCATCCCACTTATGATTAACCCCTATTGCAAGCATCCGCAACTACAAAAGAAGTATTACGGTAAACCTAACCATAGCCTGAAACATGTGGATCCAAATCAGCCCCTTACGAAGCAACTTATAAACTAGGGTTTAAGCTTCTTTCACTCTAGCAACCCATCATCTACTTATTAATTCGAAATGCCTTCCTCTAGGCCCAAATAATGGTGAAGTGTCATGTAGTCGACGTTCACATAACACCACTAGAGTATAGACAACATACATCTCACCAAAATATCGAACGAATACCAAATTCACATGACTACTAATAGCAAGACTTCACCCATGTCCTCAGGGACAAACGTAACTACTCACAAAGCATATTATGTTCATATCAGAGGGTATTAATATGCATTAAGGATTTGAACATATGATCTCCCACCAAATAAACTAACTAGCATCAACTACAAGGAGTAATCAACACTACTAGCAACCCACATGTACCAATCTGGGGTTTTGGTACAAAGATTGGATAGAAGAGATGAACTAGTGTTTGAGGGGAGATGGTGCTGGTGAAGTTGTTGATGGAAATTGACCCCCTCCCGATGAGAGGATTGTTGGTGATGACGATGGTGATGATTTCCCCCTCCCGGAGGGAAGTTTCCTCAGCGAACAGCTCATGGAGCCCTAGATTAGTTCCGCCAAGGTTCCGCCTCGTGGCGGCGGAGTTTCGTCCCGTAAGCTTGCTTATGATTTTTTCCAGGGTAAAAGACTTCATATAGCAGAAGATGGGCACCGGAGGGCTGCCAGGTGGCCCATGAGGCAGGGGGCGTGCCCTGTAAGGGTGGGCGCGCCCCCCACCCTCGTGGACAGTGGGTGGCCACCCTTAGGTATTTCTTCTGCTGAATAATTATCATTTATTCCAAAAATGACTTTCATGGAGTTTCAGGACTTTTGGAGCTGTGCAGAATCGGTCTCCAATATTTGCTCCTTTTCCAGCCCAGAATCCCAGCTTCCGGCATTGTCCCTCTTTAAGTAAACCTTGTAAAATAAGAGAGAATAACCATAAGTATTTTGACATATCGTGTAATAACAACCCATAAGGCAATAAATATCGATATAAAAGCATGATGCAAAATGGACATATCAACTCCCCCAAGCATAAACCTCGCTTGTCCTCAAGTAGGAGCCGATACCGAAAAATATGTCCACATGTTTAGAGATAGAGGTGTCGATAAAAATAAAATACGGACATGAGGGCATCATGATCATTCTTATAACTGCAACACATATATTTATTTTGTCATATGATTTCTTATGCTCAAGTAACAATCTATTCACAATGTCAAGTATGATTCAGAAACTTCAGTAAGAACTAACAAACGATAATCTCAGTCATTGAAGCAATTGCAATTTATCATAATCATCGGAAAGAGTCAATAATATAGCTTTTCAGCAAGTCCACATACTCAACTATCATTTAGTCTTCCACAATTGCTAACACTCACGCAATACTTATGGTTATGGAGTTTTAATCGGACACAGAGAAAGATAGGGGCTTATAGTGTTGCCTCCCAACGTTTTACCTCAAGGGTAATGTCAACTATAATAGTTCATGCTAACTTACATCCAATTGGATATATATATATCAGGATCTTTCCAACACGAGGTGCTTGCCAAAGGATAAAATTTAAAAGGGAAAGGTGAAGATCACCTTGACTCTTGCATAATGTAAAAGACATGAAGTAAAAGATAGGCCCTTCGCAGAGGGAAGTAGAGGTTGTCATGTGCTTTTTGGTTGGATGCACGAAATCTTAATGCAAAAGAACGTCACTTTATATTGCCACTTGTGATATGGACCTTTATTATGCAGTCCGTCGCTTTTATTACTTGCATATCACATGATCCTATAAAGCTTATTTTCTCTGCACTAATACGTCATACATATCCAGAGAGCAATTTTTATTGCATGCAACATGACAACTTACTTGAAGGATCTTACTCAATCCATAGGTAGGTATGGTGGACTCTCATGGCAAAACTGGGTTTAAGGGTATTTGGAAGCACAAGTAGTATCTCTACTTGGGTTAAGGGATTTGGCTAGCATGAGGGGGAAAGGCAAGCTCAACATGTTTGAATGATCCATGACAATATACTTTAACTGAGATGTGAGAAAACATAACCCATTACGCTGTCTTCCTTGTCCAACATCAACTCTTTAGCATGTCATACTTTAATGAGTGCTCACAACTATAAAAGATGTCCAAGATAGTATATTTATATGTGAGAACCTCTCTTTCTTCATTACTTCCTATTAATTGCAACGATGACCAAAACTACGTTTGCCAACTCTCAACAACTTTTATGTCTCATACTCTTTATGTGTGAAGTCATTACTATCCATAAGATCAATATGAACTCTTCTATTCTTTTTATTCTTTCTATTTTCTCAAGATCATAGCAAGATAGCAAAGCCCTTAACTCAACACTAATCTTTATTATATATATAGCTCACGGACTCGATTACATAGAGGGATCACAAAGCAAAACTCAAAACTAATTCATACCAAAACTTTATTCTACTAGATCAAGATATTACTAAAAGGATCAAACCAAGAAAAACTGTAAAGATAGGAGTGTGATGGTGATACGATACCGGGGCACCTCCCCCAAGCTTGGCAGTTGCCAAGGGGAGTGCCCATACCCATGTGATTATGTCTCCTTCTTTAGAGTTGGTGGTGTGATCTTCTTGGCGATGATGCCCCTCAGGATACGATTCTCCTCCTCGAGCTTATTGACCTGCTCCTTGAGGTTCATCTTTTCGTCGTGGAGCTTACCCGTGATGGCTAGAGCTCCTTTTACCCAAGGATGTTGCATAGCTTCTGGAGAGCAGGTGACACTCTTTTTCATATTTTCATAAGAAAGTAATTTAACATTGGAAGGGATGACCGAGTTTGGAATAGCTGAGCTCTGTAGTTCCCCCATCATGAATCCTGCTTGGAAGCGAGAGGTAACTTCTTGGTCCTCCTCCATGACATCTATCCTTTTCAAGTCAGCCTCCATCTCATCCTCCGTTGACAACCCAAAATGATAAGCATCGCTGTTTGCTTGTAGACCTGGAGTTGGGTGAGACACCCGACTCTCCCCGACTAACTCTTGAGAAGACATCTTGCTCTAAATCTGCAACAGAAACAACTCGAAACAAAAACAAAGGATCTTTGTGTGATACGGTGGTCAAAAACTTGGGGAGATTATATAATGAATTTTTACCGACCAAAAGAAGTATCGTGCAAGAAAACGGAGTCCGGAGAGCACACGAGGTGCCCACGAGGCAGGGGGGCGTGCCCAGTAGGGCAGGGCGCGCCCTCCACCCTCGTGGACGCCTTGTGTCCTTCCTGGACTACTTATTTTCCTATTTTCTTAAATATTCCAAAACGGAGAAAAATTGCTATTAGAACTGTTTTGGAGTCTGTTTACTTACCATACTACATACCTATTCCTTTTCGGAGTCCGAAACATTCTGGAAAGTGTCTCTTATGTATTCCTCTAGGGTCACGGTTTCAATAATATTAGTTTCAACATTTATAGGATTACCTGAGATATAATGTTTGACTCTTTGACCGTTCACCACCTTCGGATTTGTGCCTTCGAAGTTGTTGATTTTTATGGCACCGGAACGATAGACTTCCTCGATAACGTAAGGGCCTTCCCATTTAGAGAGAAGTTTTCCTGCAAAAAATCTTAAACGAGAGTTGAATAGCAACACATAATCACCTACGTGAAACTCACGCTTTTGTATCTTTTTGTCATGCCATCTTTTAAATTTTTCTTTAAACAGCTTGGCACTCTCATATGCTTGGGTTCTCCATTCATCAAATGAGCTAATATCAAATAACCTCTTCTCACCGGCAAGTTTGAAATCATAATTGAGCTCTTTAATAGCCCAATATGCCTTATGTTCTAGTTCGAGAGGTAAGTGACATGCTTTTCCATAAACCATTTTATAAGGAGACATACCCGTAGGATTCTTATATGCAGTTCTATAAGCCCATAATGCGTCATCAAGTTTCTTGGACCAATTATTTCTTGATCTATTAATAGTCTTTTGCAAAATTAATTTGAGCTCTCTATTGCTAAGTCCTACTTGACCACTAGACTGAGGGTGATATGGAGACACAATTCTATGATTAACATCATACTTAGCAAGCATTTTATGAAAAGCACCATGAATAAAATGTGAACCACCATCAGCATGAGATATCTAGGGACTCCAAACCTCAAAAAAATTACTTCTTTAAGCATCTTAATAGAGGTGTTATGATCAGCACTACTAGTTGGAATAGCTTCTACCCACTTAGTAATGTAATCAACAACAACTAAAATATGTGTATATCCATTAGAGGCAGGAAAAGGTCCCATATAATCGAAGCCCCAACCATCAAATGGTTCAATAACAAGAGAATAATTCATAGGCATTTCTTGACGTCTACTAATATTACCAATTCTTTGACATTCATCGCAAGACAAGACAAACTTACGGGCATCCTTGAAGAGAGTAGGCCAATAAAAACCGGATTGCAATACCTTATGTGCAGTTCTATCTCCAGCGCGGTGTCCTCCATATGCCTCGGAGTGACACTTGCTGTCGGTGTCAAAAGCGGCGGATCTCGGGTAGGGGGTCCCAAACTGTGCGTCTAGGCGGATGGTAACAGGAGACAAGGGACACAATGTTTTTACCCAGGTTCGGGCCCTCTCGATGGAGTTAAAACCCTACTCCTGCTTGATTGATATTGATGATATGGGTAGTACAAGAGTAGATCTACCATGAGATCAAGGAGGCTAAACCCTAGAAGCTAGCCTATGGTATGATTGTTGTTCGTCCTACGGACTAAAACCCTCCGGTTTATATAGACACCGGAGAGGGCTAGGGTTACACAGAGTCGGTTACAATGGTAGGAGATCCACATATCTGTATCGCCAAGCTTGTCTTCCACGCCAAGGAAAGTCCCATCCGGACACGGGATGAAGTCTTCAATCTTGTATCTTCATAGTTTTGGAGTCCGGCCAAAGATGATAGTTCGGCTATCCGGACACCCTTAGTCCAGGACTCCCTCAGTAGCCCCTGAACCAGGCTTCAATGATGACGAGTCCGGCGCGCATATTGTCTTCGGCATTGCAAGGCGGGTTCCTCCTCCGAATAATTCACAGAAGATTTTGAACACCAGGATAGTGTCCGGCTCTGCAAAATAAATTCCACATTCCACCGTAGAGAGAATAATACTCACACAACTTCAATCTGCTGACGTATTTCGTGGCATGATGTCACACCACGGCCAAGCCTTTACTCAAATCGTTTTTATTGTTCCACCTCAGCGCATTTTGTGAAGCGGTTTCCTTGGCACGTCTTGTCACAACAGAGATCGTGTCCCCTTATTCCGGGATTCTCATCAATACGGACGTGGGTAACCCAACCGCGCCCGTTGGCATGCCCCTCCATCGGCGAGTCCCAAGCAGTTCTGGGGCGGCTCTTGGTATTCAACCCTTTATAATGAGACCAAGGCCTGTTCCTTTTCTTCAATCTTCAATCGAATCCGCCCCTCGCCCCGAGTTCCAACACCCAAGGCTCCAGATTCAAGCGCTTCGGATCTTCGACAATGTCCGGCTCCGACCTACAGGGCCAGTGGATGCCTTCTTCTGTCATGGAAGAAGACGTGCTAAAGCTGAGAGATGCCTGGTATCTAACCGGTGAGATTTCGCATAGGCTGCCCGCCCAAGGGCAAGTCATTCCCACTCCCGAGCCTGGCGAGAGCGTGGTGTTCGTGTCTCACTTCCGTCGGGGCTTAGGCTTCCCGATGGACCCCTTCGTGAGGGGGCTCATGTTTTATTATGGGCTGGAATTCCATGACTTGGATCCGGAGTCCATCCTCAACATATCATCGTTCATTGTTGTATGCGAAGCCTTCCTCCACACTACCCCTCACTTCGGTTTGTGGCTCAAGACTTTTAACGTGGAGCCGAAGATGATCGAGGGGCGGCAGGCAGAGTGCGGAGGGGTAGTTATAAGCAAGAGGGCAGACGCTCCATGGCCCGAGGGCTTTTTCCAAGAGGAGCTTAGTTTGTGGCAACATGAGTGGTTCTATATCACCGCCCCCAGGGGCACCAGATGGGTGGCGCTACCTGCCTTTCGCTCGTGCCCTCCACAACGGCTGGCGCCATGGGTCAACAAAGGGCTTGACTGGGGGCCGTCCAAGGACGTACCATTATTGCAGGGCCGTATTCGAGACCTCCAAGAGAGGGAGATCAATCTGGTTGTAGTGGCACAGTCATGCTGATTCGGCGCCTACGCCTCAGCGTCGCCCCCTCCGTCTATGGAATTCAATCTGGAGGGACATGAGCTCTCAACACTTAATGGGTGCGACACCGTGGAGATGTATAAACTGTTCTTCGGATCACAAGAAATGTGTCCGGACTTGACCGAGGACGCAGGTCTAAGCTGCAATCGCCCGGATACTCAGGTAAGTAGTCCTGTGCCCGGACATGCTATCCGTACATTTATCATAAACTTGCCGTTTAAAGAGCTGTCCCTTGAACAGGAATGGATAGCAAAAGCAAAGCTAATAAGATGTCCGGCCCCCCTCCCGGAGACCACGTTGGATCCGGTGTTAACCGAGATGCTGAGGGCTGTGCCTTCGGAAGAGGGCGAAGGGGGGAACAGGAAATCTACTGCCTCCGCTAAGGAGGCTCTTAAGGAAGGGGGATCGAGAATCCCTCCCTCCAGGGGGAGAAGAGGGCCGATTCTGAAGATCCGGAGACCAAGGCCTCAAAGCGGGGGAAGAAATCTTCACCAGAGGGTCCTGTGCCAGGAGGAGCCCCGGTCGCACTATTTCCCCAAGGGAATCATCCCTCTAGCGAGCCGTAAGTAGAAAAGGGAGTTTTGTTATAAGGGACATCCCCGTTTTTATTTCTGAAGATAAACAAAGTTATTACCTTGTAGTTCGGATCTCAGCCCTTCTCAGCAGAGCTCGTCTTCGGGGGATCTTCGTCCGGAGATGATGGAGAGCGAAATACCTCCATCCGCCGCACCATCAGGCGGGGCGGACGACCCTGAAGTGTCGTTGCGGAGGGTCTCCCCGAGTCCGGCGGGGCCGGAGAGTTCGGCACCAACTGGTGTACGGCCGGAGGAGCTGAAGGTTCTGCTCGGGCGGGCGTCTATCTCAGAAGATCATCGTGCGTTAATGGGCACAGTGATTGAAAGGATTTCATCCGTTGGGAGCGGGTTACATGAGGCCGTCAGAAGTTTACTGACGGGGTTTGAGGTACATGAAAATGACATACCTTCTGACAGTTTTGCACATAAAATGTGCCCTGTATAGATAGTAGCCCCTGAGACTCGGTACGTTGTCGAAAGCGACGGCGTGCCGAGGATCATAATCTCAGTTGTAAGATGTCGCCCTTCCTATGCCGGTGGCGGAGCGTTAGGTGGCCAGCCGGACGGATAGAGTTGCCGAACTGAAGCGGCAACTTGACGTTGCGGATGCGGACATCATGCTGGTCAATAAACGACTTGACGAGTCACAAGGTATGTGGCTTCTCTGCGGACGCCTGGTAAGGGAGCTTGACGCTCGTGCCTTACTACATGTAGGCTTAACGCAGATGGTGCTGCTGCCATGGAGGACCTTCGGGCAGAGCTTGACCGAGCCAAGGAGCAAGCCAGAAAAAGTAATGCGGCTGCCTTGAAGGCGGCCGAAGAGCTAAAAGCCGAACAGGCTGCTCACTGCCGAAGCAGGGAGGAAATGTCCGAAATGGCCGTGAAGCTGAAGGATGCTACCGACCGCTATGAGTTTCTTGAAGGAGGACACCGAGCGGAGCAAGAGGACCTGAAGAAGGCCACCGCCGAGGCGAAGGATGCCCGATCTGCGATGAGGGCTATAAAAGAGGAGCTACGTCAGGCCGGGGATATTGCGGCTGGAAAGCCCTTTCTGCTGCGTAGGAAGTTCACCGATCCGAAGTATGCTCAGTTGTGCCAGTTTTGGGGTGCGGAGGATGCTTATCTGAATTTGGCGGCGAGTGCCGCAGACACAGTCGCACACTTCCGAGGCCAAAAGGATCACGGAATGGAAGAGCTATTTTGGTCGCAATTCCATAGTCCGGAGCGTCCACTTCCATTAACCGATCGGTTAGCCGAGTGGGCTGAGCTGAATAGGTTGTCCAAACTTGCCATGAAGGATGTCGTGGCTCATTTGTGGCCGGAAAGGCCCGAGCCGAAGAGTTATTTTTGCTTGGTGTAGCAGTTCCTTGATGCGGTGCCACATATCAAGGTGGTGAAGCGGTCGGCGTGCATAGAAGGTGCGCGGATGGCTCTCGCCTGTGTCAAAACATACTGGGTAGAGATGGAGGCCACTGATGTTGCATGCCAGTATTCGGACAGAAGCCGATTACCAGCCGAGCACTATTTTGAAGAAGTCCTTCAGGGCGCTCGTTTAATAGAGCCGCAGTGCTCGAGAAACGTTATGTTCAAATGACATGTATGATTTGTGAAACCATGTTTCAAATATATAATATAAGGGCTTTTCATACTTGTGCGTTCAAGTATTGAAATACCTCCTGTGCGGCCGTTAATGTATATGTGTATATAACTTGAAAGATGGCAGTCTTGACTTTTCCCCCACGCACAGAGTGCGGGGGTGTTTGCAAAAAAGCGCATTTTCAGACTTAATCCAACATCTTGGTCCTGTGAAGGAGGTGATGGCATAGCAAACTAGGCAACCGGACTATAATGCTTTATCACTTCCACTTAGCCATAGGAGTTCGATGGTGGGGCTACTATATAGCCCCGTGGGCACCGCGCTCTCGAATTCGAATGCGTATGTGCTGACCGAAACGGTCCTTCGTCAAAGCAGAGAATTCTAAACATTCCATGGTCGTCGAGTGGTTGACCGGTCTCGCTATATCATGACGATCAGTTTTTGGCTTTCTCTACTGAGGTGCTCACCAGGCCGAATCGGGGCACAATTGCAGTAGTTCTCCTGGTGCTGCGTTAGCCGATAGAACGGAACGTAAAGCAGCAAAACACAGGAGCCAGGCAAACCCAACATTTGACCAAAGACATGATTCGGAGCTGATGCATATAAGGCCTAACTCGAGACGCCAAACACTCCCTAAGGTATTCGGTCTTTATGAAAACGGGCAGAACAATGCCCTTAGCCCCTAGTGTCCAGGTACACGCGAAAACTTCTGACACGGCCGATGCCAAAACGCCAGCCTCCTCCTCGGTTATGGTAAAAAACCGGGGGATGTGTATCAACAAGAGACAGTAAAAAAGGTTTACGTAGGGTCTTAATCTGAAAAGAATCCTTGCAACGGGTCCCTACTGCACGTCTGCGCCTGTGTCTCCGTTGTGCCGTATCCTGGACGGGTGTAGCACGTTGTTCATCTGTAAAAGAGAAGAACTAAGTTTGAAAAAAAGATCGTGCGAAAAATGTATTTTTAAAATAAAGAGAGTATGATTCAAAAAATGAATAAAATTGAGCTTTATTGGCTCTTATTGTACATGTGTGCAGCCCCTTGTAGGGGGGGGGGGCGTTTATGCGGCTAGTAAGCCCCTTGTTTATTTATGCCGGACTCGCCCAACCGTGTCCGGGGTCTCAATGACCTGTTTAGGTGCTTCAATCAGCAAGCCCGGATGAAGGCGTGGCTGTCCAGGCAGTCTCACGTTCTTCCGTATTCGAGGAACACTCGAAGTTTCCTTTTAATGAGATGATGCCACGTGGACCGGGCATTTTAAGTGTAAGAGATGCATAATGCGGTATTGCGTTAAAGCGGGCGAAAGCTTCGCATCCCAATAGTGCTTGATAGCTACTTTTAAATGGGGCGATGTGGAAGACTAACTTTTCGCGACGCAAGTTGTCGGATGAGCCGAACATAACTTCTAGTAGTAGATAGCCCGTACAATGGGCATATGTGCCTGGCACCAGTCCTTTAAAGGGAGTGTTGCTATGGCGAATTTTGGTTTGGTCTATCCCCATTCTGCGGATTGTGCCCTGGTATAACAGGTTTAGATCACTGCCGCCGTCCATTAGGACTTGTGTAAATTGCAGTCCGTAGATTATAGGATCTAGTATCAAAGCAGTCCATCCTGCGTTCTGGATACTTCCAGAGTAGTCCTGATGGTCGAAGGTGATTGGTTTTGACAACCAGTGTTGGGACTCCGTTGGGGTAGACCGTGCGGCGCGTACTTCAATGGGCGCCGCTCTATTTTTGCCTGTTATCACATGAAGTGAGTTTACTGTTTTGACCTCTTGTGGGAAATTCCTTTGTTTTCCAGTGCTCTGCTTGTGGGGTTCGTCATCGTCCTCGCTTGTTGTTTCGAGCCCCTTGTGTTCGGCATTAAGTCGGTCGGACTGTTTGAAGACCCAACAATCTCTGTGGGTATGTTTTGCGGGCTTCCCGGAGGTACTGTGGATTTGGCATATCCTGTCCAAGATTTTGTTTAGGTTGGATAGCTCGTCGCTGTTGTCCTTGAGAGGCAGTGCTTTGTTGTTCTGCTGAGAACTTTTGAACCCGGCGTTGACTGCCGTGCTCTTTGGGCCATTTTCCTTAGTCCGGCGCTGGTCCTTTCTGCGTCGTGGTTTCCCATTTCCATCCCTAACCTCGGATGTACTTGGGTCGTTGGTGCTGCATCTTGCCAGCCAGCTATCCTCTCCCGCGCAAAAGCGGGTCATGAGGCTTGTTAGTGCGGCCATTGTTCTTGGCTTTTCCTGGCCGAGGTGTCTGGCGAGCCATTCATCTCGGACGTTATGTTTGAAGGCTGCTAATGCTTTGGCATCCGGACAGTCGACTATTTGGTTCTTTTTGGTGAGGAACCTGTTCCAGAATTTGCGGGCTGACTCTCCGGGTTGTTGAGTTATGTGACTTAAATCGTCTGCGTCCGGAGGGCGGACATAAGTCCCCTGAAAATTTGCCCGAAACGCATCCTCGAGCTCTTCCCAACTTCCAATGGTATTTTCTGGGAGGCTTTTGAGCCAATGCCGGGCTGGCCATTTGAGTTTGAGGGGTAAGTATTTTATGGTGTGGAGGTCATCTCCTCTAGCCATATGTATGTGCAGGATGTAATCCTCGATCCAGACTCCGGGGTCTGTTGTTCCGTCGTATGCCTCTATATTTACGGGCTTGAATCCCGCTGGAAATTCATGATCCAGCACCTCATCGGTGATACATAGGGGGTGTGCGGCGCCCCTGTATTTGGGTGGGCCGTGATTTTTGAATACTCGACGTGTTGTGTTGCTTTCTGGAGCTTGCTTTCTTGGCCCATAGATGGATCTGACCGGGCCATCCTTTTTGTGAGGATCCTTATGTGGATCACATGCCGGCTTGTGTGCGGCGCCGCTTGCCGCTCTTTGTTTGCCATGTGGTCGTCCATCCGACTAGGCGGCCTCTTTGTTTTTTGATTGTGGGGGCTCTACGGCCTCCACGTCAAATTGGGGCAGTAGTTTGCGCTTCGGGTAGCTCTTCGCTTGGCGACTATCGCCGTATTTGTCTGCGGTCTTGAGTACTTTGCTCCATCTCATTCTGAGTACGTCTTCCGCTGTTTTGAGCTTCCGCTTCTGCTTCTTTAGACTTCATGCAGTGGCAACGAGCCTTTTGTGGAGGTTCTTCTGCTCCAACGATGTGTCCGGCGTGAGATCATCCGGACTGTTGTTTTCGCCGGGGATGGGTTGTTTATCCAATTCATCCTGTTCAGATGGTTGCTTGGGGGCATGTTCGTCGTCCACTGGTTCTCCCTGCTCTATGGCTGGGTCTGTATGGGTGCTGTCGTTGTCGAGGCGGGACTTTGGGCGGCACTTGGGTCGCCGTTTCGGCTGTTTTTCGGTGGAATTATCCTTCGCAGCGTCCCGTTGTTCCTTGTTATCGCTTTCTTTAGGTGTATCCACCATATATACATCGTGATTTGGGGTGGCTTTCCAGTGCCCCGGAGGCGCCGGTTCTTGGTCGTCTCCGGCATCGTCGTCCATACCGTCGATGTCTTCGGAGTCGAAGTCTAGCATGTCGGTTAAGTCGTCGACAGTGGCTACAAAGTGGGTGGTGGGTGGGCTTTGAATTTCTTCGTCGTCCACATTCCAACCGTCCTGACCGTGATCCGACCAGGGCTCTCCTGATAAAGAGAGATATTTTAGCAAATTCAGGATATCGCCGAAAGGCGAGTGCTGAAAGATGTCCGCAGCAGTGAACTCCATGATCGGCGCCCAATCGGATTCGATCGGTAGGGGCGCGGGAGGTTCGGAGTCCGGCGAGGCATCCAGCACCTCGGAGTCACGAGCTTCACAAGGGACGGGGCCGGTATTCGGCTCCATCGCCGTAGAGGTAGCAGCCCCCGAGGCAGTGTCTAGCCACCCATCCTCGATCGGCGCAGTCGGCTCTGAGTTAAGGGTCGGAGCGGACTCTTGTGCGGCCTCTAGGGCACTGTCCGGCAGTAGAGCTAAATCATGCCCATCGTGATAGTGTGGCGCGCTCGGCTGCGGCTCGAATCCGTCGAAGATCAAGTCTCCGCGGATGTCGGCCGTATAGTTCAAACTTCCAAATCTGACCTGATGGCCAGGGGCGTAGCTTTCGATCTGCTCCAGATGGCCAAGCGAATTGGCCCGCAGTGCAAAGCCGCCGAATATGAATATCTGTCCGGGGAGAAAAGTCTCACCCTGGACCGCGTCGTTGTTGATGATCGAAGGAGCCATCGGGCCTATGGGTGACGACACAGAGGAACTCTCAATGAAAGCACCAATGTTGGTGTCAAAACCGGCGGATCTCGGGTAGGGGGTCCCGAACTGTGCGTCTAGGCGGATGGTAACAGGAGACAAGGGACACGATGTTTTTACCAGGTTCGGGCCCTCTCGATGGAGGTAAAAATTCTACTCCTGCTTGATTGATATTGATGATATGGGTAGTACAAGAGTAGATCTACCACGAGATCAAGGAGGCTAAACCCTAGAAGCTAGCCTATGGTATGATTGTTGTTCGTCCTACGGACTAAAACCCTCCGGTTTATATAGACACCGGAGAGGGCTAGGGTTACACAGAGTCGGTTACAACGGTAGGAGATCCACATATCCGTATTGCCAAGCTTGCCTTCCACGCCAAGGAAAGTCCCATCCGGACACGGGACGAAGTCTTCAATCTTGTATCTTCATAGTTTTGGAGTCCGGCCAAAGATGGTAGTTCGGCTATCCGGACACCCCTTAGTCCAGGACCCCCTCACTTGCATAGGATCTGTTCCTGTTCATGCTCAGGTACACAATGTCTAATAACACCATCTACTCCTCCTTTATAAAGGTGTGGGTCATCCCAGAAGTAATGTCTTAAATCATAAAAGAACTTTTTCTTTTGCTGGTATGCGAAACTAGGTGGTATAAATTTAGCAACAATGTAATTAGCATAATCAGCATACTATGGAGCAGTACGAGAAGCATTTATGTCTACTAATTGTTCATCAGGAAAGCTATCATCAATAGGTAGTGGGTCATCAAGAACATTCTCTAACCTAGACAAGTTGTCCACCATGGGGTTCTCAGCTCCCTTTCTATCAATAATATGCAAATCAAATTCTTGGAGCAGGAGGACCCATCTAATGAGTCTAGGTTTAGCATCTTTCTTTTCCATAAGATATTTAATAGCAGCATGATCAGTGTGAATAGTTACTTTAGAATCAACAATATAAGGTCTGAACTTATCACAAGCAAATACAACTGCTAAGAATTCTTTTTCAGTAGTGGCATAATTTCTTTGTGCACTGTCTAGAGTTTTACTAGCATATTGAATAACATTTGGTTTCTTATCAACTCTTTGTCCTAGAACAGCACCTACAGCATAATCGCTAGCATCACACATAATTTCAAAGGGTCAGTTCCAATCAGGCGGCTGAACAATAGGTGCAGAAATCAAAGCTTTCTTAAGTATTTCAAATGCTTCTACACAATCATCATCGAAGACAAAAGGAATATCTTTTTGTAATAAATTGGTCAGAGGCCTAGAAATTTTAGAAAAGTCCTTAATGAACCTCCTATAGAAACCGACATGACCAAGGAAACTTCTTATACCTTTAATGTCCTTGGGACACGGCATCTTTTCAGTAGCATAAACTTTAGCCTTATCAACTTCAATACACTTATCAGAAATTTTATGCCCCAAGACAATGCCTTCATTAACCATAAAGTGGCACTTTTCCCAATTCAAGACGAGACCAGTATCTTCGCATCTCTGCAAAACTCGTTCAAGGTTGCTCAAGCAATCATCAAAATAGGATCCATAAACGGAGAAATCATCGATGAATACCTCACAAATCTTTTCACAAAAGTAAGAGAATATAGCCGTCATGCATCTTTGAAAGGTAGCAGGTGCATTACATAAACCAAAAGGCATACGTCTATAAGCAAAAGTTCCGAAAGGGCAAGTAAAAGTAGTCTTTGCTTGATCGTCCGCTGACACAGGTATTTGAGAGAAACCAGAATAACCATCTAGAAAGCAAAAATGTGTATGTTTGGATAGTCTTTCTGGCATTTGATCAATAAAAGGTAAAGGGTAATGATCCTTATTAGTAGCTTTATTTAATTTACAGAAATCAATTACCATCCTATAACCTATAATAATTCTTTGCGGGATCAATTGATCTTTATCATCAGGAACAACAGTAATACCTCCCTTCTTAGGGACACAATGGACAGGACTTACTCACTGACTATCAGCAACGGGATAAATTATACATGCCTCAAGGAGCTTTAGTATTTCCTTTCTTACCATTTCTTTCATCTTAGGATTTAACCGTCGTTGATGATCTCTAACTGGTTTGGCATCTTCTTCCAAATTTATTTTGTGTTGGCATAGAGTGGGACTAATGCCCTTAAGATCATCAAGAGTATATCCAATAGCAGCACGGTGCTTCTTCAGAGTTTTCAATAATCTTTCCTCTTCCTGCTCTGGAAGGTTAGCACTAATAATAACAGGATATATCTTCTTTTCATCAAGATAAGCATATTTAAGAGTATCAGGTAATGGTTTAAGCTAAAACACGGGATCACCCTTGGGTGGAGGAGGATCCCCTAGGATTTCAACAGGCAAGTTGTGTTTCAGAATAGGACCCTGTTTAAAGAATACTTCATCTATCTCCCTTCTTTCATTCATGAACATATCATTTTCATGGTCTAGAAAGTACTCCCTCCGTTCCTCAATATAAGGTGTATTATTTTTTCAAAAAGTCAAACTTCTCTAAGTTTGACCAAGTTTATAGACAAAAATATTAGTAATATCTAGAATACCAAATCATTATCACTAGATTCATCATGGACTATATTTTTACATTTTATATATTTAGTATTATAAATCCTTATATATTTTGCTGTAAAGTTGGTCAAACGTAGACAATAGTTGACTTTTTGAAAAACTAATACACCTTATATTTAGGAACGGAGGGAGTATTGTTCTAATGGATCAGTAGGAGGCACGACAATAGAAGCAAGACCAATAATTTCATCCTTACTAGGCAATTCTTTATCATGGGGTTGTCTACGAAACTTAGCAAAATTAAACTCATGTTTCATATCCCCCAAGCCAATTGTAACAACATCCTTTTCACAATCTATATTAGCATTAACAGTATTCAAGAAGGGTCTACCAAATATAATGGTACAAAAGCTATCTTGTGGGGAACCAAGAACAAGAAAATCAGCAGGATATTTAAGTTTCCCACACAAGACTTCAACATCTCTAACAATCCCAATTGGTGAAATAGTATCTCTATTGGCAAGCTTAACTGTAACATCAATTTTTTCTACCTCAGTAGGTGCAATATCATGCATAATTTCTTCATATAAGGAAAAATGTATTGCACTGGCACTAGCACCCATATCACATAAGCCATGATAACAATGATCTCCTATTTTAACAGAAATAACAGACATGCCTACAATAGGTCTATGTTTCTTAGCATCGGGTCTCGCAATATTAGCAGCTTCATTACATAAATAAATAACATGCACATCAATATTATCGGCCAAGATATCTTTAACCATAGCAATACTAGGTCCAACTTTAATTTTCTCAGGAGGTGTATATGTTCTAGTATTACTCACAGTTGAAGCTTTATCATGATCCTTTATCCTAATAGGGAAAGGTGGTTTCTCGACATAAGTAGTAGGAACAATAGGATCATTATAAGTGATAATCTTTTCTTCAACTGTAACAGGTGCAACTACTTTTACTTTAGTGGGAGGATTATATTTAAACCACTTCTCCTTAGGGAGATCAACGTGAGTAGCAAATGATTCACAGAAAGAAGCTACTATCTCAGAGTCAAGTCCAAATTTAGAGATAAATCCACGAAAAGCATCGGTATCCATAAAAGATTTAACACATTCAAACTTAGGTGTCATACCTGACTCCTTACCATCTCGGAATCCCAATCTTCAGAGTTGCGTTTAATTCTTTCTAATAAATTCCACTTGAATTCAATAGTCTTCATCATATAAGAACTAGCACAAGAAGTATCGAGCATGGTGCGATCATTGAGAGAAAGCCGAGCAAAAAAGTTTTGAATAATCATTTCTCTTGAGAGATCATGATTGGGGCATGAATATAACATTAACTTAAGCCTCCCCCAAGCCTGAGCGATGCTTTCTCCTTTGTGAGGCCAAAAATTATATATATAATTACGATCACGATGAACAAGATGCATAGGATAAAACTTCTGGTGAAATTCCAATTTCAATCGTTTATAGTCCCAAGATCCCATATCATCACATATCCTATACCATGTCTATGTGTCTCCCTTCAAAGATAAAGGGAATACCTTCTTCTTAACAACATCAACGGGCATACCTGCAAGCTTAAAAAATCCACAAACTTCATCCACATAGATAAGGTGTAAATCGGGATGTAATGTTCCATCTCCTCCAAAGGGATTAGCTAGCAGTTTTCTACCATACCCGAAGGAATTTCAAAGTAAACATTTTCAGTAGGTTCAGTAGGTTGAGGAGCAACTCTTTTCTCTATTGGTCGGGGTGAAGATACCCTGAACAAGCCCCTCAAAGGATTAGTTTCCATAGTAACAAGTGACAGTAAATTTCAGCACACTATATAAATGTTTCCTTACCAAGTTCCACTCACCAAAGGCGCTTCACTCCCCGACAACGGCGCCAGAAAAGAGTCTTGATGACCCACAAGTGTAGGGGATCTATCATAGTCCTTTCGATAAGTAAGAGTGTCGAACCCAACGAGGAGCAGAAGGAAATGACAAGCGGTTTTCAGTAAGGTATTCTCTGCAAGCACTGAATTTATAGGTAACAGATAGTTTTGTGATAAGATAATTTGTAACGGGTAACAAGCAATGAAAGTAAATAAAGTGCAGCAAGGTGTCCCAATCCTTTTTGTAGAAAAGGACAAGCCTGGACAAGTTCTTATAATGAGAAAAGCACTCCCGAGGACAAATGGGAATTATCGTCAAGCTAGTTTTCATCACGCTCATATGATTCGCGTTCGTTACTTTGATAATTTGATATGTGGGTGGACCGGTGCTTGGGTACTGACCTTTCTTGGACAAGCATCCCACTTATGATTAACCCCTATTGCAAGCATCCGCAACTACAAAAGGAGTATTAAGGTAAACCTAACCATAGCCTGAAACATGTGGATCCAAATCAGCCCCTTACGAAGCAACTTATAAACTAGGCTTTAATCTTCTGTCACTCTAGCAACCCATCATCTACTTATTACTTCCCAATGCCTTCCTCTAGGCCCAAATAATGGTGAAGTGTCATGTAGTCGACACTCACATAACACCACTAGAGGATAGACAACATACATCTCATCAAAATATCGAACGAATACCAAATTCACATGACTACTAATAGCAAGACATCACCCATGTGCTCGGGAACAAACATAACTACTCACAAAGCATATTCATGTTCATAATCAGAGGGGTATTAATATGCATTAAGGCTCTGAACATATGATCTTCCACCAAATAAACCAACTAGCATCAACTACAAGGAGTAATCAACACTACTAGCAACCCAGAGGTACCAATCTGGGGTTTTGGTACAAAGATTGGATACAAGAGATGAACTAGGGTTTGAGAGGAGATGGTGCTGGTGAATATGTTGATGGAGATTGACCCCCTCCCGATGAGAGGATCGTTGGTGATGACGATGGTGATGATTTCTCCCTCCCAGAGGGAAGTTTCCCTGGCAGAACAGCTCCGCCAGAGCCCTAGATTGGTTCCGCCTCATGGCGGCGGAGTTTCGTCCCGTAAGCTTGCTTATTATTTTTTCCATGGTAAAAGAATTCATATAGCAGAATATGGGCACTGAGGGAGTCCTGGACTAGGGGGTGTCCGGATAGCCGAACTATCACCGTCGGCCGGACTCCAAGACTATGAAGATACAAGATTGAAGACTTCGTCCCGTGTCCGGATGGGACTTTCCTTGGCGTGGAAGGCAAGCTTGGCGATACGGATATGTAGATCTCCTACCATTGTAACCGACTCTGTGTAACCCTAGCCCTCTCCGGTGTCTATATAAACCGGAGGGTTTTAGTCCGTAGGACGAACAACAATCATACCATAGGCTAGCTTCTAGGGTTTAGCCTCCTTGATCTCGTGGTAGATCTACTCTTGTACTACCCATATCATCAATATTAATCAAGCAAGAGTAGGGTTTTACCTCCACCGAGAGGGCCCGAACCTGGGTAAAAACACCGCGTCCCTTGTCTCCTATTACCATCCGCCTAGACGCACAGTTCGGGACCCCCTACCCGAGATCCGCCGGTTTTGACACCGACATTGGTGCTTTCATTGAGAGTTCCTCCGTGTCGTCACCCATAGGCCCGATGGCTCCTTCGATCATCATCAACAACGCGGTCCAGGGCGAGACTTTTCTCCCCGGACAGATCTTCAATGATTCGGCGGCTTTGCATCAGGCCAATTCACTTGGCCATCTGGAGCGGATCGAAGCTACGCCCGCCATCGGTCGATTTGGAAGTTTGAACTATAGGGCCAACATCCGCGGAGACTTTATCTTCGATGGATTCGAGCCACAGCCGAGCACGCCACACTGTCACGATGGGCATGATTTAGCTCTGCTGCCGGACAGTGCCCTGGAGGCCACACATGAGTCCGCTCCGACCCTTAGCTCGGAACCGACTGCGCCGATCGAGGATGGGTGGCTGGACACCGGCTCGGGGGCTGCTACCTCTGGCGATGGAGCGAATACCGACATCGTCCTTGTGAAGCTCGTGACTCAAGGTGCGACTCCTCTCCGACCCGAACCTTCGCGCCCCTGCCAATCGAATCCGATTGGGCGCCGATCATGGAGTTCACCGCTACGGACATCTTTCAGCACTCGCCTTTTGGCGACATTCTGAATTCGCTAAAGTGTCTCTCTTTATCAGGAGAGCCCTGGCCGGATTATTGTCAGAACGGTTGGGATGCGAAAGACGAAGAAATTCAAAGCCCACCCACCACCCACTTCGTAGCTACTGTCGATGACTTAACCGACATGCTAGACTTCGACTCCGAAGATATCGACGGTATGGACGACGATGCCGGAGATGACCAAGAAACAGCGCCTATAGGGCACTGGAAGGCCACCTCAACTCATGATGTTTATATGGTGGACACACCTAAAGGAAGCGATAACGAGGAACAACGGGATGCTGCGAAGGATAACCCCCCCGAAAAACAGCCGAAACGGCGACGCAAGCGCCGCCCAAAGTCCCGCCTCGACAACGACAGCACCCATACGGACCCAGCCATAGAGCAGGGCGAACCGGTGGACGACGAACATGCCCCCGAGCAACCATACGAACAGGATAAATTGGATAAGCAATCCATCCCCGGTGAAAACAACAGTCTGGATGATCTCACGCCGGACACATCGTTGGAGCAGAAGAACCTCCAAAAAGGCTAAATCGCCCTTGCACGAAGTCTGAAGAAGCAGAAGCAGAAGCTCAAAACAGCAGAAGACGTACTCAGAATGAGATGGAGCAAAGTACTCAAGACCGCAGACAAATACGGCGATAGTCGCCAAGCAAAATGCTACCCGAAGCGCAAACTACTGCCCGAATTTGACGAGGAGGTCGTAGAGCCCCCACAATCAAAGAACAAAGAGGCCGCCCAGTCGGATAGAGGACCACATGACAAACAAAGAGCGACAAGCGGCGCCGCACATAAGCCGCCACGCGATCCACATAAGGATCCTCACAAAAAGGATGGCCCGGTCAGGTCCATCTATGGGCCAAGAAAGCAAGCCCCAGAAAGCAATACAACACGTCGAGTATTGAGCGTCACAAAGACGCCAAAATCTGGGCGCCGCACCCCTTATGTTTCACTGATGAGGTGCTGGATCATGAATTTCCAGTGGGATTCATGCCCGTAAACATAGAGGCATACGATGGAACAACAGACCCTGGAGTCTGGATTGAGGATTACATCTTGCACATACATATGGCTAGAGGAGATGACCTCCATGCCATAAAATACTTACCCCTCAAGCTCAAAGGGCCAGCTCGGCATTGGCTCAAAAGCCTCCTAGAAAATACCATTGGAAGTCGGGAAGAGCTCAAGGATGCGTTTCGGGAAAATTTTCAGGGGACTTACGTTCGCCCTCCAGATGCAGACGATTTAAGTCACATAACTCAACAGCCCGGAGAGTCAGCCCGCAAGTTCTGGAACAGGTTCCTCACCAAAAAGAACCAAATAGTCGACTGTCCGGACGCCGAAGCCTTAGCAGCCTTCAAACATAACGTCCGAGACAAATGGCTCTCCAGACACCTCGGCCAGGAAAAGCCAAGGACAATGGCCGCACTAGCAAGCCTCATGACCCGCTTTTGCCCGGGAGAGGATAGCTGGCTGGCAAGATGCAGCACCAGTGACCCAAGTACATCCGAGGTCAGGGATGGAAATGGGAAACCACGACGCAGAAAGGACCAGCGCCGGACTAAGGGAAATGGCCCAAAGAGCACGGCAGTGAACGCCGGATTCAAAAGCTCTCGGCAGAACAACAAAACACTGCCTCTCAAGGACAACAGCGATGAGCTATCAAACCTAAACAAAATCTTGGACAAGATATGCCAAATCCACAGCACCTCCGGGAAGCCCGCAAACCACATCCATAGAGATTGTTGGGTCTTCAAACAGTCCGGCCGACTTAATGCCGAACACAAGGGGCTCGACACACCAAGTGAGGACAATGACAAACTCCACATGCAGAGCACCGGAAAACAAAGGAATTTCCCACAAGAGGTCAAAACAGTAGACTCACTTCGTGTGACAATAGGCAAAAATAGAGCGGCGCCCATTAAAGCATGCGCCGCACGGTCCACCCCAGCGGAATCCCGACACTAGATGTCAAAACCAGTCACTTTCGACCATCAGGATTACTCCGGAAGTATCCGGAACACAGGAAGGACTGCTCTGATATTAGATCCTATAATCGACGGACTACAATTTACCAAAGTCCTAATGGACGGCGGCAGTGATCTAAACCTACTATATCAGGATACAATCCGCAGAATGGGGATAGACCCAACCAAAATACGCCATAGCAACACTTCCTTTAAAGGAGTGATGCCAGGCCCATATGCCCATTGTACGGGCTCTCTACCACTAGAAGTTGTGTTCGGCTCATCCGACAACTTCCGTCGCGAAAAGTTAGTCTTCCACATCGCCCCATTTAAAAGTAGCTATCAAGCACTATTGGGACGCGAAGCTTTCGCCCGCTTTAATGCAATACCGCATTATGCATCTCTTACACTTAAAATGCCCGGTCCACGCAGCATAATCTCATTAAAGGGAAACCTCGAGTGTTCCTTGAATATGAAAGAAAGTGAGACTGCCTTGAGAGCCACACATTAATCCGGCTTTGCCGATCAAAGCACCCAACAGGTCATTCAGATCCCGGACACGGTTAGGCAAGTCCGGCACAAATAAACAAGGGGCTTACTAGCCGCGTACCCCCTTACAAGGGGCTGCACACATGTACAATAAGAGACAATAAAGCTCAATTTTATTCGTTTTTGATTTATACTCTGTTTATACATTTTTCGCACGATCCCTTTTTCAAACTAAGTTCTTCTCTTTTACAGATGGACACCGTATACGCCTGCCCGTCGATACGGCACACGGAGACACAGCGCAGACGTGCGATGGGACCCGTTGCAAGGATTCTTTTCAGATTAAGACCATGCGTAAACCTTTCTTACTGTCTCTTGTTGATACACATCCCCCGGTTTCTCACTATAACCGAGGAGGAGGCTGGCGTTTTGGCATCGGCCACGTCAGAATTTTTTGCGCGTACCTGGACACTAGGGGCTTAGGGCATTGTTCTGCCCGTTTTCATAAAGACCGAATACCTTAGGGAGTGTTCGGCGTCTCGAGTTAGGCCTTATATGCATCAGCTCGAATCATGTCTTTGGTCAAATGTTGGGTTTGCGGCTCACGTGTTTTGCTGCCTTACGTTCCGCTCTATCGGCTAACGCGCACCGGAGAACTCTGCGATTGTGCCCGGTTCGTCGGTGAGCACCTCGAGAGAGAAGGCCGCCCGACTATCATGATATAGCGAGAGACTGGTCAACCACTCGATCGACCACCAGAATGTTTAGACTTCCTCCGCTTTAACGAAGGACCGTTTCCCGGTCAGGCACATACGCGCCCCGAAGTTCGGAGAGCGCAGTGCCCCTAGGGGCTATGTAGTAGCCCCACCATTGAACTCCTATGGCTAAGTGAAGTGATAAAGCATTATAGTCTGGTTGCCTAGTTTGCTACGCTATCACCTCCTTCACAGGACCAAGACGTTGGATTAAGTGTGAAAATGCGCTTTTTTGCAAACACCCCCGCACTATGTGCGTGGGGGCTGAAGCCGAAGACCGCCATCTTTCAGGTTATATACACATATACGTTAACGGCCGCACAAGAGGTATTTCAACACTTGAACGCACAAGTATAAAAAGCCCTTATATTATATTTGAAACATGGTTTCACAAATCATACATGTCATTTGAACATAGCATTTTTCGAGCACTGCGTCTCTATTAAACGAGCGCCCTGCAGGACTTCCTCAAAATAGTGCTCGGCTGGTAATCGGCTTCGTCCAATCTCGGGATGCAACGTCGGTGGCCTCCATCTCGCCAAATGTTTTGACACGGGCGAGAGCCATCCATGCACCCTCTATGCATGCCGACCGCTTCATCGCCTCGATATGCGGCACCGCATCAAGGAACTGCTGCACCAAGCAAAAATAACTCTTCAGCTCGGGCCTTTTCGGCCACAAATGAGCCACGACATTCTTCATGGAAAGTCCGGACAACTTATTCAGCTCAGCCCACTCGGCTAACCGATCGGTCAATGGAAGTGGACGCTCCGGACTATGGAATTGCGACCAAAAAAGCTCTTCCATTCCGTGATCCTTTTGGCCTCGGAAGTGTGCGACTACGTCTGCGGCACTCGCCGCCAAATTCAGATAAGCATCCTCCGCACCCCACAACTGGCCCAACTGAGCGTACTTCGGATCCGTGAACTTCCTACGCAGAAGGAAGGGCTTTCCCCGCAATATCCCGCCCCGACATAGCTCCTCCTTTATAGCTCTCATCGCGGGCGGAATCCTTAACCGGTGGTGGCCTTCTTCAGTCCTCTTGCTCGCTTCGGCGTTCCCTTTAAGAAACTTCGCAGCGGTCAAGAGCATCCTTCACTCCACGGCCATCTTGGCCATTTCCTCCTGCTTCGGCGAAGGAGCAGCTTGTTCGACTTTTAGCTCTTCGCCGCCTTCAAGGCAGCCGCATCACTTTTTCGGCTTGCTCCTTGGCTCGGCGAGCTCACTGAAGTTCCTCCATAGCAATGCACCATCTGCATTAAGCATACATGTAGTAAGGCACGGGCGTCAAGCTCCTTACCGGTGTCCGCGGAGAAGCCACATACCTTGTGACTCGTCAAGTCGCTTATTGACCAGCGCGATGTCCGCATCCGCAACGTCAAGTTTGTCGGATTTAGGGTTCCGACAGACCCTTGAGGTTCGAACACTGGGGTGCGCACGGAGATTTCGCCCTCTGCCTACCTGTTCCTCGCCGGCTCGCTGAGATCTAAACTACGAAAGGAACAACACAAGAGACACAGGGTTTATACTGGTTCAGGCCACCATTGTGGTGTAATACCCTACTCCAGTGTGTGGTGTGGTGGATTGCCTCTTGGGCTGATGATGAACAATACAAGGAAGAACAGCCTCGCGAGGGTCTGTTCTTGGTTGAGTCGATAAACTGCTAGGAGGAGTTCAGTCGCTCTCTCTTCTGGTTTCTTGGCTAGGATCTAGATGCCTCTATCTCTGCGTGTGGCTAGTCCTATTTATAGGCAAAGGCCCTGGGCCTCTTCCCAAATATTGAGCGGGAAGGGCGCCAACAATAGGCCATTTTGAAGGGGAACATCGGGTACACTTATCGTGACTAAAGTTGGTCCTCGCCTGTCAAAGGCTCTGGTGGTGACGCCTGCTTGTGATCCACAATGACTTCCTTCCTGCCGTTGGGCTGGTCTCGGTCTTGTTGCACCGAAATGGATGCCTTTGCTTGATACTCTCGCCTGCGCTTGCTCCCTTTGCACCAAAGAGGAAAGGAGGACACTGCGACCGCTGCGGCCCAACTTGTGCCCTTGGTCGTCATGGCTTGCGTCATGGGCACCTCGCGAGGTACCCCGCCTTGAACTCCCCGCCTCCTCGCGAGCTAGCCTGACGAGGCCGCGCCCGAGGAAGCTCCTTGTCGTCCGCCCCGTGAGGCTTGGCCCCTTGCGAGGGTCTTGAGCTTGTGTTGATGAAGATGGACCGTGCTGGGCCCCCTTTGAGCCACGCCGCGGGCCGCAGGCAGGCAAGTCTGGGGACCCCCGTTCCCAGAATGCCGATAGTATCCCCCGGGCCCAAGGCGCGCCCGGACTTGGCCGAGCAGAGAGGCGAAGGGCAGTCTGCGAGCGCCATGGCCCTAACAGCCTACGGCCTTGGGCGCAGCGTGGCGGTTGATTGGACGTGGGCACCTCAGCAACCGCGCGAGTTGATAAAGGAGCGGCATCTGTCTAGCCTTTGCCTCCTTTTCTTTCTCCGGTTGCTGCTCAGATCCCCTTTCTTGTGCCTCTCCTTCCTGCCTCCGAAATCTTCAGATCTACTCCGTCCGCGTGCCCTAGCAAGACATGGCGCCTCGCCATGCCCCGACCGGAGCTTGGTATTCGTCCGCCCTGGACTCGCCGAATGTGTCGGAGGCGAGCCTTGCCCGGGTGCGCCAGATGGCGGCGACGCAGGGTATCGACGGGGCGAAGGTGTTCAAGGCCGGCTCTGCACTCCCTGAGGGCCAAGGAAGCACCTTCTATCGCTCTTCGTGAGCGCCATTGTTGCCGGTCTGGTGCCTCCCTTTTCTGAGTTCTTCCTCTCTGTCCTCTGCCATTACAAGCTACAAGCTCTGCATCTCCATCCCACTCTGTCCTTCTTCTGGCAATCTTCGCCTACTATTGTGAGGCTCACGTCGGGGTGAAGCCCTCAGTGGCCTTGCTGCGCCACTACTTCTCCCTCCGGACCTCTCATGGTCCCGTCTCTGCGTGCGCGAGCTTCATCGCGTACGGTAGCTCCATCGCCATTTCGAACCCCGGGAAGAGGATCGAAGGCTTCAGGAGCAAGTGGGTCTTGGTAGATGCCGGGCGCGTCCAGCCTCGGCTGGTCTTGCCCACGGGGCACCCCTCGAGCTCCGACGACTGGTCTTGAGTGGAGCTTGTGGATCCCCGCATGAGGCTGGTGTTGGAGAAGATGGATGCGGATCTGAGGCCGGCCAGCATGGCGGCGGTGAAGCTGACTGGCGCATCACTGCTGAGGGAGTTCCTGGAGCACCAGCTGGCTCCGCTTCGTCAGTACCCACTTCCGATGTGGAGGCCCCATCTGAGCCCTGCGGTCTTGGCCGACGAGGATCTGGCTGTGGTCCTCCAGTCTTTGGTCGGGGGCGACATGGCAAGGTTGGAGGGCACTCCTACGCCCCTGTTACTCCGCGAGGGCTGGGAGCGGGTGGTGGAGTCCATGCCTGTCTTCAACGGGGACGGGCCTGTGCCCGTGGAGGCTCCTGAGGACCCGGTGGACGTGTCCTCCGGCGACACTAGCAAAAAGAAGGAAGAAGGGGAGCGGGAAAAGGGGCCTGACTCCGAGGCGACTGACGGAGAGTCGAGGCCCCCCCTCCGCCGCAGGTCCCGCGCTCTCCGCCTCTCTCTGAGTGATGACGACGAGGATGATGACGAGCAGGGCGGCAGGAGCCTGCCCCCGATCCCGAAGAAGGACAGGACCGGGCTGATCCCCCGCGGGTCTGCCCCGGCCCCGAGGCGATCCGCAGACGCGCCTCCTGCTCCCGAGCTCCTTGAGGCTGATCCTTGCAGCCGGCTCTCGGGCTTCAAGTACGGCCGGAGGCTGCTCGAGCTCGCGAGCGACGACCTGTAAGTGCTTGATTCCTGTCTCATTTCTTGTTCTGTTGCTCAGGCTTGACGTTCGTATCTCCCGGCTAGGCTGGCGCCTGCGGCGAAGAAGTCAAAGGGAGCTCCTAAGGTTTCCTTCGGGGCAGCGCCTCTGCCCGCAAAAGAAGGTGACCGTGACGCACGGGCCTCTCCTGCCCGGGCGTCCTCGCGAGGCCTGGCTGAGCCGGCTGGGGCGATCTCAGCCCCCACGGCCCAAGCGACTCCCGAGGTGCCCTTGCCTGATGCCGCCACCACAGCCGTTGGGGCGCAACAGGCTCCACCTCAGGATACTGTGGTCACGCTGCCGTCTTCTCCTCCTACTCCACCGACTGCTGTTTCCTCGACTCCTCCTACTGTTCTGGATCGTGTTGCTGCTGAACTGGACCATCTGCGGCAGGATCTTCTGAGCGCCGACCCTCGTTTAGTGGTCGGGCGTCTGGAGCTGGCTTCTGGCTAGATTCGCTCCGATGCTTCAATTCGGGCGGCGCTGGTCCAGGACTCAACGGCTTGCGATAAGGAGAAGCAGGCCGTCCTTGGGGCGAAGGCTGCTCGCGACGCCGCCTTGGGGGAGGTGGCTAATGTCCGAGGTCACTGCAAGGCACTGGAGAGCGAGCTGAAGGGCCTGCAGGACCAGCTCGCCGAGGAGACCCGCCTTCGCCAAGAGCAGGAGGAAGGCATGAAGGCTCGCGAGGCGGCCGTCGAGGACCGGGACGCCAAGCTCAAGAAGCGCTGTGACCGCCTAGGCGCGGTGGAGCAAGAGTTGGAGGCGAGGAAGGTCGAGCTAGATGCCAAGGCACGGGTTCTTGCCGAGGATCGCGTGGCCTTCGCGGAGATGGAGGAGAAGGCTCGCACCTCGCTGAAGACGCTTTACGACGGCGGCCTGGAGAGCCCGCTGGCCGGCGACGAGGACGGCCCCGCCAAGCTGCTTCCCTTCCTGGTTCGTGCTCTTGAAGATGTCACCTTTGGCCTTGGCCCTCTGGTGAGAGGCCGAGGCGCGTCTTGTCTTCTGCAGCGCTAACGCGGGTCCTTACCCACATCTATCTTCGCGACCCCAACGTCGACCTTGACAGCCTGCTGGAGCCAGCGAGCGGCGAGCTTGCCGCTGCCGCTGCTGAGGCCGTGAAGGGTCGCGCGGAGGCTCTGCTGGGGAAGTTCAGGGCCTTCAGCACCAAGCCGAAGTGGGGCGCTGCCGGCCCTGCAGCTCCACGAGGCGAACCCGCTCCGCGTAGCTCCAGCGCCGGCAAGTGACTCCGTCATGGCTCCCGTCCTGCTTTTAATTCCTGCACATATACCATGCCTCGGGGAGGCGTTAAGACTTGCATTCGGTGCTGTGATAACAGTATGGACTATAATATTTGCTTTAGAATTCCTTGAAATTTGCGCTATTCCTTCCTACTTGCTTATGTTCTACGCCGGCAGAGCCCGGCCCCGCGCATACCTTAGCCGCCGTTAGCCCCGACTGGAAACTAGGACGGGACCAAGGAGTGAGGGGCTACGTGAGAAGTTAGGCTCCTGAGTCGCGATGCTCAGGAGTTCCCCTTGGCGCTCGAACAACAAGTAGGGAGGTGAGATGTGGGGGTGACTCCTTAGGGAGGTGAGATGCGGGTGGATCTACCGTTCTACGTCTGCAGAGCCCGGCCCCGCGCATACCTCAACCGCCATTAGCCTTTCGGAACTAGGGAGTGAGGGGCTACGTGACCAGTTAGGCTCCTGAGTCGCGATGCTCAGGAGTCCCCCTTGACGCTCAAATGGCCTTCGTACCTTGGCTCCACTCGGGGAGAGACGTGCGACGAACCAGGCCCGGGGGGCCTGGCTAGGTGCCGTCTTGTCTGGCATGACCAGGCGCCGCCCGTGCCCAGCCCCTCGCAAAGCCTCCCAAGGGGAGGCGTTGCGATGAGGCTAGACACTGAGCTCTGGGCTCCCTGAGGTTGATGCGGCCCGGGGGCCACCCTCAGTTGTCTATCACTAGTGCGAACATAGCGCTTCCGTGTGTGCACGGCATAGCCGCCTCGGCGGTGTCGTCGGCCAGTAGCAGAGCATGGTGCTTCCAGTGCGTGGGAGGGGCTCCCCTCGGGAGAGCCCCAGGTGTGTACAGCCCATACCGACACGTGGCTGGCACGGTAGGGCCTTACGAGGTGTATCTGGGCACCCATGAGCCAGCGCGGGACTCACGGGGCCCTACCTCAAGGCAGGTTGCGCCTGGCACTGGGCCTTATCTTGGGGTGTGTTCCTGCAAATTTGGCTAGATGCCGAAGCTCTACGTCCTCGGGTCCCAGCCCTCGAGCTGGTCTCAGCCGTCGCTGGTATGCCAGGTCGCGATGCCGTGGACAAGACCAGAGGGTGAGGGCTGGAGAGCCGGTAGGAGCCCTGAGTCGCGATGCTCAGGTACCCCCCCTTTAACGCGCAAGCTTGGTTAGATATCGGAGCTCTACGTCCTCGGGTTCCGGCCCTCGAGCTGGTCTCAGCCGTCGCTGGTATGCCAGGTCGCGATGCCGTGGACAAGACCAGAGGGTGAGGGCTAGAGAGCCGGTAGGAGCCCTGAGTCGCGATGCTCAGGTACCCCCCTTTAATGCGCAAGCTTGGTTAGATATCGGAGCTCTACGTCCTCAGGTCCCGGCCCTCGAGCTGGTCTCAGCCGTCGCTGGTATGCCAGGTCGCGATGCCGTGGACAAGACCATAGGGTGAGGGCTGGAGAGCCGGTAGGAGCCCTGAGTCGCGATGCTTAGGTACCCCCCCTTTAACACACAAGCTTCCGACATCCAGGAAGAAAAGGTGCCACGGACAGGCACCAAATAACAAGCATGATGGGTCGAAAGCATAGCCCTAAGATAAACGCAAGAAGGGTACACGCCGCTAGGTCTGACCCAAGCGACTTGGGGATAATGCAGCCCGAGGGCCCCCCTACAAGGTAAGCTAAAAATACAAGCAAAAGGGATACACGCCGCAGGGACGGACCCACGCGGCTTGGGAATGATGTAGCCCTGAGGGCGCTCCCAGCTGGAAACGAAACTTGAAAGATGTCACCTAATAGTGTTGACGACGAAGGGGTGTTGGTGTAGCAGACTCGGTGGGCTATGGGAGCCGATCCTCATGAGCCCCCAGGCCCTGGGGCCTCGGGAGGCTCCAGAGGCGCTGGTGGCTCCTCGCGGACCATCTCCATCTCCGCCAGGGCTGCGGAACGCCTGACCTCTTGAGCCTCCAGGATGCCCTTCATGAGGCGCTGGTACGTGGCAGCCGCGTTCGGCAAGCCATAAGGCATGCAAACGTAGCTGTGGGGTGGACCTTCGCAGCACCCCACTCGCGAGGGCCAGAGGTGCTCCTGAGAGGCGACTTGGTTGAGCACTGGTATGTCGATGCAGACGCACAGCCCACCATCCTCGCCTAGATGGGGGGCCACAGCGGGTAAGCGGCGGCCGCCTCTCATGACTCTTGACTCCTGTAGCTCCTGAATGGCCTTGCTGATGAACTCCTGAGGGTTTGGCCCTCCTTGTGGTGCTTCAAAACACGCCTCCAAGTGGTGCCCAAGTGCCTCCCTCGTGACCTTGGCGAGGTCGGCGGCCCTCCAGGGGAGAGCCCCCGAGCCCTGCCTGAGGAGGGCGCCGGGCGCGCTTTCCTATGCGATGGAAGGAGGTTCCCCCTGGGCAGGCGCGGGCCCTGTGGGGCCTGCCTCCTGAGGGCCGGGCCGGACGATGTTTTCTTCTTCTTGGGGGCGGTCTCGGGAAGCCTCCTACTTCCACGATCCGCGTCTTCCAGTGATGCGGCCTGAAAGGCTCGTTCTAGGGAGCACACCGCGTCTTTCTCTTTGCAGGGCACCGTGATGACTCCGCCACTTCCTGGCATCTTTAGGACGTTGTAGCCGTGGTGGGTTACGGCCATGAACTTGGCCAGCACTGGGTACCCGAGGATGGCGTAGTACGGCAGGCGAATGTGGGCGACGTCGAAGTCGATGAGCTCGGTGCGCTAGTTGTCGCGTGCCCTGAAGGTGACAGGGAGGCGGACCTGCCCAATCGGGACCGTGGAGCCGTCGGTGACTCCGGAGAAAGGCTTGATTGGCTGAAGCTGATTGTAGGGCACTTGGAGATTGTTGAATGTTTCCACGGACATGACGTTGAGCCCTGCCCCACCATTGATGAGGGTTCTGGTGACTAACACGTTGCTGATGATTGGGGAACAAAGCATCGGGAGGACCCCGGCGGTGGCCGCGCACTTGAGCTGATCTGCTGAGCTGAACGTGATGGTGCACGCCGACCACCTGAGAGGGCGCGTGGCCTCGAGCTTGGGGAGGACTACATTTACTTCGCGGGCAAACTGCTTGAAGATGCGTTGAGAGGTTGGGGCTTGAGCTCCGCCCAGGATGCAAGCGATCGCATGTGGCTCCTGGAATCCCCAGCCCCCTCGTCCTGATGACGGTCCTCATTTCTCCTTGGCTGCGGCGGCAGTGGAGGGAGGCCTGCGTTGCCTTGCGGGCGATCCTCGCGAGGCTGATCCCTCCAGCCTCCCTTGCGAGGCGGGTCCTGCCAGCGATCCTCGCGAGGTTGGTCGCGCCACCCTTGGCAAGGGCCGCGGTCTTCCCAGCGACCTGTGTTCCTTCCTCCTCATCGGCCGTATCCCCGGTCGCTGTGGTCGGGACGTCGGCCGGTCCTTTCTTTTCGCACGGCCTGGGGCTCTTGGCATTCATTGGTGTTGTGGGTATGGAGGTCGTGGTACACGCAGTACCGGCTGCCCTTGCGCTTCACTTCCTTGGCCTTGAGTTTCTTCTCTTCTGGGTCTGCGGCAGGCAGCTCGAGGAGGGAGAGACGCCCTTCCTCGGCCCTGGCGCACTTGGTCGCCAAGTTGAACAACTCCAAGGAAGTGCACAGGTCTTCATGCATCGCCAGCTCCTCCTTCATCTTGACGTCGCGCACACCATCGGAGAAGGCTGAGATGATGGCCTCCTCGGTCACCTTGGGAATCTTGAGGCACGCGTTGTTGAAGCGCTCGATGTACTTCTACAAGGTTTCCCCTGGTTGCTGCTTGATGCGGCGCATGTCGCTCACGGCGGGTGGCCGGTCACGAGTACCCTGGAAGTTGGCGATGAAGCGGGTGCGCATCTCGTCCCAGAGGAGATCGTGCACGAGCGAGTTCAGAGCCAGTGCGGGCCCGTCCTTGAGCTCCATAGGAAACCAGTTCGCCATGACCTTCTCGTCTCTGTTGGCAGCTTCGATGCCCAGCTCGTAGAGCTGGAGGAACTCTGTAGGGTCAGCCGTACCGTCGTAGCGGGGAGGCAGGTCTGGCTTGAACTTGCCGGGCCACGCGACGCTGCGCAGCTCGGTAGTGAAGGCGCGGCAGCCCGCTGTGGCCACAGGAGGCCTTGGGTGACGAAGAGCTTGGTCCTACGGGTCCCCATGCGTTGCAGCTGGGCGCAGCGCGGGGTCTTGACGTGCTAGGGGCAGGAGCGTGGTCGCGACGAGCCGGAGCGGGGAGCGCTCGGGCAGCTTCTCGTGGGCGAGGGACTTCTTGGCAGCTCTGGTCCTGCTGCGCTGGCGCCTGACGGAGCGGGTTCCACCCAGGGGCCACGCGCCTTGGGGCCAGGCGCCTTCTTGAGGGGGAGGCGGCTGAGGCGCCCTCGGAGCTTCGTCGCCCGCGCAGGGCGGGGCGCGGTGCAGCGAGAAGGACGGCGCAGGGGAGCCCCCTGCGGCACGGACGAGCTCGGCGACTCAGTCGAGCCATTCTTCGTAGACGTCGTCGACGGGACGGTAGCGCGGGAGCTCGTTTGCCGCAATGAGCGCAGCTCGAGCCTCCATGGCCGCGCGGGGCACACGGGACAAAGAACCAGCTGGGGTGAGCGAGGGTGTAGCAGTGCGGCCGTCTCGCCTCATGGATGGATGCTGGGACGATGCTTGCTGCTCGTTCCCCGCCAGGCCGGTGGCGGCGTTGACGGCAGGCGACGGGGAACGGCAGGGGTTGCCACCGACGGGGGCCGTCTGAGCGACACAGGAAGCGAGGGCGGCTCGGCGCTCGGCGCGGGCCCGACGAGCGTCGGACATGGATGCGATGGTCATAGAAGAACATGGCGACGGAAGACGAATTCCGGCGCACCCCTACATGGCGCGCCAAATGTTGAATTTAGGGTTCTGGCAGACCCTTGAGGTTCGAACACTGGGGTGCGCACGGAGATTTTGCCCTATGCCTACCTATTCTTCGCCGGCTCACTGAGATCTAAACTACGAAAGAACAACACAAGAGACACAGGGTTTATACTGGTTCAGGCCACCATTGTGGTGTAATACCCTACTCCAGTGTGTGGTGTGGTGGATTTCCTCTTGGGCTGATGATGAACAATACAAGGAAGAACAACCTCGCGAGGGTCTGTTCTTGGTTGAGACGATGAACTGCTAGGCGGAGTTCAGTCGCTCTCTCTTCTGGTTTCTTGGCTAGGATCCAGATGCCTCTATCTCTGCGTGTGGCTAGTCCTATTTATAGGCAAAGGCCCTGGGCCTCTTCCCAAATATTGAGTGGGAAGGGCGCCAACAATAGGCCATTTTGAAGGGGAACATCGGATACACTTATCCTGACTAAAGTTGGTCCTCGCCTGTCAAAGGCTCTGGTGGTGACGCCTGCTTGTGATCCACAATGACTTCCTTCCTGCCGTTGGGCTGGTCTCGGTCTTGTTGCACGAAATGGATGCCTTTGCTTGATACTCTCGCCTGCGCTTGCTCCCTTTGCACCAAAGAGGATAGGAGGACACTGCGCGGGCTAGCGCCCGACTGGCGCCCTTGGTCGTCATGGCTTGCGTCATGTGCAACCCGCGAGGTACCCCGCCTTGAACTCTTCGCCTCCTCGTGAGCCAGTCTGACGAGGGCGCGCCTGAGGAAGCTCCTTGTCGTCCGCCCCACGAGGCTTGGCCCCTCGCGAGGGTCTTGAGCTTGTGTTGATGAAGATGGGCCGTGCTGGGCCCCCTTTGAGCCACACCGTGGACCGCAGGTAGGCAAGCCTGGGGACCCCCGTTCCCAAAACGCCGACAAAGTCGCCACTTCAGTTCGGCAAATCTATCAGTCCGGCTGGCCACCGAACACTCCTCCCCCTGAATAGGAAGGGCGATATCTTATAACTGAGATTATGATCCTCGACATGCTGTCACTTTTGAGAATGTACCGAGTCTCAGGGGCTACTATCTATATAGGGCGCATTCTATATGCAAAACTGTCAGAAGGTATATCATTTTCGCGTACCTCAAACCCCGTCAGTAAACTTCCGACGGCCTCATGCAACCCGCTTTCAGCGGATGAAATCCTTTCAATCACCGTACCCATTAACGTACGGTGATCTTCTGAGATAGACGCCCGCCCGAGCAGATCCTTCAGCTCCTCTGACCGTACACCAGTTGGCGCCAAACTTTCGGGCCCCGCCGGACTCGGGGAAGCCCTCCGCGACGACACCTCAGGGTCGTCCGCCCCGCCTGACGGTGCGGCAGATGGAGGCGTTTCGCTCTCCATCATCTCCGGACAAAGATCCCCCGAAGATGAGCTCTGCTGAGTAGGGCTGAGATCCGAACTACAAGGTAATAACTTCGTTTATCTTCAGAAATAAAAACAGGGATGTCCCTTATTACAAAACTCCCCTTTCTACTTACGGCTCGCTAGAGGGCTGATTCCCTTGGGGAAATAGTGCGGCCGGGGATCCTCCTGGCGCAGGACCCTCTGGTGAAGATTTCTTCCCCCGCTTTGAGGCCTTTGTCTCCGGATCTTCAGAAGCGGTCCTCTTCTCCCCTTGGAGGGGGGATTCTCGATCCCCCCTTCCTTAAAAGCCTCCTTAGCGGAGGCAGTAGCTTTCCTGTTCCCCCCTTCGCCCTCTTCCAAAGGCGCAGCCTCCAGCATCTTGGTTAACACAGGACCCGGCGTGGTCTTAGGGAGGGGGGCCGGACACCTTATTAGTTTTGCTTTTGCTATCCATTCCTGTTCAAGGGACATCTCTTTAAAGGGCAAGTTTATGATAAATGTACGGATAGCATGTCCGGGCACAGGAACTACTTACTTGAGTATCCGGGCGATTGCAGCTCAGACCTGCGTCCTCGGTCAAGTCCGGACACATCTCTTATGATCCGAAGAAAAGTTTATACATATCCACGGGCGTCGCACCCATGAAGTGTTGGAGAGCTCGCGGTCCCTCCGGATTGAATTCCCACAGGCGGAGGGGGCGACGTTTGCAGGGCAGAAGGCGCCGAATCAGCATGACCTGTGCCACTACAACCAGATTGATCTCCCTCTCTTGGAGGTCTCGAATACGGCCCTGCAATAATGGTACGTCCTTGGACGGCCCCCAGTCAAGCCCTTTGTTGACCCATGACGCCAGCCGTTGTGGAGGGCCCGAACGAAAGGCAGGCGGCGCCACCCATCTGGTGCCCCTGGGAGCGGTGATGTAGAACCACTCCTGTTGCCACAAACCAAGCTCCTCTTGAAAAAAGTCCTCGGGCCATGGAGCGTCTACCCTCTTGCTTATGACTGCCCCTCCGCACTCTGCCTGCCGCCCCTCGATCATCTTCGGCTCCACGTTGAAGGTCTTGAGCCACAATCCGAAGTGAGGGGTAGTGCGGAGGAAGGCTTCGCATACAACAATGAACGATGAGATGTGGAGGATGGACTCCGGATCGAAGTCGTGGAATTCCAACCCATAGTAAAACATGAGCCCCCTCACAAAGGGGTCCGTCGAGAAACCTAGACCCCGACGGAAGTGAGACACGAACACCATGCTCTCACCAGGCTCGGGAGTAGGAATGACTTGCCCTTGGGCAGGCAGCCTATGCAGGATTTCGCCGGTTAGATACCTGGCATCTCTCAGCTTTAGCACATCTTCTTCCGTGACGGAAGAAGGCATCCACCGGCCTTGTAGGTCGGAGCCGGACATTGTCGAAGGTCCGGAGCGCCTCAATCTGGAGCCTTGGGTGTTGGAACTCGAGGCGAGGGGCGGATTCGATTCAGATTGAAGAAAAGGAACAGGCCTTGGTCTCGTTATAAAGGGGTTGAATACCAAGAGCCGTCCCCGTGATCGTTTGGGACCCGCTTTCGATGGAGGGGGCGTGCCAACGGGCGCGGTTGGGTTACCCACGTCCGTATTGATGAGAATCCCGGAATAAGGGGACACGATCTCTGCTTTGACAAGACATGCCAAGGAAACCGCTTTGCTAAACGCGCTGAGGTGGAACAATAAAAACGATTCGAATAAAGGCTTGGCCATGGTGTGACGTCATGCCACGAAGTACGTCAGCAAATTGAACTTGTGTAAATATTATTCTCTCTATGATGGTATGTGGAATTTATTTTGCAGAGTCGGACACTATCCTGGTGTTCAAAATCTTCTATGAATTATTCAGAGGAGGAACCCGCCTTGCAATGCCGAAGACAATATGCGCGCCGGACTCGTCGTCATTGAAGCCTGGTGAGTCCTGGACTAGGGGGTGTCCGGATAGCCGAACTATCACCGTCAGCCGGACTCCAAGACTATGAAGATACAAGATTGAAGACTTCGTCCCGTGTCCGGATGGGACTTTCCTTGGCGTGGAAGACAAGCTTGGCGATACGGATATGTAGATCTCCTACCATTGTAACCGACTCTGTGTAACCCTAGCCCTCTCCGGTGTCTATATAAACCGGAGGGTTTTAGTCCGTAGGAGGAACAACAATCATACCATAGGCTAGGTTCTAGGGTTTAGCCTCCTTGATCTCGTGGTAGATCTACTCTTGTACTACCCATATCATCAATATTAATCAAGCAGGAGGTGGGTTTTACCTCCACCGAGAGGGCCCAAACCTGGGTAAAAACATCGCGTCCCTTGTCTCCTGTTACCATCCACCTAGACGCACAGTTCGGGACCCCCTACCCGAGATCCGCCGGTTTTGACACCGACAGGCACCTGAAGGCTGCCAGGTGGCCCACGAGGCAGGGGCGCTGTAAGGGTGGGGCGCCCCACCCTGTGGACAAGTGGGTGGCCCCTCTCAGGTATTTCTTCCACTGAATAATTATCATTAATTCCAAAAATGACTTTCATGGAGTTTCAGGACTTTTGGAGCTGTGCAGAATAGGTCTCCAATATTTGCTACTTTTCCAGCCCAGAATCCTAGCTGCCGACATTCTCCCTCTTTATGTAAACCTTGTAAAATAAGAGAGAATAGCCATAAGTATTGTGACATAACATGTAATAACAGCCCATAATGCAATAAATATCGATATAAAAGCATGATGCAAAATGGGCGTATCATAGGTTAGGGGAGCCACGAGGGGCCCACGAGGGTGTGGGGCGCACCCACCCCCTAGGGCGCGCCCTCCTGCCTCGTGGCCACCTCGGCTGCTTCTTGACGTCCACTCCAAGTCTCCTGGATTGCATTTGTTCCAAAAAGATTTCTCCTGAAGGTTTCATTCCGTTTGGACTCCGTTTGATATTCCTTTTCTTCGAAACACTAAAATAGGCAAAAAACAGCAATTCGGGTTGGGCCTCCGGTTAGTAGGTTAGTCCCAAAAATGATATAAAAGTGTAAAGTAAAGCCCATAAACATCCAAAACGGGCAATATAATAGCATGGAACAATAAAAAATTATAGATACGTTGGAGACGTATCAAGCATCCCCAAGGTTAATTCCTGCTCGTCCTGGAGTAGGTAAATGATAGAAACATAATTTTTGATGTGGAATGCTACCTAGCATAATTCTCAATGTAATTTTCTTTCTTGTGGCATGATTGTTCAGATCCAAATGATTCAAGATAAAAGTCCATAAAACATAAAAATAGTAATACTTCAAGCATACTAACAAGTAATCATGTCTTATCAAAATAGCATAACCAAAGAAAGCTCATCCCTACAAAATCATATAGTTAGGCCATACTTCATTTTCATCACACAAAATACTCCCATCATGCACAACCGCAGTTCCAGCCAAGCAATTGGTTCATACTTTTTAACGCGCTTCAGCTTTTTCAACTCTTACACAATACATGAGCGCAAGCCATGGACATAACACTATATGTGGAATAGGGTGGTGGTTGTGAAGACAAAAAGGGAGAAGATAGTCTCACATCAACTAGGTGCATCAACGGGCTATGGAGATGCCCATTAATGGATATCAATGTGAGTGAGTAGAGATTGCCATGCAACGGATGCACTAGAGCTTTAAATGTACGAAAGCTCAACAAAAGAAACTAAGCGGGTATGCATCCAACTTGCTTGCTCACGAAGACCTAGGGCATTTTGAGGAAGCCCATCATTGGAATATACAAGCCAAGTTCTATAATGAAAAATTCCCACTAGTATATGAAAGTGACAACATAGGAGACTCTCTATCATGAAGATCATGGTGCTATTTGAAGCTCAAGTGTGGCAAAAAGATAGTAACATTGCCCCTTCTCTTTTTTCTCTCTTTTTTTTCTTCTTTTTTTTTCTTTTTTTATTTGGTGGGCTTCTTTGGCCTTTTTTTCTCTTTTTTTATTTGGGCTTCTTTGGCCTCTTTTACTTTTATAAAGTCCGAAGTCTCATCCCGACTTGTGGGGGAATCATAGTCTTCATCATCCTTTCCTCACTTGGGACAATGCTCTAATAATGAAGATCATCACACTTTTATTGATTTACATCTCAAGAATTACAATTCAATACTGAGAACAAGATATGACTCTACGTGAATGCCTCCGGCGGTGTACCGGGATATGCAATGAATCAAGAGTGATATGTATGAAAAATTATGAAGGTGGCCTTGCAACAAATACAATGTCAACTACATGATCATGCAAAGAGCAATATGACAATGATGGGGCGTGTCATAATAATGGAATGGTGGAAAGTTGCATGTCAATATATCTCGGAATGGCTATGGAAATGCCATAATAGGTAGGTATGGTGGCTGTTTTGAGGAAGGTAAATGGTGGGTGTATAATACCAGCGAAAGTTGCGCGGTATAATAGAGGCTAGCAATGGTGTAAGGGTGAGAGTGCGTATAATCCATGGACTCACATTAGTCATAAAGAACTCATATACTTATTGCAAAAGTCTAATTGCCCTTGAAGCAAAGTACTACTACGCATGCTCCTAGGGGAAGGGTTGGTAGGAGTTAACCATTGCGCGATCCCGACCTCCACACATAAGGAAGACAATCAAAAGAGCACCCCATGCAATAAATTTGTTACACAACTTTTACCATACGTGCATGCTACGGGACTTGCCAACTTCAACACAAGTATTCCTCAATTTCATAATTACCCAACTAGCATGACTCTAATATTACCCTTATGAATCTATCACTTGAGAAAGAAAATAATATAAATGAAGCATGAGAGATCAATAATTTCTACAAAATTAATCCACCGCCGTGCTCTAAATGATATAAGTGAAGCACTAGAGCAAAACTCGTCTAGCTCAAAAGATATAAGTGAAGCACATAGAGTATTCTAATAAATTCTGGATCAAGTGTATCTTTCCCAAAAGGTGTGTACAGCAAGGATGATTGTGATAAACTAAAAATCAAAGACTCATATCACACAAGACGCTCCAAGCAAAACACATATCATGTGGCGAATAAAAATATAGCTCCAAGTAAAGTTACTATTAGACGAAGACGAAAGAGGGGATGCCTTCTGGGGCATTCCCAAGCTTAGGCTTTTGGTTGTCCTTGAATATCTTTGGGTGCCATGGGCATCCCCAAGCTTAGTATCTTGCCACTCCTTATTCCATAGTCCATCGAATCTTTACCCAAAACTTGAAAACTTCAGAACACAAAACTCAACAGAAAATCTCATGAGCTCCGTTAGTGCAAGAAAGAAAAACCACCACATAAGGTACTGTAATGAACTCATTCTTTATTTATATTGGTGTTAAACCTATTGTATTCCAACTTCTCTATGGTTCATACCCCCCGATACTAGCCATAGATGCATCAAAATAAGCGAACAACACACGAAAAACAGAATATGGCAAAAACAGAACAGTCTGTAGCAATCTATAACTTTAGAATACTTATGGAACTCTAAAAATCCTACAAAAATATGAAGTCCTGGGTAATTTGTCTATTGCTCTACTGCAAGAAAAATCAACACAAAAGCAAGTTTCTGCGATTTACTAAAATTATTCTCATGCGCACAAAAGTTTATGTTTTTCAGCAGAATCAAATTAACTATCATCGTCGGTTATCCTATAGGTTCTACTTGGCACAAACACTAATTAAAACATAAAACCACATCTAAAAAGAGTATAGATGAAATATTTATTACTAAATAGAAGCAAAAAGCATGGAACAAAAAAAATTGGGTTTCCTCCCAACAAGCGCTATAGTTTAACGCGCCTAGCTAGGCATAAAAGCGAGAATAGATCTAAGTATTGCCATCTTTGGCATTCAATTCATATGTGGCTCGCATAATAGACTCATAAGGTAATTTGAATTTCTTTCTAGGGAAGTGTTCCATGCCTTTCCTTAATGGAAATTGGAATCTAATATTCCCTTCCTTCATATCAATAATTGCACCAATCATTCTAAGGAAAGGTCTACCAAGAATAATAGGACATGAAAGATTGCAATCTATATCAAGAACGATGAAATCTACGGGCACATAATTCCTATTTGCAACAATAAGAACATCATTAATCCTTCCCATAGGTTTCTTAATAATAGAATCCGCAAGGTGCAAGTTTAAAGAGCAATCATCAAATTCATGGAAACCTAGCACATCACATAAAGTTTTCGGAATCGTGGAAACACTAGCACCCAAATCACACAAAGCGTATCATTCATGATCTTTAATTTTAATTTTTATAGTAGGTTCCCACTCATCATAAATTTTACTAGGTATAGAGACTTCCAATTCAAGTTTTTCTTCATAAGATTGCATCAAAGCATCAACAATATGTTTGGTAAAAGCTTTGTTTTGACTATAAGCATGAGGAGAATTCAACACGGATTGCAACAAGGAAATACAGTCTACTAAAGAACAATTATCATAATTAAATTCCTTTAAATCCATAATAGTGGGTTCAATGCTATGTAAAGTTTAGACCTCTCCAATCCCACTTTTACCAAATTTAGTATCAATATCTAAAAACTCCGAATCATTGGGATGCCTTTTAACTAAAGTTGACTCATCTCCAGTCCCATTATTATCAAGATTCATATTGCAAAACAAAGATTTAATAGGGGACACATCAATAACTTTTAGATCTTCATCATTATTTTCATGGAAACTAGAAGAACACGCTCTTACAAAGCAATCTTTCTTAGCACGCATCCTAGCGGTTCTTTCTTTGCACCCATCAATGGAAATTCTCATGGCTTTGAGAGACTCATTGATATCATGCTTAGGTGGAATAGATCTAAGTCTCAAAGAATCAACATCAAGAGAAAGTCTATCAATGTTCCTAGCCAATTCATCAACTTTAAGCAGTTTTTCTTCAAGCAAAGCATTGAAATTCTTTTGAGAGATCATAAATTCTTTAACACTATTCTCAAAATCAGAGGGCATCTTATTAAAATTTCCATAAGAGTTGTTGTAGGAATTACCATAATTATTAGAGGAATTACTAGGAAACGACCTAGGATTAAAGTTTCCTCTATAAGCATTGTTACCAAAATTATTCCTACCAACAAAATTCACATCCATAGATTCATTATTATTCTCAATCAAAGTAGACAAAGTCATATCATTGGGAAATAATTTCATAAGTTCATGCATCTTTCCACTCAAAACATTAATTTCTTCTATCACATGAACCTTTTTACTAGTAGATCTTTCAGCGTGCCATTGAGAATAATTAACCATAATATTATCTAGGAGTTTAGTAGCTTCTCCTAAAGTGGTTTCCATAAAAGTGCCTCCCGCGGCCGAATCTAAAAGATTTCTAGAAGCGAAATACAATCCGGCATAATTTTTTTGTATGATCATCCATAAATTCAAACCATGTGTAGGGCAATTGTGAATCATTAATTTCATTCTTTCCCAAGATTGGGCAACATGCTCATGATCAAGTTGTTTAAAATTCATAATATCGTTTCTAAGAGAGATGATCTTAGTGGGAGGAAAATACTTAGACAAAGACGAAAACCAAGTTTTAGCACGATCTCTAAGTGAAAACAGAAATAACTTCAATTTAACAATATCATTATCCATATCTTTCTTCTTTTGCATATCACACAAATCAACAAAGTTGTTTAGATGAGTAGCGGCATCTTCACTAGGATGGCCAGAGAATTGATCTTTCATAACAAGATTCAACAAAGCAACATTGATTTCACAAGATTCAACATCATTAAGAGGAGCAATCGGAGTGCTAAAGAAATCAGTATTGTTGGTATTGGAAAAATCACACAATTTGGTATCATCTTGCACCATAGTGACAAGCAATCCAACACACAAGCACACGAGAGACAAGCGAAAAAGAGAGGCGAACGGAAAAGAGAGGGCGAATAAAACGGCAAGGGCGAACTGGGGGAGAGGAAAACGAGAGGCAAATGGCAAATAATGTAATGCGAGGGAGATGAGTTTGTGATGGGTACTGATACGTGTCCAACGTATCTATAATTTTTGATTGTTCCATGCTATTATATTACCCCTTTTGGATGTTTATGGGCTTTATTTTACACATTTATATCATTTTTGGGACTAACCTACTAACCGGAGGCCCAGCCCATATTGATGTTTTTTGCCTATTCAGATTTCAAGAAAAGGAATATCAAACGAGTCCAAACGGAATGAAACCTTCGGAGCATGATTTTTGAAGCGAACGTGATCGAGAGGACTTGGAGTGCAAGTCAAGGAGCAGCCGAGGCTCCCACGAGATAGGAGGGCGCCCCCCTATAGGGCGCCCCCCTGTCTCATGGGCCCCTCGGGCGGCCACCGATGTACTTCTTCCTCCTATATAAGGCTACATACCCGAAAACATCTAGGGGGCAGACGAAACACAATTTCCACCACTGTAACCTTCTGTATCCGGGATGTCTCATCATGGAGCCTTCACCGGTACTCTGCCGGAGGGGGAATCGACCATGGAGGGCTTCTGCATCAACATCCTTGCCCCTCCGATGAGTTGTGAGTAGTTTACCACAGACCTACGGGTCCATAGTTATTAGCTAGATGGCTTCTTCTCTCTTTTTGGGTCTCAATACAATGTTCTCCCCCTCTCTTGGGGAGATCTATTCGATGTAAACTCTTTTTGCGGTGAGTTTGTCGAGATCCGATGAATTTTGGGTTTATGATCAAGTTTATCTATGAATAATATTTGAATCTTCTCTGAATTCTTTTATGTATGATTGAGTTATCTTTGCAAGTCTCTTCGAATTATCAGTTTGGTTTGGCCTACTAGATTGATCTTTCTTGCCATGGGAGAAGTGGTTAGCTTTGGGTTCAATCTTGCGGTGTCCTTACCCGATGTGAGAAAGGGTTGCAAAGCACGTATTGTATTGTTGCCATCAAGGATAACAAGATGGGGTTTATATCATATTGCTTGAGTTTATCCCTCTACATCATGTCATCTTGCTTATCGTTACTCTGTTCTTAGGAACTTAATACTCTAGATCGGCAGAGTCAAGCGATGTGTGGAGTAATAGTAGTAGATCTGAGGCGAGAATCGGCCTACTTGTTGCAGACGTGATGCCTATATACATGATCATGCCTAGATAATCTCATAATTATTCACTTTTCTATCAATTGCTTTCGACGAATTTGTTCACCCACCGTATAATACTTATGCTATCTTGGGAGAAGCCACTAGTGAAACCTATGGCCCCCGGGTCTATCTCTTATCATATTTGCTTCCAATCTACTTTTATTTGCATCTTTACTTTTTGCATCTACATTATAAATACCAAAATATATTTATCTTATCATACTAGCTTTATTAGATCTCACTTTACATGAAGTGGCCGTGAAGGATTGACAACCCTTTATTGTGTTGGTTCTGAGTTCTCGGTTGTTTGTGTAGGTCGTGGGACTTTTGAGGAGCCTCCTCTTTGGGTTGATACCTTGGTTCTCAAAAACTGAGGGAAATACTTACGCTACTCTGCTGCATCACCCTCTCCTCTTCGAGGAAAACCAACGCAAGCTCAAGACGTAGCAGGTACTTGGTATGTCTTGACTTGAGCGAAGACCACCCCGGGAACGGTGCTAGAAATACTTCTTGCTACCTCTTGAGCACTGTGTTGGTTTTCCCTTGAAGAGGAAAGGGTGATGCAGCAAAGTAGCGTAAGTATTTCCCTCAGTTTTTGAGAACCAAGGTATCAATCCAGTAGGAGACTCCTCAAAAGTCCCTTGTACCTACACAAACAAATAAGAACCTCGCAACCAACGCGATAAAGGGGTTGTCAATCCTTCACTAGAATCTTAAAGTGAGATCCGATAGAGATAATAAGATAAGATAAATATTTTTGGTATTTTTATGATATAGATTGGAAAGTAAAGATGCAAATAAAAGTAGATGGGAAACTTATATGATAAAAGATAGACCCGGGGGCCATAGGTTTCACTAGTGGCTTCTCTCAAGATAGCATAAGTATTGCGGTGGGTGAACAAATTGCTGTCGAGCAATTGATAGAAAAGTGCATAGTTATGAGAATATCTAGGCATGATCATGTATATAGGCATCACGTCTGTGACAAGTAGACCGACTCCTACCTACATCTACTAGTATTACTCCACACATCGACCGACTCCTGCTTGCATCTAGAGTATAAAATTCATGAAGAACAGAGTAATGCATTAAGAAAGATGACATGATGTAGAGGGATAAACTCATGCAATATAATATAAACCCCATATTTTTATCCTCGGTGGCAACAATACAATACGTGCCTTGCTGCCCCACCTGTCACTGGGAAAGGACACCGCAAGATTGAACCCAAAGCTAAGCACTTCTCCCATTGCAAGAAAGATCAATCTAGTTGGCCAAACCAAACTGATAATTCGAAGAGACTTGCAAAGATAACCAATCATACATAAAAGAATTCAGAGGAGATTCAAATACTTCTCATAGATAAACTTGATCATAAACCCACAATTCATCGGATCTCAACAAACACACCGCAAAAAAGAGTTATATCGAATAGATCTCCAAGAAGATCAAGGAGAACTTTGTATTGAGATTCAAAGAGAGAGAAGAAGACATCTAGCTAATAACTATGGACCCGAAGGTCTATGGTAAACTACTCACAACTCATCGGAGAGGCCTTGGTGTTGATGTAGAAGCCCTCCATGGTCGATTCCCCCTACAGCGGAGCGCCGACGAAGGCTCCAAGATGGGATCTCGCAGATACAAAAGGTTGCGGCGGCGGAAATAGTTTTTCGTGGTGCTCCTGGATGTTTTCGGGGTGCGTGGATATATATAGGCGAAGGAGGTAGGTCAGGGGAGCCACGAGGGGCTCACGAGGGTGGGGGGGTGCGCCCACCCCCTAGGGCGCACCCTCCTGCCTCGTGGCCGCCTCGGCTGCTTCTTGACGTCCACTCCAAGTCTCTTGGATTGCGTTTGTTCCGAAGAGATTGCTCCCAAAGGTTTCATTCCGTTTGGACTCCGTTTGATTTCCTTTTCTTCAAAACACTAAAATAGGCAAAAAAACAGCAACTTGGGTTGGGCCTTCGGTTAGTAGGTTAGTCCCAAAAATGATATAAAAGTGTAAAGTAAAGCCCATAAACATCCAAAACGGGCAATATAATAGCATGGAACAATCAAAAATTATAGATACGTTGGAGACGTATCAGTGAACCACACGTTGGAACTTGAGAGGGAAAATATAGAGTTTGAGAAGAAAGATGTGAACCTCAAATGGAGTTTGAGAAGGCCTTAACTTTTGGATCAATATAGATTGAGAAGGAGAGGTTGCAACTTGATCAAGACATGAATGGTTAGAGGATAATGTTGGCAGACACAAGCCTCTTGGATGCGGAAGCCATGAAGTGGCTTGAGGGGAGGAAGAAGGAGATAACCATGCATGGAGAGTATGAGGTATGAAGCGGCAGAAGGGGCAAGGATGGCGGTAGAGCACACGTCACAAATGGCGGTAGAGGACATGACACAGATGGCGTCCGGCAAGTGATTCAGCATCTTGTCCAACCATGGCCCTAATGTTGAATTTCATTTTGACATGTCCAGATTATTGAATTGTGATTTATTTTGCTTTGTTGTATTGGTGAATATTTGAATACATGAAAAATTTGTGCTATATGATCCATGTGCCTGGAATGCATAATTTTTTTGAGGAAAAGAGTAATAGAATTACTCAATGGGTCCAGTACGCTTGGACTGCATCTATGGGCGAAGTCTGTCTAGGACATTATCTATCACCAAACTGATCTCCAAAATTCCTGGCTGTCACAACTAATTCATGGGCTAAAGAGTTGCAGCTCCTTCCCACCACGCTAATGCTAAAGGAGGTGAAGGCTGCAAGTACTGCTTTTATATCTTGGATCAAATCGTAGTATCGAGAATGGCTCTATGCATCAGATTGAAGCTCATTTGCCATCGCTCGGCACTCCAACTCGAGGATAATGGATCCTCGGTACAGATTCGCTAGGGATTGAAGCCGAATCAGTGCTGCCTGGCTCTCAGCCTCGTCAGCATTCCCGCATTTTTGCGACACCTATAGACAGAGAGGAAGATAAATTCCTTGTGGTCCCTAGAAACAACACTAGTAGCGCTTTGTCCAGACTCCAACAAGAGCAAGACAGTGATGCTCCTGCAGGAGTCGCTTGGATCCCCCCAAGAGGAAGGGTAAACAAACTATAGTTGGGCAATTGAAAAGATTGCAATATTTATGACTATGATCATTCATGGTATAATATCATATAGGCATTACATCGGTGATAAGTAGACTGTTAATCCAACTGCGTGTACTACTAATACTCCATCCCAAATCCGCTATCCAACATACATCTCAAGGTATCAAGTTTGCAAGAAACATAGTATCACAATAAGTGAGATGACATAATGTAGACAGGAGGAAGTCATTCAATATGACAAAACCCATTAGTTTTACCCTTAGTGGCATCAATACAATATGTGACTTGGCCGTTATTGTCACTGCCTAGATCACCACAAGACTTAACCCACTACAAAGCACCACTCCCTCTGAAGAAAAACCCATCGAACTTGGCCAAATAAGATAGATAGATTAGAGAGCATGCAAAGCTATATAGTTATACAACCAATAAAACCTCAAAATATTCAATTGATTTGAATGAACAACCTTATCATAAAGTGACAATTCATCATGTACCAACAAACACACCACCAATTACATTGAATTTGTCCCGATCATGAGATAAAGCTCACGGGAACATGGTATTAAAGATCCAAATAGAGAGAGTTATCTAGCTACTACTATGGACCCATAAGTCTTGATGGAACTACTCACACATCATCCTGGAGGCAGCAAGGTTGACGAAGAAGACTTCGACAATGCTTCCCCATCCAACAGAGCTCCGGAAAAAGCCTCTAGATGGGATTTTTGCGGAACGGGAACTTGCGACGATGATAAAATTCTTCTGGAGGCGCCACGAATAGTTTTGGTATTTAAAGGGATTTTGTTGGAAATATGCCCTATAGGCCACAATATTGTATTTTTATATTTCCATATTCATAATTAAGTGTTTATATTTCATGCTATAACTGGTATGATCCTGGAAAATGGGATTCAGTGGAAAACTCATATGCACATGTGAAATGATAAACAAATAAAATAAATGTTCCTAGTTTCGCCTCTAAGACTAGCTCAAGTGTTGTTGGTGATCAAGTTTTCCGGATCTTAGGAAGTGTAACAATAGTCATAAAACACAATTGAGATAATGACGTTGGAAGAACGACCATATTGAATCGATCCAAATTTGATTGTTATGAATTGAGATAATATTGTTTATAATAAATTGCAATAACATGGAGTGTCAATGTGTGATTTTAGACCATTAGAGTATCATGGTCACTTCTTACCATACAATAGACTTTGGGGTTGCTCAAATGTCACCTGTAACATGGTGATCACAATGACAACTTACAGGCTCATCGAGAAGTTTGACAAGTGGTTGGATAGCTAAAGAGTGGGATTTGCTCCTCCAACGATGGAGAGATATTCTTAGGGCCCTCTCGGTGTGATGGCATCCATCATCATTTGGCTAGACATGGTTGACTACATCACAGGGATGCCGGGACACAATAACGAGAAAGAAGAACAAAACCGGTAAGGAGGATTTCGGTATAGTGAGCATAGTGATGACTCAGGAGGATACTGATGCATCGCGGGTTTTGTGTGATAACCCAAAAGTATAGGGGATCGCAACAGTTTTCGAGGGTAGAGTATTCAAGCCAAATTTATAGATTCGACACAAGGGGAGCCAAAGAATGTTTGTAAGTACTAACAGTTGAGTTGTCAATTCAACGACACTTGGAGATTAAATATCTATAGCAAAGCAATCAGTGACACAGTAATATGATAGTTTGATAGTAGTGGTAACAGTGACAGTGGTAACGGTAACAACAGTAATGATTTTGTAGCAGTTGTAACAATAGCAATAGCAATAGTAACTTAGCAAGAACAATATGTGGAAAACTCGTAGGCATTGTATTGGTGCATTCATTGGATGATATTCATCATATATTAGTCATAACCTAGGGCGACACAGAACAAGCTCCTGTTCATAAATATAATTAATGTAGGCATGTATTCCGTAAATAGTCATATGTGCTTATGGATAAGAACTTGCATGACATTTCTTGTCCTACCCTCCTGTTGCAGCGGGGTCCATAAGGAAACTAAGGGATATTAAGGCCTCCTTTTAATAGAGAACCGAAACAAAGTATTAACACATAGTGAATACATGAAATCCTGAGACTACGGTCATCACTGGAAAGTATCCCAATTACTGTCAAACTGGGGTTTATGGATCATAGAACGTAACAGGTGCATATGACTTGCAAGATTGGATCTAGAATATAGATATAATGGTGAAAACATAAATGGTTCAGATCTGAAATCATGGCACTCGGGCCCTAGTGACAAGCATTAAGCATAGCAAAGTCATAGCAACATCAATCTCAAAACATAGTGGATACTAGGGATCAAGCCCTAACAAAACTAACTCAATTACATGATGAATCTCATCCAACTCCTCACCGACCAACGAGCCTACGAAGGAATTACTCACTCTCGGTGGGGAGCATCATGAAATTGTTGCTGAATTAAGTAGGGTTGGTGATGACGAAGACCGAAGATTCCCCTCTTCGGAGCCCCGAACGGGCTCCAGATTTGGCCTCCCGATGAAGAACAGGAGGTGGCGGCGGCTTTGTATCGTGAAACGCGATGAAACTTCCTCTCCTATTTCTTTATCCAAAAATAGGAATGTATAGTGCTGGAATTAGGGTCAGGGGAGCCCCGAGGGCCGCACAGCCCACCAGGGCGCGCCTGGAGGGGGTGGCGTGCCCTGGCTTCTTGTGGTCAGCCAAGGGCCCCCCTCCGGTGGTTCTTGGTTTCAGTATTTTTTATTTATACTGAAATGCTTCGTCCAAATCTGAGAACTTTTATTTCCGCACAAAAACAACACCATGGTAGTTCTGCTGAAAACAATGTCAGTCCGGGTTAGTTTCAATTAAATCATGCAAATTAGAGTCCAAAACAAGAGCAAAAGCGTTAAGAAAAGTAGATATGAAGGAGACATATCAACTCCCCCAAGCTTAAACCTTTGCTTGTCCTCAAGCAATTCAGTTGACAAACGGAAAGTGATAAAGAAAAAACTTTTACGAACTCTTTTGTTCTTGTTTACATATATATGCTTAAATAGCACCCAGTCTTTCAGCAAAGATCATGACTAACCATGTCAACAATAACTCTTAGAAATTATATTAATTCATATCAATGGTATAATCAACTAGCGAGAAATAATAAAATATCAAAAATGCCAACACTTTGTCAAAACAATCATGATATAATATGACAATAGTGGTATCTCGCTAGCCCTTTCTGAGACCGCGAAACATAAATGCAGAGCACCTCCAAAGTTCAAGCAGTGACTAAACATTGTAATTCATGGTAGAAAAGATCAGTCATGATGCATTCAACACTAACTATACACAATGCATGAGGATGGCAATAGTGCTCTCAGGTCTGGCGCTTGTCTGAGAAGGTGATGACTCAACATAAAATTAAATAGATAGTCTCTACACAGAAGGAAGCAGGAATTTGCAGAGGTGCCAAAGCTTAAAGCTTAAAACAGAGATAAATATAATTTCTGGAGGTGCACCCTTCCTGTCAATGTTACAACCAAGAGTTATCAATATCTTCCATGCTAAACAAATTAGCGGTGGTTCCCAAGCGACAAAAGTAAAGTTTACTCCCCCTCCACCAACAAACACACTCCATGGCTAGCCGAATCCATGGGTAACATCCATACCAACAACAATCCTGGGAGAATTTTGTTTAATTATTTGCAATTTTTGATTTTGGGACTGGGCATCCCTATTACCGCCCTCTCATGCAAGGACGAGTGAAATAAACACTCATCATGAGAATAACCCGCTTAGGATGGAAGATATTGACCGCCCCCTGTCGCTCCATGAGCATCCAGGCACACAAAACAGATGTTCATTTGAAATTATAGAGGTGGCACATACAAATTTACTTGGAACGGCAGGGTAATACCGCATATAGGTAGATATAGTAGACTCATCTCGAATAACTTTGGTTTAAGGATTTTTATGCACAACCAGTATTTTTGCTTAGTAGAGGCGAAGGCTAGCAAATAGGTTGAGAAACGGCCAGCTAGAGAGCGAAACGGTCATGAACATGCATTATGCATAATCAACATTGAATACTAGCATGAGTAGGATATGAATACCATGAACATAAATATCATAGAGGCTATGTTGGTTTTGATTCAACTACATGCATGAAGATGTGCCAAGTCAAGCCACTTGAAACATTTAGAGGAGGATACCGTATCATCATACTGCTACCTCTTGAGCTTGCGTTTGTTTTTCCCTTGAAGAGGAAAGGGTGATGCAGCAAAGTAGCATAAGTATTCCCCTCAGTTTTGAGAATCAAGGTATCAATCCAGTAGGAGACGACACACAAGTCACCTAGTACCTGCACAAACAATCAAGAACCTTGCAACCAACGCGATAAATGGGTTGTCAATCCCTTCACGGTCACTCGCAAAAGTGAGATCTGATAGAGATAGTGAAGTAAATATTTTTGGTATTTTTGTTGTATAGATTGGAAAGTAAAGATTGCAAAATAGTAAACAAGATGCGATGTAATGGAAAAGAGATGTAATATAATAGAAAAGAGACCCGGGGGCCATATGTTTCACTAGTGGCTTCTCTCGAGATAGCATGTATTATGGTGGGTGAACAAATTACTGCCGAGCAATTGATAGAAAAGCGCATAATTATGAAGACATCTAAGGCAATGATCATGAATATAAGCATCACGTCCGTGTCAAGTAGACCGAAATGATTCTGCATCTACTACTATTACTCCACACATCGACCGCTATCCAGCATGCATCTAGAGTATTAAGTTCATAAGAACGGAGTAATGCATTAAGCAAGATGACATGATGTAGAGGGATAAACTCAAGCAATATGATATAAACCCCATCTTTTTATCCTCGATGGCAACAGTACAATACGTGCCTTGCTGCTCCTACTGTCACTCGGAAAGGACACCGCCAGATTGAACCCAAAGCTAAGCACTTCTCCCACTGCAAGAAAGATCAATCTAGTAGGCCAAACAAAACCGGTAATTCGAAGAGACTTACAAAGATATCAAATCATGCATATAAGAATTCAGAGAAGAACCAAATAATATTCATAGATAATCTTGTTCATAAATTCACAATTCATCGGATCTCGGGAAACACAATGCAAAAAGTATTACATCAAATAGATCTCCAAGAACATCGAGGAGACTTTGTATTGAGAATCAAAGAGAGAGAAGAAGCCATCTAGCTAATAACTATGGACCTTAAGGTCTGTGGTAAACTACTCACGCTTCATCGGACAGGCAAAGGTGTTGATGTAGAAGCCCTCCGTGATCGATTCCCCCTCCGGCAGATCGCTGGAAAAGCCCCAAGATGGGATCTCACGGGTACAGAAGGTTCCGGCGGTGGAAAAGTGGTTTTGTGGCTCCCCCTGATGTTTCTAGGGTATAATAGTCTATATAGGCAGAAGAAGTACGTCGGTAGAGCTACGAGGGGCCCACGAGGGTGGGGGGCGCGCGTACCCCCTGGGCGCGCCCTCCTGCCTCGTGGACGCCTCGTGGCGTTTCTGACTTCAACTCCAAGTCTTCTGGTTTGCTTTCGGTCCAGGAAAGATCATCGCGAAGGTTTCATTCTGTTTGGACTCCATTTGGTATCCTTTTTTGCAAAACTCTAAAATAGGCAAAAAACAGAAACTTGCACCAGGCCTCCGTTTAATAGGTTAGTCCCAAAAATAATATAACAGAGCACATTAAAGCCCATTAAACATCCAAAACAGATAATATAATAGCATGGAACAATCAAAAATTATAGATACGCTGGAGACGTATCACATACTACATCACAATCATTTTAATGCATGTTGACACTCAAGATAAATCATTATCCACTAGCTACTTAAGCATGGCATGAGAAACAATTATCTCTAATTGTCATTGCAAAAACATGCTAAATCATGGATACTGAGGTAAACATATTTACAAAAACAAAAACAGGTTGAGTTCATACCCGCTTCTCTCTGCCATAGTCACTTCATCAAATATCGTCATTACTACCTTTCACTTGCACGACCAAATGATATGAAAATAATAATAGTGCAAGTGTGCCGTGGACTAAGCTGGAATCTGCAACATTTTATTCAAGGGGGAAGACAAAATAATTTGGGCTCTTTGTCATATCAACAATAATGTGAAGGAAATATGCCCTAGAGGCAATAATAAAGTTGTTATTTTTATCTCCTTATATCATGATAAATGTTTATTATTCATGCTAGAATTTTATTAACCAGAAACTTAGTACATGTGTGAATACATAGACAAACAGAGTGTCCCTAGTATCCCTCTACTTGACTAGCTCGTTAATCAAAGATGGTTATGTTTCCTGACCATAGACATGTGTTGTCATTTGATGAACGGGATCACATCATTAGAGAATGATGTGATGGACAAGACCCATCCGTTAGCTTAGCATAATGATTGTTAAGTTTTATTGCTATTGCTTTCTTCATGACTTATACATATTCCTCTGACTATGAGATTATGCAACTCCTGAATACCGGAGGAACACCTTGTGTGCTATCAAGCGTCACAACATAACTGGGTGATTATAAATATGATCTACAGGTGTCTCCGAAGGTGTTTATTGGGTTGACTTTAGTGCAAGTGGGAGACTGAAGGAAATATGCCTTAGAGGCAATAACAAAGTTGTTGTTTATATTTCCTTATATCATGATAAATGTTTATTATTCATGCTAGAATTTTATTATCCGGAAACTTAGTACATGTGTGAATACATAGACAAACAGAGTGTCCCTAGTATGCCTCTACTTTACTAGCTCGTTAATCAAAGATGGTTATGTTTCCTGACCATAGACATGTGTTGTCATTTGATGAACGGGATCACATCATGAGAGAATGATATGATGGACAAGACCCATCCGTTAGCTTAGCATAATGATTGTTAAGTTTTATTGCTATTGCTTTCTTCATGACTTATACATATTCCTCTGACTATGAGATTATGCAACTACCGAATACTGGAGGAACACCTTGTGTGCTATCAAACGTCACAACAAAACTGGGTGATTATAAAGATGCTCTACGAAGGTGTTTGTTGGGTTGGCATAGACCGAGATTAGGATTTGTCACTCCGAGTATTGGAGAGGTATCTCTGGGCCCTCTCTGTAATGCACATCACTATAAGCCTTGCAAGCAATGTGACTAATGAGATAGTTACGGTATGACTAATGAGTTATTGACCAGAGATGTGTCTCGGTCATGTCTACATAGTTCTGGAACCCGTAGGGTCCGCATGCTTAACGTTTGATGATGATTTGTATTATGAGTTATGTGTTTTGGTGAACGAAGTTTGTTTGGAGTCCCGGATGAGATCATGGATATGACGAGGAGTCTCAAAATGGTCGAGAGGTAAAGATTGATATATTGGAAGGTTATATACGGACACCAGAACGGTTCCGAAGAGGTTCGAGAATTTTTCGGAGTACCGGGAGGTTACCGAAACCCCCCGGGAAAGTTAATGGGCCTCATGGGCCATAGTGGAGAGAGGAAGGAAGGCCACAAGAGGTGGTGCGGCCCCCTGCCCAATCTGAATTGGACAAGGGATGGGGGGCGCGGCACCCCTTTCCTTGTCCCTATCCCCTCTTTCCCCTTTCCCCCTCTCCGTTTGAAGGAAGGGGGGGCCGACTAGGACTAGGAGTCCTAGTAGGACTCCCCCCACTAGGCGCGCCCCCTAGGGCTGGCCGGCCTCGTCCCTCCTCCTTTATATACGGGGGCAGGGGGCACCCCAAAGGCACATCAATTTTTCTCTTAGCCGTGTGTGATGCCCCCTCCACAGTTTACTCCTCCGGTCATAGCGTTGTAGTGCTTAGGTGAAGCCCTGCGCGGATCACATCACCATCACCATCACCATGCCTTTGTGCTGATGGAACTCTCCCTCGACCCTCTGCTGGATCAAGAGTTTGAGGGATGTCATTGAGCTGAACATGTGCTGAACTCGGAGAGGTGCCGTACGTTCGGCACTAAGATTAGTTGGATTGTGAAGACGTTCGACTACATCAACCATGTTAATCTAACACTTTCGCTTTTGGTCTATGAGGGTACGTGGACACACTCTCGCCATCTTGTTGCTATGCATATCCTAGATAGATCTTGCGTGATCATAGGATTTTTTTTGAAATTGCATGCTACGTTCCCCATCAGTGGTATCAGAGCAAGGTATATGCGTAGATGATTTGCACGAGTAGAACACAAAGAGTTGTGGGAGATAATAGTCATACTGCTTACCACCAACATCTTACTTTGATTCAACAGCATTGTTGGATGAAGCGGACTGGACCAACATTACATGACCACGTTTGAAAGTGCAACTAATCCCTGGGTGGTTTTGGTAATTCTTAACAACATATAAATCATTGAACTAATGCTCTTTCAAGATGATCATTTTAGAAAGTTCAATGATTGGCATGGCATGGACTAGAGATGTGGACCCCTCAAAATTCAAAGGACATATATTGGCAACAAGCTCAAGACTCTATGTTTTCATTTTAGTGATCCAAGATCACATTGAGTCCATAGGAAAGCCAATACTATTAAAAGGGGATGAGATGTTGCTTAATGGCTTACTTGCTCAAAATGCTTAGTGATATGCTCCAAAACCCTCAACCACATTCTCATTTCCACATATGTCCTAAACCTAAAAATCAAATTCGGCCCCACCGATTTGATCTATCCGGCGCCACCGAGTTTCATTTGACATAGCCACTACCACAACCCTAGTTACTTCGGTCTCATCGATAGGGATCTCGGTCTCACCGAGATGGGATTGCAAACTCTCCATTTCCTTTTTGTAACATTTCGGTCTCACCAAAATGAGCAAATCAGTCCCACCAAGTCTGCATTGCAAACTCCCTGTTTACTTTTCGTAACACTTCGGTCCCACTGGAGTGAACGAATCGGTCCCACCGAGTTTGCCTGACCAACCCTCTGTGTACCTATTGCTGAAATCGGTCCCACCGAGTTTAGGCGATCGGTCACACCGAGATTACGTTATGCTCAAACCCTAGCATATCGGTCTCACCGGGATGACTATATCGGTCCCACTGAAAACTCTAACATTCATATTTTTACCTGGATCGGTCTGACATAGTTTGCTGATTCGGTCCTACCGAGTTTGGGAATCTATGTGTAACGGTTAGATTTTGTGTGGAGACTATATATACCCCTCCACCCATTCCTCATTGCAGAGGAGAGCCATCAGAACATACCTACACTTCCACTACTCATTTTCTGAGGGACAACCACCTACTCATGTGTTGAGACCAAGATATTCCAATCCTACCATATGAATCTTGATCTCTAGCCTTTCCCAAGTTGCTTTCCACTCAAATCATCGTTCCACCATAGCCAAATCTGTGAGAAAGAGTTGAGTGTTGGGGAGACTATCATTTGAAGCACAAGAGCAAGGATTTCATCAACAACACACCATCTATTACCTTTTGGAGAGTGGTGTCTCCTAGATTGGTTAGGTGTCACTTGGGAGCCTCCATCAATATTGTGGAGTTGAACCAAACAGTTTGTAAGGGCAAGGAGATTGCCTACTTCGTGAAGATCTACCCTAGTAAGACAAGTCCTTCGTGGGCGATGGCCATGATGGGAAAGACAAGGTTGCTTCTTCGTGGACCCTTCGTGGGTGGAGCCCTCCGTGGACTCGCGTAGCCGTTACCCTCCATGGGTTGAAGTCTCCATCAACGTGGATGTACAATAACACCACCTATCGGAACCACGCCAAAAATCTCTGGGTCAACATTGCGTTTGCTCCCTCCAAACTCCTCCCATTTACTTTCTTGCAAGTTGCATGCTTTACTTTCCACTGCCTATATATTCTTTGCATGCATGTTAGAATCATTACTATGTAATCTAGATTATTGACTTTAGTGCAAGTGGGAGACTGAAGGAAATATGCCCTAGAGGCAATAACAAAGTTGTTATTTATATTTCCTTATATCATGATAAATGTTTATTATTCATGCTAGAATTGTATTATCCGGAAACTTAGTACATGTGTGAATACATAGACAAACAGAGTGTCCCTAGTATGCCTCTACTTTACTAGCTCATTAATCAAAGATGGTTATGTTTCCTGACCATAGACATGTGTTGTCATTTGATGAACGGGATCACATCATGAGAGAATGATATGATGGACAAGACCCATCCGTTAGCTTAGCATAATGATTGTTAAGTTTTATTGCTATTGCTTTCTTCATGACTTATACATATTCCTCTGACTATGAGATTATGCAACTACCGAATACCGGAGGAACACCTTGTGTGTTATCAAACGTCACAACAAAACTGGGTGATTATAAAGATGCTCTACGACGGTGTTTGTTGGGTTGGCATAGACCGAGATTAGGATTTGTCACTCCGAGTATCGGAGAGGTATCTCTGGGCCCTCTCTGTAATGCACATCACTATAAGCCTTGCAAGCAATGTGACTAATGAGTTAGTTACGGTATGATGCATTACGGAATGAGTAAAGAGACTTGCCGGTAACGAGATTGAACTAGGTATGATGATACCGACTATTGAATCTTGGGCAAGTAACATACCGATGACATAGGGAATGACGTATGTTGTTATGCAGTTTGACCAATAAAGATCTTCCTAGAATATGTAGCAACAAATATGAGCATCCAGGTTCCGCTATTAGTTATTAACCGGAGATGTGTCTCGGTCATGTCTACATAGTTCTCGAACCCGTAGGGTCCGCATGCTTAATGTTTGATGATGATTTGTATTATGAGTTATGTGTTTTGGTGAACGAAGTTTGTTCGGAGTCCCGGATGAGATCATGGATATGACGAGGAGTCTCAAAATGGTCGAGAGGTAAAGACTGATATATTGGAAGGTTATATACGGACACCGGAATGGTTCCGAAGAGGTTCGAGAATTTTTCGGAGTACCAGGAGGTTACCGAAACCCCCCGGGAAAGTTAATGGGCCTCATGGGCCATAGTGGAGAGAGGAAGGAAGGCCACAAGAGGTGGTGCGGTCCCCCTGCCCAATCCGAATTGGACAAGGGATGGGGGGTGCGACCCCCCTTTCCTTCTCCCTCTCCCCTCTTTCCCCTTTCCCCCTCTCCGTTTGAAGGAAGGGGGGTGCCGACTAGGACTAGGAGTCCTAGTAGGACTCCCCCCACTAGGCGCGCCCCCTAGGGCTGGCCGGCCTCGTCCCTCCTCCTTTATATACGGGGGCGGGGGGGCACCCCAAAGGCACATCAATTTTTCTCTTAGCCGTGTGTGATGCCCCCCTCCACAGTTTACTCCTCCGGTCATAGCGTTGTAGTGCTTAGGCAAAGCCCTACGCGGATCACATCACCATCACCGTCACCATGCCGTCGTGCTGACAGAACTCTCCCTCGACCCTCTATTGGATCATGAGTTCGAGGGACGTCATCAAGCTGAACGTGTGCTGAACTCGGTGGTGATGTACGTTCGGTACTAAGATCGGTTGGATCGTGAAGACGTTCAACTACATTAACCGCATTAATCCAACGCTTCCGCTTTCGGTCTACGAGGGTACGTGGACACACTCTCCCCCTCTCGTTGCTATGCATCTCCTAGATAGATCTTGCGTGATTGTAGGAATTTTTCTGAAATTGCATGCTACGTTCCCCAACATAATGCATATGTGGGCCACTCAACATTTTCATCGTGGCCTTCCCCTTGGGACGACTCAATAAAAAGAAAATAAATTCAGAAGAACACACTGAAATATTTTTGGAGTTTTTAGTTTTTCTTGAAGAAAGCAAATTATAGAAGGAAAAACAAAAACGAGAAAAACTATTTACACGAGAAAGCTCCCAACAAGCAAAAGAAGAATCGAGAAATATTTTTGGGTTTTCTTTTAACACTACAACTGATTTAATCTAGAAAGAAAAACTAAAAAGAAGCAAGAAATGTTTTTTGGATTTTCTCAAAAAATTCAAACACACAAGAAGAAAGCGAGAAAATAAATCTAGCATGCATAATACAATGAAATAGTGTGGACACCGATAAGTGGAATGAAATGTGTGAACAATGAATATAATGTCGGTGGAAATACGTACTCCCCCAAGCTTAGGCTTTTCACCTAGCTTGGTAATCACCATCCGTAGTAGCCGCCCGGTCCCGTGTCAAAGTGCTGTGATGAAGGCACCTGAGCATTCCACTCCTTGGGATCATCCTCTATCACTGCCTGGTTGTTCCGGTAGGCTATAATGTCCTCGGGCATGACCGTGTATCCGCCCTTGGCAACAAAATCAAACAAAGCAGGTGCAGGCAACGGGATAACATCATGGGTTTCTACACTGAAGAACAGGTTATAGCGAATGTTATGAAAAGAATCAGTAGCGTTGATAAAATAGTGGTCCTCCAACGCTTGGTGATCTAGATAAACTCGGGGCAAATGATAATCATTTTGGCTTATTTGAACAGTAGAGTGACTCCCTAAGCGAGTAGCATAAATACCACCATGAATTTTGCCCTTAGTTCTGTTAAGGTATAGACGACGTGCAATAATAGCCCCTAGGCTAAAGGCGTGATCATTGTGTAGTGCACAGCGTAAAATGGCGAGGTCGCGGGCACTGAGTGCGCTGACCTTCTCCCTAGCAGTTAAACACTTCACAATGAATAAAGCAAAGTAATGCATAGAAGGAAACTGCAAACTAGTGGTGGTGGCTTTCGACATGCCTCTTTCATCACCCATTGTCAGAGTAAGGTAAAAGTCCTCAAACTCTGCGGGTCTAGGCTCTCTTAATTCCCCGTCAGAGGGAATCAAACATATGTCACAAAAATCAGTGAGTGGTATCTGATGAGTGTCAGTATATAAATTAAACCGCACTTCATGGGGATTGTTCCTACTCGAAAAATGAAAATTTTGCACAAAGGAGTTCGTGAGGATATGATGTTGGTCACACTCATCTGCGAGGAAGTCGCTTAGACCGGCGTTTGCAATGAATTGGGTAAACTCTTGATGAAACCCGCCCTCTTCCATGGAAGCATCATGTGGCCATTCGCACGACCGCACCTCCGCCAGTCTTGGGGTGTTGAGGTCATTGTCCGATGATTTCCCAATGACTCCCTTAGCATTCTTCTTGGAGGAAAACTTCCTGAAGATACTCATCTTATTCCTATAGATAAAATTCTGAAAACTTTAGTCCACAAAATTTTTGTCAACAAAACTTCACAAGATTGATAGCAACTACTCATAAGGATGCCTAGAGGCTATATCAAGCATTCAAACTACTTAGAACTCTAAGAATTCAACATGAAAGCCCATTTACAGCAGCACCAAGAGTAGCTAATTTTTCAAAATATAAACCACCAAAGCAAAAACTAATTGGAGCAATGTAGGAGTCACATACTAAGTAGCAATCCCCCAAAACAGTTTCGGAAATGGAGCTTCAAGCAAAGAGATCGAAATCCGCTGGTTTGAGAGCAAGAACACGATATATATATATATATATATATATATATATATATATATATAGAGAGAGAGAGAGAGAGAGAGAGAGAGAGAGAGAGAGCAATGGTGATTTTTTTCTGGAGGAAGGAGATGACATCGACTAAAGGGATAAGCGAGAGGGGCCACATGGGGCCCACAACCCACCAGGGCGCGCCTGGGGTTGCTGGCGTGCCCTGGTGTCTTGTGGACACCACGGGCACCCCCCTCGGATGGTATTTATACCATAAATGCAAAAATATTCAGAAAAAAATGTATTAAAATTTCAGGGGATTCTGAGCACTTTTATTTTGACCACTTTTTTATTGCACGGAAAATTTAGAAAACAGACTAAGCATGACATTTTATTTTATTTAACTAAGAAAACAGAAAATAAAAGGTGGGAGCAGAAGGTTGTGCCTACTAAATTCATCAACTTCATACCTCTAAAAAATGATCCATTAATGAGGTTGATCAAGTCTTATTAACAACCACTTTCGATTAGCATGAAACCGAAGAACTTCCTTAAAACACTAAGTTACCTCAACTGGGATATGTATATCCGCAACCACAAGTATTTCATATTTCTTTTTGGCAGTAGGTAAGGGAGTTGAAAACTTCCAATAGTAATTGTCGGAGACTTTTTAATAACATTAATACCATTGACATGAAATTGTTTCCTCGGAAAGTGCACCGTATGCTAACTACCATTGATATGAAAAGTGACCTTGCTTTTATTGCAATCAATAACAGCCCCTGCAATATTCAAAAAAAGGTCTACCAAGTATAATAGATTTGTTGTCGTCCTCGGGCATCTCAAGTATAACAAAGTCTGTTAAGATAGTAACATTTGCAACAACAACAGGCACATCCTCCCAAATACTGATAGGTATGGCACTTGATTTATCAGCCATTTGAAAAGATATTTTGGTAGGTGTGAGTTTATTCAAGTCAAGTCTTTTATATAAAGAGAAAGACATAACACTAACGCCAGCTTCTAAGTCACATAAGGCAGTTTTGACATAATTTCTTTTGATGGAGAGGGGTATAGTTGGTATTCCTGGATCTCCATGTTTTTAGGTACTCCATCCTTAAAAGAATAACTAGCAAGCATGATGGAGATTTCAGCTTTAAGTATCTTTCTCTTATTAGTGATGATGTCTTTCATGTATTTTGCATAAGGGGCTATCTTTAAGATATCAGTTAAGCGGGTGCGCAAAAAGATTGGCCTAAGCATTTCAGAAAAGCATTCAAATTCTTCATCATATTTTTTCTTAGTTGGTTTAGGTGGAAAGGGCATGGGTTTTTGTACCCATGGTTCTATTTCTTTTCCACGTTTTCTAGCAACAAAGACTCTTTTATCATATCTTTTATTTTTATGTTGTGGGTTATCAAGATCAACAACAAGTTCTATTTCAACATCATTATCTGGTTCTTTTTCATTGTTCGGTTGGGTATCTTCATGAACATCACCATTATCATTTTCATTATCACTCAATGAGTGTTCATTACCAGATTGAGTTTTAGCATCTGAGATAGAGACATCATTATTATGTTCAGGAGGTTTTCCTATTTCAGGATCACTAGAGGTATGCGAAGTCCTATCGTTTTTCCTTTTGTTCTTACTTTTAGAGGGACTAGGTGCATCAGTGTTAACTCTTTGAGAGTCTCGTTCAATTGTTTTAGGGCGTCACTCATGATAAAGTGGTTCCTGAGTCATTTTACATCCTCCAGTTGCTACTCTAACAACAAAATCATTCATATTATTATTCATTTCACTAAGAAATTCTCTTTGAGATTTAGCAAATTGTTCTAACTAGGTTTGAACCATAGAGGCATGTTTTCTAACACCTCTAACATCATTAGAGATTCTAAATAACAAGTCACTCAAGCGAGCAATCATATTAGAGTTGTATTTCAACTGTTTCATAACATTTGCATTGAAGTGTTCTTGTTTGCTAATGTAATTATAAAATTCATAAAGGCATTGACTAGGATGTTTATTGTAAGGGATGTCACCTTCATCAAACTTTAATAATGATTTTACCTCTACCACATGTGGTGGTGGTGTGTCAAGTCCATGTATTTCTTCAATAGGAGGTAAATTTTTACATCTTCATCTTTAATGCCCTTTTCCTTCATGCATTTCTTTGCCTCTTGCATATCTTCAGGACTGAGAAATAAGATACCCCTCTTCTTCGGAGTGGGTTTAGGCGGTGGTCTAGGAAGTTTCCAATCATCATAATTCTTCAATATGTTATTCAATAATTCCTCAGCTTGTTCAACAGTTCGTTCCCTGAAAACGCAACCAGCACAACTATCTATGAAGTCCCTAGAAGCATGGGTTAGTCCATTGTAGAAGATATCAAGTATTTCATTTTTCTTAAGAGGATGATCAGGCAAAGCATTAAGTAATAGGAGAAGCCTCCCCCAAGCTTGTGGGAGACTCTCTTCTTCAATTTGCATAAAGTTAAATATTTCCTATAAGGCAGCTTGTTTCTTATGAGCAGGAAAATATTTTTCAGAGAAGTAGTAGATCATATCCTGGGGACTACTGTCACGCCCAATATGCGACCCTATCCTAAAGGAACTCGAAGGTCCCACCAAGGATAGAAGCACATATTGGAGACGCTTTTGCAAGGTGCACATCATTACATCGTACCATTACATAATAGTTGGGGATACATAACAAAGGCATACCTTGCCACGTGAATACAACAACATCATACATAAGAGCAGCATCCGACTACGTATGAAACACAAACAGAAACTCAAACGACATCCACCCTGCTAGCCCAGGCTGCCGACCTGGAACCTATCCCCTGATCGAAGAAGAAGCACAAGAAGAACTCAAAGCAAGCAAACATCGCTCTCGCGTCATGATCATCGCATTACCTGTACCTGCAACTGGTGTTGTAGTAATCTGTGAGCCACGAGGACTCAGCAATCCCATTACCATGAGTATCAAGACTAGAAAAGCTTAATGGGAATGGAATGGATAAGTGGTGAGGCTACAACAAGTGACTAAGCATGATATGGTGGCTAACTTACGAGTACAAGAATAAGATGAGAAGCTACGCAAACGGTTGCAAACTAGTAATGATCAAGAAGTGATCCTGAGCTACTTACGTTCAAACATAACCCCATCGTGTTCTCTTCTCAAACTCACCCGAAAAGAGACCAACACGGTTACGCACGCGGTTGGTGTATTTTAATTTGAATCTGGTGTCAAGTTCTCTACAACCGAACATTAAAAATTCCCATATGCCACATAACTACGGGCACAACTTTCAAAATTTTAAACCCTGCACGGGTGTCCCAACTTAGACCATTATAAGCTCATGATCTGCGGAGACAATCCTCCATCGCGGGACATTCGATCAGACTCGGGGTCCCGGTGCACAAGACATTTCGACAATGGTAAAACTAATCCAGCAAAGCCTCCTGGCGTGTCGACACCCTGATAGTAGCCGCACGTATCTAGTCTCAGGACACGTCCGGGTGGCAAATCCTACGAGTAAAACCAGATCCTCGGGTTGCCCCGTGGTGGCCCCGCAGTCTGCCCGTTTGGGATCAACACCATCAGCGCTGCCCCCCTGCTATGTAGAAGAAATCCTCGGGTTCATGACGCCCTATGCAAATTTATTATTTAGTTTAAGTATTATTATGGCGAATGTTAAAACCAATGTTGGGCCTTGCTAGAAGAGTTTTATTCAAAGTGAACTGTCAAGAGGGGCCCATAAACCCACACCGTTTTAGGGACAAAAAATCAAGGAACATAACACCGGTATGACAGAAACTAGGGCGGCAAGAGTGGAACAAAACACCAGGCATAAGGCCGAGCCTTCCGCCCTTTACCAAGTATATAGATGCATTAATTAAAATAAGAGATATTGTGATATCCCAACATAATCATGTCCAACATGGAGCAATCTTCAACTTCACCTGCAACTAACAATGCTATAAGAGGGGCTGAGCAAAAGCGGTAACATAGCCAAACAACGATTTGCTGGGAAGGGTGAAAAGGTTAGAGGCTGACATGGCAATTTGGGAGGCTTGATAAGCAAGTGATAGGTAGCACAACATAGCGATAGAACGAAGCAACTAGCATAGCAATGATAGTAGTGAGATCCAGGGTAATGGTCATCTTGCCTGAAATCCCGCTAGGAAGAAGAACGAGTCCATGAAGAAGACGAACGGGCGTAGTCGAACGAATCCTCACGATCACAACGAAACATGAACTATCGAGAAGAAGCACAACCGGAAAGAAGCAAACAACATGGTAAACACACAACACATAAGCATGACATGATGCACAGCCAAGTATGATTCATGACAAGGCTATATGATGCTACTTATGGTAAGAAATTATGCAAACAAGAACAACACGTTAAAGCAAGTTTAAATGAGGTCGGAAACAACATATAACTAATCCGGTAAGTCCTCGTATGCAAATTTTGAAATTGGTCCAGATCTGAACAAACATTAATTTGAAGTTGTTAAATAGCAAGTTAAAGAGCACCATGATGATCTACATGAAATTCTAGTCAAGTTACATATAAAGTTCATTTAATTCGGAGCTACGGCCTAGAAGATATCAGCAAAACAAGTTAAACATGGCATTGATGCAAAATGCATTCAAACATCAAGCAAACACTATCAAAACATGGATGCAGCATGATAATATGACACTACATACAAAACCAAGCAAGTTTCATGTAGAGCATGCTCAAAACGGAGCAACGGCGCAACACATACACTCCAAACAAGATATAACAACAATCTGCACAAAATAGCAAGTAGGCACTTAGCAAACATCAAAACAACATGCTACAAGAATCTTATGAGCACAAACTTGACTTGCACTTCAAGTACATATAACATAATTCAAATATCATTAAGGTTTCAGCTTCATAGGCATTAAGATTAAACCAATATGATCAATGCAAAAAGCAACCTTATAACACAGGAGCATATACATGAGCAGAGTTAATATGATGGCAACTTGAGAGCAGGAGAGAGACAAGCTACAACAAGTTTATATAGCAACCAGGGGCATGGCCTCAAAGTACACATAACAAAGATAAAATAACATCATGGCATCATATACATATGACTCATGGATTAGTAGGAACCAACATGACAAGATTGAATGTTCAAACAGTTTCAGCAAGTGTAAAATAGAAACATTATGATAGCATGTTTGCAAGCATGGAATAGAGGCATATGATATCCAAAATTAACAAGCATGTTTGCAAGTTAGAAGCAGGAGAAGAAGAAGGAGAAGAATAAGAAGGAGAAGAAGGAGAAGAAGGAGGAGAAGAAGAAAAGGCTGCACCAGCAGCAGGGCATTATGGATGGATGGACTATGTCCTCTCTAGTAAAAAAAATTATTCCCTCTCGGTGTATATTGATATAGATGGACTATTTCGATGGTGTGCATGCCTTTGGAACAAGTAGTAGCATGGGTCCGCTTGACTATAAGGAACTATTTATCCGCCTAGCTTTCTCTACTACTCCTTCCAGTGATCGGTATGCAATGCATGTGTCCGTAGAGATGACATCTTGTCCATGGAAGTTCAACTATGGTGACCATCATGTTTCAGCCACTGCCACCCTCAATTCCCATGACGCCGCTCCAACCCACGGCACCACGTCCCCCGACGTGCGCCTCACCCCTCTCGGCCGCACCGCCCCTCTGCCTTTGTGTGCATGACATGTGGGCCACCTTAAATGCAGCGAGCATCAAGTTTCTACCATAGCCACACGCGATTCCCACGACGCCACTCAAACCCATGACACCACACGTCTCCCGACCTACGGCTCACCCCTCTCGGCCCCACTGCCGCTCTGCCTTCGGGAGAATTACATGTGGACCAGCCACCTATTGGGTCCACATGTTATTGACTCAAAGGCAGGTGTAGTAAGGTGCTAAAGCTCAGTCCGGAGGGCCCTGAGAGGGAAATGTAACTCCTGCGCCAGGCCTTGTGGTGCTACCGCTGCTTGAACTCGTGCTAAACTCGAGATTTGTTTCTTTACTATACATGCACGCAACGATTTAATGGACATTGTAATCTCAACATGTGATGGGGAGCTCTAAATTTGAATTTGAAACTCATAAAATGAAAAGATTCAAAACAAATAAACTGGGAGAGAGGGAATATACCGTAGGAAGTGTCCCATATGAAACAAGTCCCCTGGTTTGGCGAAGATGCGGTTAGAAAGGAGCACAGCGTCTTCGTACTCGTACGGCAACAAATCGGCCGCAGACAGCATGGTCCACATTTGACCGCCATGTGCAAGGTTCGTGCTATCTTCTTCAATCTCACTGTGGTTCCATCATACCAATTCATGCGGTGGGCCATTGCATGGCTGATCCCAATGTTGGACAAAGTTCTATGGGAACGGTGCCACCGTTGTAAATGTTATGCAAATTGATGTTGGTACCCTCTGTTGGTGTCAAAACCGGTGGATCTCGGGTAGGGGGTCCTGAACTGTGCGTCTAAGGCTAATGGTAACAGGAGGCGGGGGACACGATGTTTACCCAGGTTCGGGCCCTCTTTATGGAGGTAATACCCTACTTCCTGCTTGATTGAACTTGATGATATGAGTATTACAGGAGTTGATCTACCACGAGATCGTAGAGCCTAAGCCCTAGAAGCTAGCATATGATTATGATTGTTGTTGTCCTACGGACTAAACCCTCTGGTTTATATAGACACGGAGGGGGCTAGGGTTACATAGAGTCGGTTACAGACAAGGAAATCTACATATCCGAATTGCCAAGCTTGCCTTCCACGCAAAGGAGAGTCCCACCCGGGCATGGGACGAAGTCTTCAATCTTGTATCTTCATAGTCCAACAGTCCGGCACAAGTACATAGTCCGACTGTCTGAGGACCCCCTAATCCAGAACTCCCTCAGTAGCCCCTGAACCAAGCTTCAATGACGATGAGTCCGGCGCGCAAATTGTCTTCAGATTGCAAGGCGGGTTCCTTCTCCGAATACTCCACAGAAGATCTTGAACACAAGGATCGTGTCCGGCTCTGCAAAACAAATTCCACATACCACCGTAGAGAGCACAATATTCAACAAATCTAATCTGCTGACAACTTTTCCCAGCGTGACATCACGCCACGGCCCGGTCATTATTCGAACCGTTTCTCTCAACCTGCTGCTGCACGTCTTGCGAGGCGGTTTTATTGGCACATCTTGTCGAAGCAGAGATCGTGTTCCCCTTATCACGGGATTCTCATCAATACGGGCGTGGGTAACCCAACCGTGCCGTTAGTATGATTCCTACGTTTTAGGCAAGTTCCAAACGGCCACGCAGAGGACGCTTGATATTCACTCTCTTTAGAAGAGGTCAAGACCTGTCCTTTTCTTTCCACGCCTGATCCTTCCCTTCTCCTACCTAAAGTTCCAGCACCCAAGGTTCAGGTTAAGCGCCCTGGACCTTCAACCATGTCTGGATCCAACCTTCAAGGCTAGTGGATGGCCTCTTCTATCATAGAGGAGGACATCAAAAAGCTTAGGGAGGCTAGGTATCTGACCGCCGAAATCCCTCACAGACTACCTGCTCAAGGGCAGGTCATCCCCTCTCCCGAACCCAACGAGAGTGTCGTATTCGTTTCCCACTTCCTCCGAGGGCTAGGTTTTAGTCTTGATCCCTTCGTTAGAGGGCTCATGTTCTATTACGGGCTAGATTTCCATGATCTAGCTCTGGATGCCTTCCTACACATCTCGTCGTTTATCGTCGTGTGTGAGGCCTTCCTCCACATTACCCCACACTTCGGTTTGTGGCTCATGACCTTCAATATGAAGCCAAAGATGATCGATGGGTGACACGCGGAGTGCGGAGGTTCTATAATAAGCAAAGGCACCAACGCCCTATGGCCAAAGGGCTCCTTCCCAGAGGTGTCCGACCTATGGCAGCGGGAGTGGTTTTACATCACAGCTCCCAGAGGTACAAAGCGGGCAGCCGCCCCTGCCTTCTGCTCTGCCCCTCCGCCCCAACTGGCATCATGGGTCAACAAAGGGCTGGACTGGGGGCCTGTTAACAACGTGCTGACATGGCAAAGCCGCATCCGAGATCTCCTCGGGAGGAATATCAGTCTCGTCCAAGTAATTCAAGTAATGTTAGTTTGTCGGGTCCTGCCATGCCAACATCGATCTCTCCGTATGTGGGAGTTCAACCCAGAAGGACCGCGAACCATTCAACACTTCTTCGGCATGACGCCCGAAGGAATGTATCGATTATTCTTCGGATCACGAACAAAGTGTCCGGACACCACCGAGGATGCGCGTCTCAACTGCAACCGTCCAGATACCCAAGTAAGTAACTCCGTGACCGAACATGCTGTCATTATATTTTTTGCAACCTTATTCTAAAAAACTACCCTCTGCCAGGACTGGATAAGAAAGGCGGAGAGGATCAGGTGTTCGGCCCCTCTTCCCGAAGGCTCGCCGGATCTTGTACTAACCAGGATGCTGGCTCGCGCACCGTATCAAGCGCCATCAGGAGAAGACGTGGGGATGAATAGGGGCTTCATACGTTACACATCCAAACCGGGGGGATTAGTGCCTCCGTGTCGGAGGATGATCGGGGAGGTGAATCTAGAATCCCCTCTCCCCACGGGAAGAAGAGGTCCGCCCCTGAGGACTTGGAAATGGGGGTTTCCAAACAAGGGAAGAAAACTTCACCAGGGGGCCTGCCCCGGAGGGCGTCCTTACCGCACAGCGCCCACAAGGGGGCCAGCCGTCAACCGAGCTGTAAGTGAACAAAGGCACTTTAGTAAATATGTCCCGCTTTTTCCCTGAGAATAACAACCGAGACATATGTTTTGCAGTCCAGCTCATACCCCTTCTCAAAAATGTTCGTCTTCGGGGGATCTTCTTCTGGAGATGATGGAGAGCGAAACGCCTTCTCCTGCTTCCCCACCTCATGAGGCAGACGAGCCTGAGGTGTCGTCACAAAGGATTTCCCCTGATCCGCAAAGGCCAGAAGTCCAGAGTTCTCGGCCCCTAAGGAAACCGATAGAGAAAGCCCGGGATTGTCCAGTGTGCAACCGGACACATTGATGGGTCTTTTGGAGCAGGCGGCTATCTCAGAGGCACATCGTACCTTAATGGGTACGGTGGTTGAGAGGATTTCATCCGCAAAACATGGGTTAAATGAAGCTTTATGAGCCTACTAAGAGGCTTTGAGGTATGCAAGGTAATATGTATATTTTTGACTGTACCGCATACGCAAGGTGTGCTTTGTATAGATAGTAGCCCCTGAGACTCTGGTTGCCGTCCAAACGCGGCGAGCAGAGGATCATAGTCTCAGGTAATGATAGTACTGCTTTCGTGCGTAGGCAGCTACAGATCCGACGGCTGACCGAACTGCTGAATTTGCCGAATTGAGGCGACAACTTGACGTGGCGGATGTGGACATCACGCTTGTTAACAAGCGGCTTGAAGAAGCACAGGGTATGTATATGGGTGGTTAGCAAATTTTTAAGAAGAGCATGATGCTAGTATTTATAGTATGCTTTGACTGCAGATGGAGCTGCCGCCGTGGAGACACTTCGGGCAGAACTTGCCCGAGCCAAAGAGCAAGCCGAAGAAGTGATGCGGCCGCCCTGAAGGCGGCCGAAGAATTAAAAGCCGAATAGGCTGCGCATCGCCAAAGTGAGGATAAAATAGCTAGCATGGCTATTGAGCTAACAAATGCCGCCAGCCGATATGAGCTTCTCGAAAGGGAAAACCAAGCAAAAACGGCTGACCTGGAGAAGGCCTTGCAAGCAGCTAAGGAAACTCGTTCTGAAATCAGAGCGGCATGGGGGGAGCTTCGGCAAGCTGGTGTTGTCGCGGCTGGGAAGCCCTTTTTATTACGAACGTAGTTCGGCGATCCGAAATATGCCCCTCTTGATCAATTTTGGAGTTCTGCGGACGCATACTTGGATTTAGCAAAGAGTGTTGCTGATGCGACAGAGTATTTCAAGGATCGGAAAGATCATGAGGTGGAAAGATTGTTCTGGCCGCAGTTCAGTGCTCCAAAGCGTCCGCTACTGTTGAATGAGCAAATGGCCGAGTGGTCCGAGCTCCATAGGTTGTCCGGACTTGCCATGAAGGCTATCGTGGATCATCTGTGGCCGAAGGAGCCGAGCCCAGGCAGTTATTTTGGTTTCGTGCAACAATTTCTTTGTGCTGTGCTACATATCGATGTTGTCAAGAGGTCGGCGTGCATAGAGGGTGCGCGGATGGCACTTGCCCGTGTCAAGACATATTGGGCGAAGATGGAGGCCACCGAAATTGCAACCAGGGGGTCAATACTCGCCTGAGCACTATTTTGAAGAAGTCCTAGAAGGTGCCCGTTCAATAGAGGCTCAGTGCTCAAAGAGTACCATGTTCTAGTGATATGTATCTTGATTGTAAAAACAATGCTATTTTGATTATAGAGGCTATATTTATACTTTTGCCCGTAAAGTATTGAGTGCCTCCTGTGCGGCCGTTTATGTATGTATGTATATAACCTGAAAGTTTGCAGTTGTCGGCTTCAGCCCCCACGCATATAATGCGGGGTGTTCGTAAGCGCCAGAATCACACTTGATCCAACGTCTTGGTCCGTTAAGGAGGTGATAGCGCGGCGAACAAGGCAATCAGACTATATAGCTTTAACACTTTCACTTAGCCATAGGAGTTTGATGGTGGGGCTACTATATAGCCCCTGGTACATCCGCGTTAATCCGAATATGGTGCGCGTACATACGTGACCGGGAAACCGGTCCTTCATTAATGAAGAGGAATCGCGAAGATTCCGCTGAGTCATCGAGTGGTTGACCAGTCTCTCGCTTTATCATGACAGTCAGTTTTCAGCTTTCTCTATTGAGGTGCTCATTCAAGTGAACCAGGGCACAATCGCAGTAGTTCTCTGGCGCCGCCTTAGCTGATAGAGTGGAACGTAAGGTAGCAAAACACGGGAGCCGGGCAAACCCAACTATTGACCAAAGACATGATTCGGAGCTGATGCATATAAGGCCAAACTCGCAACGCCGAACACTCCCTAAGGTATTCAGACTTTACAACATATACTGGGCTTAGTACCGCCCTCGATAATGAGCCCTGAATACCCAGGTACGTGTATTAGACTGGCGTGACTAAATGCCAATAACTCCAGTATCCCTCTCGGTTGTTTTAAGTGTCCAGACGGTGTGAAGCAACCAGAGACAATAAAAAAGGTTGGTCTTAATCTAAAAAGAAACCTTTGAACGGAGCCCTGCTGCACGTCTGCGCCTTTGTCTCCATTGTGCCGTATCCTGGAAGGGTGTAGCACGATGATCATCTGTAAAAAAGAAAAACCCAAGTGAAAGAATCTGGCGTGATCGTGCGAAAAATTGGTTATTCTTAATGAACCATGAGAATTCAATCTATTATTGTATTAATAGTGTCGAGCTGAACTATGGCCCTTTTACATGCAGGCAGCCCCTAGCACCACATATGGGAGCATATCCGTTAACCAAGCTCAGGTTTATCTAGGCTGCTACGACTAGTGGTGCACCATACACGTCTAGCCCTGTCCGTGGTCTCGACGACCGATCGTTTATTCGGGTTGGGGAGGCCGTTCAGTGGTTTGGCTGCTAGAGCCGCCACATATTCTTCCGCACGCAAGGAACACTCTGTATTTCCACTTATTGTGATGACGCCCCGTGGACTGGGTATCTTAAGTTTAAGATAAGCATAATGCGGTACTGCATTGAAATGGGTGAAGGACGTTCGTCCGAGCAGTGCATGATAGCCGCTTCGGAATGGAGCGATGACGAAGATTAGTTCTTCGCTTTGAAATTTGTCGGGAGAACCGAATACAACCTCTAATGTTAGAGAGCCCGTGCAGTGGGCCTCTACGCCTGGTATTACTCCTTTAAAGGTAGTACTGCTTTGGATGATTCTTGACGGGTCTATCTCCATTTTGCGGACAGTGTCCTGATATATCAGATTAAGACTACTGCCGCTGTCCATGAGGACGCGGGTGAGATGGTATCCGTTGATTATTGGGTCGAGCACCCAGGCAGCCGAACCTCCATGCCGGATACTAGTCGGATGATCCCTGCGATCGAAAGTGATTCGGTAGGCCGGCCATGGGTTGAATTTGGGGGCGACAGGTTCTACAGTGTATACGTCTCGGAGTGCGCATTCGCGCTTCCTCTTTGGTATGTGGGTTGCGTAAATCATGTTCACTGTTTTGACCGCTGGTGGGAATTTTTTCTATCCCCCAGTGTTCGGCTGGCGAGGTTCGTCCTCGTCTTCACTTGGCGGCTCCCTCCCCTTGTGTTCGGCGTTTAGCTTTGTCGGTGTTCTGGGAACGGGGGCCCCCAGACTTGCCTGCCTGCGGCCTGCGGCGTGGCTGAAAGGAGGCCCAGCACAGCCCATCTCCATCAACACAAGCTCAAGACCCTCGCGAGGGGCCAAGCCTCGCGGGGCGGATGACAAGGAGCTTCCTCAGGCACGGCCTTGTTAGGCTGGCTCATGAGGAGGCGGAGAGTTCAGGGCGGGGTACCTCACGAGGTGCCCATGACGCAAGCCATGACGACCAAGGGCGCCAGTCGGGCGCCAGCCCGCGAAGTGTCCTCCTTTCCTCTTTGGTGCAAAGGGGGCAAGCGCAGGCGAGAGCATCAAGCAAAGGCGTCCATTTCGGTGCAACAAGACCAAGACCAGCCCAACGGCCGGAAGGAGGTCATTGTGGAGCCCAAGCCGGCGTCACCACCAGAGCCTTTGACAGGCGAGGACCAACTTTAGTCAGGATAAGTGTACTTGCTGTTCCCCTTCAAAGTGGCCAATTGTTGGCGCCCTTCCCGCTCAAATATTCGGGAAGAGGCCTAGGGCCTTTGCCTATAAGTAGGACTAGCCACCCCCGAGGTAGAGGCATCTGGACCCGGACTGAGAAACCAGTAGATAGAGCAATTGAACTCCTCCCAGCAGTTCATCGCACCAGCCAAGAACACACCCTCGCGAGGCTGTTCTGCCTTGTATTGTTCAACATCAAGTCCAAGAGGCAATCCACCACACCACACACTAGAGTAGGGTATTACACCACAATGGTGGCCTGAACCAGTATAAATCTTGTGTCTCTTGTGCTGTTCAGTTTGGTAGTTTAGGTCTTAGCGATTCGGCGAGGAGCGAGCCGGTAGAGGGTTGAATCTCCGTGCGCACCCCAGTGTTCGAACCTCAAGGGTCTGCCGGAACCCGAAATCCGACATTTGGCGCGCCAGGTAGGGGTGCGCCGGAATCTGCCTTCCGTCATCTCGTTCTTCCCCGACCACTGCAACCACGCTCGACGCTGCTCGGGCTCGCGCCGAAGCGCCGAGCTGCGCTCGCTTCCATGTCGCCAGACGGCTCCGCCGGCGAAGCGCTCGCCGTTCCCGTCACTGCCATCAACGCCGCCACCGCCCGGTGGGGAACGAACAGCAAGCATCGCTCTCAAGATTCATCCATGAGGCGGACGGCCAGATCGCCACGCTTTCGCGCCACCCCGCTAGTTCTTCGCCACGCTGCTTCGTGCGGCCATGGAGGCTCGAGCTGCGCCATCGCGAAAACGAGCTCCGCGCTACCGCTTCCATCGATGACGTTTACGAAGAATGGCTCGACCGAAGTCGCCAGCTCGTCCGCGCGCCGGAGCCGCCTCGCCGCCTTCTCGCTGCACAGACCCGCCTGCGGGCAATGAAGCTCCTGGGGCGCCTCAGCCGCCTCCCCCTCAAGAAGGCGCCCTGGCTCCAAGTTGCGCGGCCCCTGGGCGGAACCCGCTCTGTCAGGCTCCAGCGCGGAAAGAGAAGAGCTGCCAAGAAGTCCCTCGCCCTCGAGAAGCTGCCCGAGTGCTCCCTGCTCTAGCACGTCAAGACCCTGCGCTGCCCCCAGCCGCGGCGCATGGGGACCCGCAGGACCAAGCTCTCCGTCGCCCAAGGCTCCCTGTGGCTACGGCGGGCTGCCGCGCCTTCACCTCCGAGCTGCGCAGCGTCGCATGGCCCGGCAAGTTCAAGCCAGAGCTGCCTCCTCGCTACGACGGCACGGCCGACCTTGCAGAGTTCCTCCAACTCTATGAGTTGGGCATCGAGGCTGCCAACAGAGACGAAAAGGTCATGGCGAACTGGTTTCCCATGGCGCTCAAGGATGGAGCCCGCACTGCCTCTGAATCTGGCCCAGTGCACGATCTCCTCTCGACGAGATGCGCACCCGCTTCATCGCCAACTTCCGTGGTACTCGCGACCGCCACCCGCCGTGCGACATGCGCCAGATCAAGCAGCAGCCGGGAAACCCCGCATACATCCAGCGCTTCAACAACGCTACTCAAGATCCCTGTGGTGACGGAGGAGGCCATCATATCAGCCTTCTCCGACGGTGTGTGCGACGTCAAGATGAAGGAGGAGCTGGCGATGCATGAAGACCTGTGCACCTCCTTGGAGCTGTTTAACTTGGCGACCAAGTGCGCCGGGGCTAAGGAGGGACGCCTCTCCCTCCTCGAGCTGCCTGCCACGGACCCCGAAGAGAAGAAGCCCAAGGCCAAGGACGTGAAGCGCAAGGGGCTGCCGTACTCGCGGCCGAGCCAGAAACCAAGCGGGACAGAGATCAGCCCGAATCCTCCAAGGGCAGTCGGTACTGCGTGTACCACGACCTCCACACCCACAACACCAATGAATGCCAAGAGCTCTAGGCCATGCGTGAAGGAAGGGTCGGTAGGCGTCCCGACTGCAGCGACCGGAGCCACGGCCGAGGAGGAGGAAGGAATGCAGGACGTTGGGAAGACCATGGCCCGCGCCAAGGGTGGCGCGACCAACCTCACGAGGATCGCTGGTAGGAACCGCCTCACGAGGGAGGCTGGAGGGATCAGCCTCGTGAGGATCGCCCGCAAGGGAACGCAGGCCTCCCTCCGCTGCCGCCGCAGCCAAGGAGAAATGAAGACTGTCATAAGGACGAGGGGGCTGAGGGCTTCCAGGAACGACGCGCAATCGCCTGCATCCTGGGCGGAGCTTAAGCCCCAGCCTCTCAGCGCATCTTCAAGCAGTTCGCCCGCAAAGTGAATGCAGTCCTCCCCAAGCTCGAGGCCACGCGCCCTCTCAGGTGGTCAGCATGCGCCATCACGTTCAGCTCAGCGGATCAGCTCAAGTGCGCAGCCATAGCCGGAGTCCTCCCGATGCTTTGTTTCCCAATCATCAGCAACATGCTAGTCACCAAGACCCTCATCGACGGCGGGGCAGGGCTCAACGTCCTGTCCTTGGAAACGTTCAACAATCTTCAAGTGCCCTACAGTCAGCTTCAGCCAACCAAGCCTTTCTACGGAGTCACCAACGGCTCCACGGTCCCTATAGGGCAGGTCTGCCTTCCTGTCACCTTCGGGGCATGCGGCTCATCGACTTCGACGTCGCCCACATTCGCCTGCCGTACAACGCCATCCTCGGGTACCTGACGCTGGCCAAGTTCATGGCCATAACCCACCACAGCTACAATGTCCTCAAGATGCCAGGAAGTGGCGGGGTCATCACGGTGCCCTGCGAAGAGAGAGACGCAGTGTGCTCCTTGGAGCGAGCCTTCAGCCGCCGATCACTGGAAGACCCTGATCATGGCAGCAGGAGGCCTCCCGAGGCCGCCCCCAAGAAGAAGAAGACATCGTCCGGCCCGGCCCCTTTGGAGGCAGGACCCTCAGGGCCCACGCCTGCTCGGGGGGAGCCTCGATCCATCGCATAGGGAAGTGCGCCTAGCGCCCTCCTCAGGCAGGGCTCGGGGGCTCTCCCCTGGAGGGCCGTCAACCTCGCCAAGGTCACGAGGGAGGCGCTTGGGCACCACGTGGAGGCGTGCTTCGAAGCACGTTTCCCTCAAGAAGGGGCAAGGCAAGGAGGGCCAAACCCTCAGGAATTCGTCAGCAAGGCCATTCAGGAGCTACAGGAGTCGAGAGTCATGAGAGGCAGCCACCGCTTACCCGTTGTGGCCCCCCATCCAGGTGAGGATGGTGGGCTGCGCGTCTGCATCGACATACCAGGGCTCAACCGATCCCGTCTCAATAGCGCCTCTGGCCCTCGCTAGTGGGATGTTGCGAGGGTCCGCCCCACAGCTAAGTGCGCATGCCTTACGGCTTGCCGAACGCGGCTGCCGCGTACCAGCGCCTCATGAGGGCCATCTTGGAGGCTCAAGAGGTCAGGCGTGCCGCAGCCCTGGCGGAGATGGAGATGGCCCGCGAGGAGCCGCCAGCGCCCGAGCCTCCCGAGGCCCCAGGCCTGGGGCTCGTGGACGACCGGCCCCATGAGCCACCGAGTCTGCTACACCAACACCCCTTCATCCCCAACATCATTAGGTGACATCTTTTAAGTTTCGTTTCTGGCTGGGAGGGCCCTCAGGGCCGCATTATTCCTGTGCCGGTGGGTCCGCCCCTGCATGCATGTATCCCTTTTATTTCATGTCCTTAGCTTACCTTATTGGGGCGCCGATGCATCATCCCCAAGCCGCTCGGCCTGTCCCCAATGCATGTATCCTTCTTATGCTTATTCTAGGGCTATGCTTTCGATCCACCATGCTTGTTATTTGCGCCTTTTTCTCCCGGGTGTCGGAATCTTGGGCGTTAAAGGGGGTGCACGAGCATCGCGACCACCGCTCTCCAGCCCTCACCCTTTGGTCTTGCCCATGGCATCGCGACTGCATGCCGCCGACGGCCGAGACTAGCCCTAGAGCCGGACCCGAGGACGAGTTTCAACATCTAACCTAGCTTGCGCTAAAAGGGGGTGCCCGAGCATCACGACTCGGGGCTCCTCGGCTCTCCGCCCTCACCCTCCGGTCTTGTCCATGGCATCGCGACCGCATGCCAACGACGGTTGAGACCAGCCCGAGAGCCGGACCCGAGGACGAGAGTTTCGACATCTAACCCAGCTTGCTGCTAAAAGGGGGTGCCCGAGCATCGCGACTGTGGCTCCTACCGCTCTCCAGCCCTCACCCTCCGGTCTTGTCCATGGCATCGCTACCGGCATGCCGCTGACGGCCGAGACCAGCCCGAGAGCCGGACCAAGACGAGAGCACCGCATCCGCCAAATTTGCGGGAACACACTCAAGATAAGGCCAGAGCCAGCGCAACCCGCTTGAGGTAGGGCCCCGTGAGTCCCGCGTTGGCTCACGGGTGCCCAGACACACTCGTCAAGCCCTACCGTGCAGCCACGGTCGTGGTGGGGCAGATATGCCCCGGGGCTCCTCCCGAGGGGAGCCCTCCCACGCATCAGTGGAAGCACCATGCTTCGCGCCGGCCGACGACATCGCCGAGGAGTGGTTATGCCCAGACGCGATACGGAAGCGCTTATGCTCGCGCCAGTGATAAACAACCGAGGGTGGCCTCCGGCCGCGCCAACCTCGTGGAGCCCGAGCTTAGTGTCTGCCTTGTAGCAACGCCTCCCTCGGGAGTGCCGCTGGCGGGGCTGGGCACGGGCTGCGCCTGTCACGCCTGCACGACGCCACCGCCAGCCCTCCCGTGCTCGGTTCTGTCACGACGCCCTCTTGAGCGGAGCCAAGGTACGAAGGCTGTTTGAGCGTCAAGGGGGACTCCTGAGCATCGCGACTCAGGAGCCTAACTGGTCCCGTAGCCCATCACTCCTTAGTTCCGAAATGCTAACGGCGGTTGAGGTATGCGCGGGGCCGGGCTCTGCGGACGTAGAATAGCAGATCCACTCGCATCTCACCTCCCTAAGGAGTCACCCCCACATCTCACCTCCCTACTTGATGTTTGAGCGCCAAGGGGGACTCCTGAGCATCACGACTCAGGAGCCTAACTTGTCACGTAGCCCCTCACTCCTTGGTCCCGTCCTGGTTTCCGGTCGGGGCCAATGGCGGCTGAGGTATCTTGTGAGGCCAGCCCGCCGCGAGAACATAAGCAAGTAGGAAGGAATAATGCAAATTTCAAGGAATTCAAAAGCAAATATTACAGTCCATGCTGTTATCACAGCATCAATCATAAGTTTTAACGCCTCCCCGAGGCATGGTACATGCGCAGGAATTAAAAGCAGGACGGGAGCCACGACGGAGTTACTTGCCGGCGGAGGAGCTGCGCGGAGCAGGTTCGCCTTGTGGAGCAGCAGGCTAGTAGCGCCCGCTCGCTTGGTGTCAAGGCCCGAACTTCAACAACAGAAGCCTCCGCACGACCCTTCACGGCCAAAGAAGGCAGCCGCACGCTTGTCAGCTCACCGGCTCCAGCAGGCTGTCGAGGTCGGCGTCGGGTCACGAAGATAGATGTGGGTGAAGACCGCGCTGGTCAGAGAAGACAAGACGCGGCCTCGCCTCACCAGAGGGCCAAGGCCAAGGGTGACGCCTTGAAGGGCGCGAACGAGGAAGGGAAGCAGCCACGGGCCATCCTCCTCGCCGCCAGCGGCTCAAGGCCGCTGTCATAAAGCATCTTCAATGAGGTGCGAGCCTTCTTTTCCATATCCGCTGGGCCACGCGATCCTCGGCGAGAACCCGGCCTTGCCGTCCAGCTCAACCTTCTCGCCTCCAGCTCTTGCTCCAAAGACGCTAAGCGGCCACGGCGCCTCTTGAGCTTGGCCTCTGTGTCCTTGACGGCCGCCGCAAGCCTTCATGCTTTCCTCCCGCTCTTGGCGGCGGGCCTCTCGGCAAGTTGGTCCTGCAGCCCTTCAGCTCGCTTCTAGCTGCCTCGCAGCAACCTTGACGCTAGCTTCCTCCCCGTGGCAGATCACGGCAACCTTCGCCTCAAGGACGGCTCGCTTCTCCTCATCGCAAGCCGCCGAGGCCGACCAGCGCTACCAGATCGAAGCATCGAGCGAATCCAGCCGTATAGCAGCTCCAAGCGCCCGGCCACTAGACGAGGGTCGGCGCCCAGAAGATCCTGCCGCAGATGGTCCAGTCCAGCAATGGCGCGATCCAGAACAATATTCGGGGAAGCAGCAGTCGGTGGAGTAGGAGGAGAAGACATTAGCGTGACCACAGTATCCTAAGACGGAACCAGCTGCGCCATGACGGCGGTGGAGGCAGCGTCAAGCAAGGGCACCTCGGGAGTCGCCTGGGTCAAGGGGGCTGAGCTCGCCCCAGTAGGCTCAGCCTGGCCTCGCGAGGATGCCCGGCAGAGAGGCCTGGCCACACACCACCTTCTTTCTCGGCAGAGGCAAGTACGGATGGGGCCTCAGAGCTCCTTCGCTTTTTGCCGGGTGCCACCTGGTCGGAAGATACGAGCATCAAGTCTCGCAATGTAACAATAATCAAGACAGAATCGAGCACTTACAAAGTTGTCGCAGGGCTCAAGCAGCCTCTAGCTGCATTTAAAGCCCGAGAGCCGGCTACAAGGGTCACTTCAAGGCGCTGGAGCAGGAGGCGCGCCATGCGGATCGCCTCGGGCCGGGCACTCCACGGAGGATCAGCCCAGTCCGGTCCTTCTTCGATCGGCAGCTCCCGCCGCCTGCCATCCTCATCCTCGCTGCCGCCACTCTGGGAGGCGGAGAGTGCGGACCTGCACCAAAGGGAGGAGCCCTTGACTCCGCCCGAGTCAACCCCTTCCCGCCCCTTCTTCCTTCTCTTCGCTGAGTCGCCGGAGGACACGCCCACCAGGTCCTCTCGAGCCTCCGCTGGCATGGGCCCGCCCCGTGCAAAGACGGGCATGGACCCCACTACCTGCTCCCAATCTCGCGGGCGAACAGGGCGAGGGCGCCCACCGCCACGCCGCCTCTAACCAAGGAATGGAGGACCACACCAGATCCTCGCGGCCAAGACCACGGGCTCGGTGAGGCCTCCACATCGAAGCGAGCATCATGAGCAGAGCCACCGATGCTCCAGAACTCCTCAAGAGCGACGCACTGTCACTTTCGCTGCCACCACGCTGGTCGGCCTCAGATCAGATCCATGTTCTCCAACACCAGCCTGGGGATCCAAGCTCCACTGGGACCAGCCGCCGGAGCTCATGGGTGCTCCATGGGCAGGATCAGCCGAGGATGGATGCGCCAAAGATCCACCAAGACCCACTTGCTCAAGCCCTCAATCCTCTTCCTGTGGTTCGAATGGCGATGGAGCCGCCAGACGCGAACGAAGCCGGGCGCGACGCGAGGCGGAACCACGGAGGTCCGGAGGGAGAAGTAGTGGCGTAGCAAGGCCACCGACCGAGGGTTTCACCCCTACGTGAGCCTCACAATAGTAGGCGAAGATCGCCAGAAGAAGGACGGAGTTGGGATGGAGGTGCAGAGCTTGGATATTGTAGTGGCGGAGGACAGAGAAGAAGAACTCAGAAAAGGGAGGCACCTGCATCGGGCGATTTATGGCACTAATGAAGAGCGGATAGAAGGTGCTCCTCGCCTTCGTGGATGGTGGAGCTGCCTTGAACGCTGCCTGCCGATGCCTCAGGCTCCGCCATCTGGCGCACTCGGCAAGGCTCGCCTCTGACACATTTGGCGAGTCCAAGGCAGGCGAGTACCAAGCTCCGGCCGGGGCTTGGCGAGGCGCCATGACTGGCTAGGGCGCGCAGACGGAGTAGATCTGAAGATTTTGTAAGTAGGGAGGAGAGGCGCAAGAAAGGGGATCTGAGCAGCAACTAGAGGAAGTAAAGGAGGGAAGGGAGATGCCGCTCTTTTATCAACTCGCACGGTTGCAGAGGCTCCCACGTCCAATCAACTGCCACGCAGCTCCCAAGGCCGCAGGCTGTTAGGGCCCATGACGCTTTGCATTTGCCCTTTTGCCTCTCTGCTCGGCCAAGTCCGGCTCGCCAGGCCCGGGCTACTGCCGGCGTTTCGGGAATGGGGCCCCTGACTTGCTCGCTCATGCTTGTGGCGTGGCTCAAAGGAGGCCTAGCACAACCCATCTCCATCAACACAAGCTCAGAACCCTCGCGAGGGGCTAAGCCCCACGGGCGGACGACAAGGAGCTTCTCAGCACGGCCTCGTTAGGCTGGCTCATGAGGAGGCGAGAGTTCAGGCGGGTACTCGCGAGGTGCCCATGACGCAAGCCATGACGCACCAAGGGCGCCAGTCAGCGCCAGCCAGCTGAAGGTCCTCCTTTCCTCTTGGTGCAAGGGGCAAGCGCAGCGAGAGCATCAAGCAAAGGCGCCCATTTCGCTTAATAAGACCAAGACCAGCCCAACGGCCGGAAGGAGGTCATTGTGGAGCCTAAGCCAAGGCCACCACCAGAGCCTTTGACAAAGCGAGGACCAACTTTAGTCAGGATAAGTGTACCTGCTGTTCCCCTTCAAAATGGCCAATTGTTGGTGCCCTTCCCGCTCAAATATTTGGGAAGAGGCCCAGGGCCTTTGCCTATAAGTAGGACTAGCCACCCCTGAGGTAGAGGCATCTGGATCCGGACTGAGAAACCAGTAGATAGAGCAATTGAACTCCTCCCAGCAGTTCATCGCACCAGCCAAGAACAGACCCTCGTGAGGCTGTTCTGCCTTGTATGGTTCAACATCAAGCCCAAGAGGCAATCCACCACACCACACACTGGAGTAGGGTATTACACCACAATGGTGGCCTAAATGAGTATAAATCTTGTGTCTCTTGTGCTGTTCAGTTTGGTAGTTTAGGTCTTAGTGATTCGGCGAGGAGCTAGCCGGTAGAGGGTTGAATCTCCGCACGCACCCCAGTGTTCGAACCTCAAGGGTCTGCCGGAACCCGAAATCCGACAAGCTTGCGGGCCTGCTTGATGACCCAGCATTCTCTGTTGGTGTGATTCGCAGGTTTCTCAGGGGTGCCATGAATCTGACATGATCTGTCTAGAATTTTTTTAAGCTGGATGGTCCATCTCTGCCGGCTTTAAATGCTTTTTCCGCTGACCGGGTTGAGAGCCCCTAAATCCGGTGTTTACCACCGTGTTGTCTGGGCTGTCTTCATTATTTCGATGCTTATTTTTATTGCGTCGCAGCTTCCCATTGCCATCCCTGACTTCGGATGTGCCTGGGTCGGTGGTGCCGCTGCGGGCCAATCAATTGTCCTCGCCCACGCAAAAGCGGGTCATGAGGCTTGTTAGGGTTGCCATTGTCCTCGGCTTTTCACGCAAAGTGTCTGGTGAGCCATTTGTCCCGGACACTGTGTTTGAAAGCCTCTAAGGCTTCAGTGTCTGGGCAGTCGACAATTTGGTTCTTCTTAATGAGAAACCTATTCCAAAGCTTACGGGTTGACTCTCCGGGTTGTTGGATTATGTGACTTAAATCGTCTGGATCCGGAGGTCGGACATAGGTCCCTTGAAAATTGGCCCTGAAAGCATCCTCAAGCTCCTCCCAACTTCCAATTGAGTTTTCGGGGAGGCTTTTCAACCAGTGCCTGGTCCTTTCAAGTTGAGGGCTAGGTATTTGATGGCGTGGAGATCATCTCCATGAGCCATGTGGATATAAAGAATGAAGTCCTCAATCCAGACTGCAGGGTCTGTTGTTCTGTCATGCCTCGATGTTCACGGGTTTAAATCCCTCTGGAAATTCGTGATCCAGCACCTCATCGGTGAAGCACCGGGGGTGCGCAGCACCCCTGTATTTGGATGTGCCGTGGCATGTTTCTGACGGATGTAATGTTTGGTGTTGATTCCAAGCTGGTATTCGATCAGTAGACGCTGGTGATCGTGATCTCGCCAGAGGAGCACGCCCAGAACCATAGATGGACCCGCCACACCGGCTCTTTTGTCCAGTGCTCACGAGATCGTGGTGCTAACTTGTGTGGGCGGCCATGAACCGCCTGCCTCGCCACGGGTGGTCGGTCCGCAGATTGGTCCTATTATTTTTCGTGGATGGGCTCTATAGCCTCGCTGTCAATTCGGGCAAGAACTTGCGCTTTGGGTAGTTTCTGGTGTAGCGACGCCATCGTATTTTTCGTCGAGTCTACCACTTT